>VZRQ01007970.1:171130-534531 GCA_013397975.1 Machaerirhynchus nigripectus | reverse complement strand
CGCGGCAGCTTTTGGCGAGGAGCGGAGCGGAGCGGGGGAGAGGCACAAAAGGGAAGGACGGAGGGAAAGTCCCTCCCACGCCCCCCTCCCCCAAGTTTATGATGGGGGTCCGGAGGAGCAGCGCTGCTCCGCGGCAACCGCTCGTCTGCTGAAAACTTGCTGCTCCGCTTTTTGGGTAAAGTTAATGCTTATTGTGTCTTTTCATTGTGCTTTTTATTCTTTTTTTTTTCCCTCCTCTTCTCCCGCTCTGGTTGGAGCTGCCCTGCGCCGGTGGGGGGTGTGTGCGAGGGAGGGTACAGATTTGGTGAGGGTGTCTCCTCGCAGCGGGTGCTCGAGGGGGGCCCGTCCCGTGTGTCCCCCCCACCTCGCAGGTGAGCGGGGAGGATGGGGCCGCGCGTGTGTCCGGTGTGTGCCCCCCTTTCCCCGTCCAGATCCCTCCGGGACTGTGCCTCCATGGCCATTGTTTTTCCCGGGGGCTGCGGTGACAGTCCCAGCCCCGGGCTGCTGCCGGGACCGCTTTGCCTTGGGTCCCGGAGGACGGCAGGGCTTCCCAAAACCAGCATTGAGTTTGTCTTTTTTTTTCAGAAGAAAAATGAAGTTGCTCCCTCGCCTCCTTGTCATCCCCCCATCCGGGAGGGGCAATCTTTCGACAAGTATATTTGCTGAGGAATTTAAAAAATTCCCTGCTGCAACTTGATCCCTGTGTGATGAGGAGCGGCTTGGAGAGACCCGGACTCCAATCCTATTAAGGACTTAGAGAGTTGAGAGTTTTTCCCCCGGACTCGGTGGCTTTAAAACAATCAGGGAGGAGGGGAGGGAGATAGGCTCATCTAGATGCCTTTTCTGCTTCAAGTGATTGCCATCATTTCCTGGGAAACCTGACTTTTCCAGCGCGGGGGCTTAGGATGATTTATCGGTTGTCCTGCTGCCGGCTTTTCCGAGGTTTCCGGGCTTATTTATTTATTTATTCATTTAGCTAACCTGCAGCCCGGGCTTCAAAAGTTCCCGGGCCGTGGAAGAGGCTTAGCCGCGGGCGCGTTGCGGTGCGCGCAGAGAGGTGCGCCCTCCGCGAGGCCGGGACCCGGCTCGACCCCCCGAACGTGGGCTGGGTGACCAAATGCCCAGGCGTGGGGGGTCACCGCCGGCCGGGCCAGCGAAACCTGGCTTCCTATAGCTGCCCTCGCATTTCATACTGCCCCAGGTGCTGGAAAACTTAGTGCGTACAGAAATTAGTATTTTATTGGCGTATCGTGTTTATATTTTTACGGCCACAGATAAAGGCGCTAGTTGTAAAACCTTGTCCACCCCCTGCCAATCCCCCCCCGCCCTTTTTTTTTTTTTCTTTTTTTTTGTTTTTTCCAACTGAGATTCTTGGGATGTACAAGAATTTGAAAGTAAGCGTTTGACTAGCATGTGCATAAAACAGCATTTAAACAAATACTGTATTGGCATGTGCTGTGGAGTTGGTGCCAAAAAAGTTAAGTAAATAAGCCATGAAATTCAAAATACACACAAGTGGAATAGACTGATTTGTTATAAGACTTGCAGATTTTATCTGTTTGTTCTAGCTACCTTGCTTTAAGAAAAACTTTGGAGGTCTTTTTGGTTTTGTTTTGGTTTTTTTTTTTAGTTCTAAACCTAATACACTTAACTTCATTACAAAAGAAACTACATTCAACCTGGAAAAGAGGATCTTGCTAAATAATTAAATAATTGTTTATGCTGCTGGGATGTTTGAAATGCCTGATAATTGCTGCATCCAGCAACTGCAGTTGGTGAATTGGTGTGGTTCAACTTTTCTGATGGGCGGATATGGTAATTTGTATTTTGGCTGGAATGTCAGGAAATGTTGACACCTGTCAAACTTTGAATTGCAATAAAAATGTCGTATTGAATGTTATTGCAAAGCTGACAACTTTTAAGAAGTGAATGAAATTCATTACGGCTTTTCCACTGTAAACAACTCTTGGAAATTTGTCATTTGATTAAAAGCATGACCTGTCTGTAGCACTGAAAAGTGCCTGATTCACTGAAGATGAACTTGTTCATCTATGGGTACATGTATATCCAACCTCTGGCGTGTTTGTGAAAGAGTTGATCTTTAAAGCAAGTTGAGGTAAGATTCACTGCATCTCGAATGTTGTTACTGCTCAAAGTATGTGACTTTGAAGTGCCCAGAAATGCAACTGCTGTTCTTCAAAGGAAAACAGATCTCAAGGACTGTTTCCAACTTCCTTTCAATGTCTTTCATTTTTTTTCTCCAGTGTGTCAAAGGGAATGTATACAGATGGACAAATACTATTTGTGTTAGGTCATTCAATTAGAGAAAAATTAGAGCCATAGAAGAATTTGAACTAGATGCAAATGTCAATATAAATCTAGCATAATTTAATTGAAGCTGCTCCAGGTTATACTTGGATAAAAGAGAACAGAACTTGACCTCGGACATCCAATACACAGCAGCTTGCATTCCCGAATGTTACACTGAAGTCACATTAAGAAAAGACAGCCTTCTGGCTGCCTATATATAATGAGCAGTATTTTTGTCATTGTTTTGAAAACCAGTTTAAACTTTTATGTCAAAGAACCATTTTTGATTATGCTTTCCATGATTCTCATGATCTTACAGGTTTATAGCATGACTTCCCTTTCAGTGGCACCGTCGCATAGAAGCTGCACAGGCTCTGGGGCTGTGTGATCAGCTGTACACAGATAGGATTCGGTGATCGCTACAGTTCTGTCTGACTGGAAAATATGTTTTCATGATCCCGATACTTTATTTCCATTGATAACATTTGAATTTTTCAGTTCTTTGGACCCGTCTTTTTTTTTTNTTTTTCTTTTTTTTTTTTCAATTTAAAGAAAGGGTAGAACATATGACCTAATAGCAGTTGCATTATTTTCATTCTCTGTTTGCAAGTACCGAGGACACTTGGTTTACTGCCTGCCCCTGTTCTTGGTGGCCTACTGTAAGCCAGTTGTTTGCCCTGTAGTCTGAAAGGTACACAGATACTTCATGCTTTTGTACTCTGAGAAGTGCTCTGTTCATAGTGAAGTTTCCAGTGCAGATTAGTGAAGGCAGTGGATTCAGTAGGCAGTCACCAAAATCTGTATGTATTTGTGGAGCAAACACCTATCTATTGGCCCATCACAAAGCCTCCACTCAATAATCTGACCAAGGATTTCAAGGCAGTGAGTTTTTTCAAAGAAGCTACTTAGGAACATTAGATGTGACTATAGCATCAAACTAATTAGTTGCCACTCCATTTCTATGAAGCTTCTAGGGCTTTATAGAAATGCAATATTTGCACTTCTCACTTGCTGCTAAGGCATTGAGGTTAAGCGGTCTCTGCTTTTTGTCTGCTTTCTTACTGATGGGAAAGATTCCAGGGCATTGTTTGAGAGCTGCTCAACCCCCTTATGTACCTGGGTAAATATTTTAAACAGTTGCACATTTGGACAACTTGCCACAAAGCATTAAGTGGTATTTAGGGTTTGCTTCAGCTCTGTTGCCAGGACCCTTTTAAAGAAAACCAAAACAACAGGAGGTATTTGGGAATTAATTAATACAACACTAAATAAAATAACAGCAAAGAATATATCCTTGTATGAATGACAGTGAGAAGGCGTTGTGTTAAGAAGGCAGATAACGTGTGCCGGTGCATATCTACGTACACGTACATACATTTGTGTGTATGTGTGGAATATGCACAATTCTCGACCTGTGTATACAGCAGATCCCATATATATGCATCTTCTAGAAACTAACTGGTGCTTGGTGTAAAAGTAATGAAAATTGCATCTTGCATGGAGATCTTGATAGTTCAAGAGGTAAAATTGCATGTTTCCCTTGTGAACAAGTGACCGGAATGGAAACAGTGGGTAATCAGGTCAAATTTTCTACAGACCGGTTCCAGCTGGGAGCAAATACATGTTAGGTGTGTGCAGTCCAGGAGAAGCCACAGAACTTTAGTTCAGTCACTCTTGGCTACTGTAGAACCACACCCCATACCCTTTAGGTTCTTATAAACAAAGTGAACCCAAATACACTAAAGCTGAATGTGTTGCACAAAGGGAACAGGAAAGTTGTCCTTTAATTCAGAAGGTCACAGCTGTAAAAATTGTTTGGGATTTTGAATATTCAGTACAACAGAAAAAGAGGCCTCGATGCCTGGAAGTGGACACCCAAATTAGAAAAAAATTGAAAATAGGCTCCCTTGGGTTCCCATTGTAATGAGTGGAAGCGTTTCTGATACTGTCATGGGCATGACTGCCCAAATACATTAGTCACTGGTGAATCTTTTCCCATCGTTTCACAATTATTTGCGATTGGCTATCACCTTTCTGCAATTATAAATATTCTAAGAGGAAACAATACAAATTAGAACTGTAGGTACCAGGATCTTTGTACTGGATGTATTTCTTTTTACTTTCTAAGTGTTCTTTTTCATATGAAAAGAGTCTTGCAGCTTTATCCTTATTCAAGTCTTTTCTTTTTGTATCTACTGGGGAGAAAACCATTAATTTTGAGGAATGGTGAGAGTAAGCCTTAAGCTGTCTTTGACATTTTAGTTTAACTTGAATAGGTTAATTTTTTTTTTTTTTTAAAGAAAACAAGTTGGTGGGAAGTGTGTTTTAACTGTGAGCGCCCGATTTCAACCATTAGCATAAGAAAAAAAGTTTTAGTGCATTTACTATTGTATTGAATGAAGAGTTCCAACAGTCAGGGAAAAGAAAGTAAAAGGCTGTAAAGAAATGATGGTCTATTCAGATTATTCAGCAGCCCAGAGCTCTGGTCATCTGCCTCTGAAATCTGTGATCGGGATATCACTTTTATCTTCCTGTGCCTTTCTCTCGCCTTTTTCACATGTTCACTTTTGTCAAGGTTTATTGATCACGTTTTCTTCTCTGCAAATCTGTGGAAAATTTAATGAACCAAAAACAACTGAGAAATAAAAGGAACTTTTTATTCATTAGCCACTAGATTGAATTTTGTTCTATAGTCACTACCCACTTGCCTCCCATGTGCCTCATTGTGTCACTCCTGCAGTAGTTACAGTATGTACAGTGGGGATGGCCACATTATTAATTCTCTTCCAGGGAAAAGTTTGTTTAAAGTTGCGAACTCAAGGCAGCCCCAGCTCTGCTCCTTGGCTTTTCTCTGCCTTCCTGACATTCGGATTCTTGACTGTGGAGCTTCTGTCACTAAATACCTTTAAGTGTGTATTCCGCAGAGCATTTACCTCGTCAAGAATTAAATGTATTTGCTGCCTAGCAATTAAATCCAAATTTAAATGATTGCAGATTAGTAGTAGTTATTTACAGTCCTGATTGTTTTGGTGCTGTGATCCTTGTTCATTACACATCTGCTTTGCCGTGGTGCTGCCCCAGAGCGCTTTGTGATGCAAATGCTTTTGTTAACTTACAAATAGTTTCAGTATCTAGATCATCTCAGGTGACATATTTAAGTCGCTTCTTTTTTCCCAGATGGACTTAAAAAGCTGTAATTAAATGTGGCTTCCAGTATGATTAAGCTTTGCTAACATTTTCCATGGAACGATTTACTTGAACTCTGGCACTTTCTGAACCTGTCACTGGAAGATTTTTCAATAAACGCCCCTTTTAACATTAATTTCATTTCATTTAGTGCAGCCTGGAAGTGTAGGGAAATGAGTTAAAATGAAGCATATATCTGCCTGAGAGATTGCTTGGGTGTTTCTTGATTCTAAAGAACTTTACTGCTACCCCATGTAAAATGGTAAGTCTAAATCACAGGGGAAGCAAAACCATAGAGTTCTGTAGAATAGTCCCAAATACTCTCCTAATGAATAGTAGCATCAATCCTGATAATTTTAAGGGATGAGCTAAAAGCTACAAAAGGGGCTCTGGACTTGAGCTTGTAATTTCAGCTACAGTGATGGCACATCTGTGACTGCATCTGTTTTTCTGTGCACGGAGTGACTCTGTTCTGTAGGAGTACACACCTGCAAAACTGCCTGTAAATCTAGAGAGAGGACTTTGTGTCCAGCAGAATGAACCCTGCTGGGAAAATCTGGGCTTCGGGAGAGGATGGGGGAGGAAGTAATAAAAAGTCTTCTATCCCCTGTGAAATGTAGGATTTTAGTGTAGATAACTCATTCAGATGAAACTAATGAAATCTCTAGAGGAAGACACCTTCTGTGGGATGCTTGGCTGCACGGCGGAAGCCAGTGTGAGTCCAGCCCCTCAGAGATGAGCACCCTGTGGTCGCAGTCCCTCACCCCCACCATGAGGTGGCAAATACCCCCAGCAGGGGACCAGCTGCTTCTTCCCAGAGTCTGCAAGGGATGTTCAGCTGCACTTCTTAATTCCTGCAGTGGCAAAACTTCCCGTGTTACAAATGCAATTCAGAAGAGTGGAGATGCTGTAATACTACAGTGCTGTGGCTTACATTCATCACTAGCAGCTTTAAATATCCAGTCTCTGGAAGTTAAATCCCGTTTTTTTAAAATGTCCTGTAGATTTAGTGATTATATTCTATTCAAGCAAGCAGATCACCTGGAAATTGTTTAGCACTGTGTTAAGCAGTTCGACTCTTGCTAATATTCATTGAAAACTCCTTGAAAACATCTCACCAATTTATTTTATTTCAGCTTGGAAAGTGGCATTCCTAGCTAGAATCAGTGTATTGTTCCCCTCCGTGCTGACCTGAGGAGCTTTATTAGAGCCCTTTTATCACACCGTCTTTAAAAGCAAGGTCTGTTGATTGCAGCGGTGTTAAAAGAGCATCAGTTCCCAACACCAAGATCGCTCCTTTTCAGAGCAGTGCTCAGCAATGCCCCTTTGTACGGTGGACAATGCAATAAGTCAGACAGGACTTTCTGAGCCACCTCTATAAGGAACTGTAAGGGCTGCTGAAGTACACTTGTGTTAAGTTGAATTGATTGAAATTTAATGGCTGTTAGTAGCTATGAATGGTAATGATTTTCTAGAGTATCTTCACCATGCTTGACATTAATAACTGGAGAGTGTGTATGTGCGACGCTAGTATGTTATTCATTTTTAAAGATGCTTTCTCCCAGCCCTCTTTCCCATAATTTAGTTGTTTTGATGCTTCAGGAAAAAAAAAAATCTTGGGCTTCGAAGAGCACGTACATCTTGTCAACATAATTTTGCGCTCAAGATTTTTATTTTTTCCAATTCCAACATAAATCAGACTACAATATAGTGAGAGTGATGAATTTGTTTTACATGCCATCATGAATTAATGTTATGCAAATAAAAGCTTTACAGGTGCCATGATTTACTTAATAATTTCAAGTTCTAATATTTAAGCTCATTCATTATGTTTCAGTAAAAAAAAAAAAACCAACACAGCATGTTCATATTTTAAAATGTGAAATGTGAGATTTGTGTGCATTTGCTGTGTGTAGTTGCTGCGTAAGCACATTTGATGGCTAAGAAAGAATCAATCAGTGTTTGCATTCAGCATCCTATTCCTGTAGATGTTACAGAGACATTTCAAAGAGAATAATCAAGTATTTGTATGTAAGGAGAGGAAGGTGATGGTAAAATATCCTTCATGGATACAAAGAAGCAGAAAACTGCCAAAGAAAAGTTTTTTGGCCTTCAGAATTTGAGCAGGGCATCTCGATTTGGCCATGCAAAGTGGCCTTTATTTCATCCTGAGCCGTCTGCTCCCAGACCTGCTGCCTTTGCCGCACGGTGAGGATGAGCTGGGGAGCTGGTGAGAGCTGTAGGCATCCTGGGTCAAAGGTGAATGCGAATGTGATCGCAGGGTTTTCAGGCTTTGATATGATTTTTAGTGTGCTTCCCAAAGGCTAAGGACAAAGGGGAGAAAGTTTGACACACAAATACATCTTGAATCTCTGAAGATAAGAGTAGATTTTGACTTTATTTCTCAAAAATTGAGGTCACAGTGGTCTGATGACAGGCTGAAAGCCCATCACTCAATTTTTTTCCTGTTTCTTACTTTCTTTTATTTTTTTTTTCCCCAAACGAACAGACAGATTCTTATTTTTGATACATTGTACACATTGAGTTAGTGACAGCATATTCAGGTTTTGAAGTTTGTGGCCCAAGGATCAAGGTTTAGAACCAACACTCAGGCCTCCCTGCCCCAGTGGTAGTAATTTTACTGATAATGCCACAAAAGAATCAAACCTCTTAAATCTGATAACAGTGAATTAAAAGTGAATCTTTACAAAATGCATTTGCTCCATGCAACAGGGTCACGTGTTTCTGTGATTGCTACAGTTCATAGTTGTGTCAGTAGGCTCAAGAATTGCTCCTTGACCTCTTCGAGCCCAGGGGACCATTGGTCAGGGAGCAGAGTGGCACTTGGCTTTTAGTAATTTTGACAACTTCTCCTTTTGCTCTGTATACTTGAGGAACTCAGAGGAGAAATTCATTAGGAGGCGCCATTCAAGCCAAGGATTTATCTGGGTGTTGAAGGGCCATTTGGGAAGTGGCACACAGTGTATGTACCGTGATCAAGTTAATTATGTTGCTTTGGCAACCCCAGCTTTGGTATTTCCTGGCTAGGACTCGTTGATGGAATCATATTCCAATATCTGGCGTCATCAACACTAAAATCTTCTACAAAAACAGGTCAGTGTTGTAGAAAAGTAGCAGAAAAGAGATGGAGGACTTTTCTGAAAGTGTTAACAATTCATTGTTTTACAGGCTTTGTGATGAAGTAAGTTTCTGTTTAGAATTTTAAAGTATAATTCCATTGTAGGAAATACAGTAGCAATATAATTGCTTTTCCAGTGGACTCCAAGTAATTGTTTTAGAATTCCTTTTGTGGAGAATTTTAGCATTTTGAGGTTTTGTTTCAATTCACAATAAGTCAGATTTGGAAATCTTAAATTTCTTTGTAACTGCAATAGCTGTATTCTTAACTTTGCTTCTGAGAGCTGTAAGGGAACACAAGGCTGAGCACAGCACATGTGTTACTGAACCATGTCCATGGCCAATTTTTTCATCTTTGATTTATTATGTATGCTGTTGGAAGTCTTTTCCCCATTTTTTTCAGAAAAGAGGGAATCAGGGGGGAAGCACTGTGTTTATTGGGGTTGCATTATCTCAGCAAAGCTTGCACCTATTTACAGACCCTGCTGCAGCAGCACTCTAAAACTCCATTTTCTATTTGAGAAAACGTTCCTACTTCTGCATTTTACTCAAAGGCCTCTGGCAGGGCTTGGTAAAATTTAAACTATGTGTTGGACTTCTAAGAAATTCACTGATGCTGTAGGTGAGTTCATCCCTCTGGGACAAAGCACATGGGGGAAGTGGGCGGTGAAAGGCAGGTCTGGATCTGTGTCGAGAGGACGGGGATGAAACAGGGCAGTGCTGGCAGCTGCTGGAGGTTGCACCATTCTCCCAGGAGCATGCAGGGTGAGGGCTCTTCCTCTTCTCCGTTCCAAAGGTCATTTCCAAGATGCAGATGGCAGGGGCATCTTTGCCAATGCATTTATTTCCTTTAATCTCTTCTCACACTAGAGAGACACCCAAGAGCAAGACTCCGTCCAAGCTGTTGAAGGTGGGAGATGAGATGGGCTTTCATGGGAGAGAGGAACTCACTGCTTGTGAGCTGGTGTTGCTTTCTGCTGCCCACTTTGGCCTGGCCAATTTCTGGTCACTCACTCAGGTTCCTCTGCACCAGTTGGTGGCTTGCCAGGGAGGCACTGCCTCAGATTAGGCTGGAAACTTTCAGTGCATTGGGTTCAGTCAGGTGATGACATGCTCCACCTGTCAGGCTGAAGGAAGGGGGCCCAAAACAACTTGGGACCCCTAACCCTGGTTATTTTGGTGTCTTCCTCCTTTGCTGTTGAAGATGCAATTTTGCAGCCTAAGGGGGACCTCCTGGCATCACCCCACTCCCTCCTCCTGTTACTGCACATGGAATAACTGGTGCATTTGTGGGGTTTACCAGAATCAGATTTCCAGTGAAGTGTAGGATGCTCCAGTGGAAGTGAAGAAGGCAACCACTCGGGATGTCTTCTTCAAAGTGACTTCTCCCTCCTTTCCTCAGCCACTCTCTTCTCCTGGCATGTTGCAGCCCAGGGGCTGCCACCTGGGACTGGCTGGCTGTTAGCCCTGCTGTAACGAAGGGGGAGCAGTTGGGGTTTTTTATCTGGTTTATTTTTTTCCTCTCTTGCTGTGTGTTGTTGGTTGCTAGGATGAGGTCTGTGGTCCTGGTGCACTTTCTGGGTGTGCTAAACCACTTGCCCCATGAACCTCCCATGTAGGCTGGACTGGGAGTCCTTGGTGCAGCAGTTCAAACAGAGTGCTGCAGGTGCTCTTTTGCTGGCTGATTGCTTCAAATGTCACACCTATCCTCAGCTTAACGTCTGCGCTGTTTCAACATCTCATGTAAGCTAATGCAGTTTAGGCATCACCCGTTTCTCTCTCTCTCCCTGGAGGATACAGATTTCCAGACACCCTTGAGATGGAGTTTTAAGGTCATCAGTGGCATTTTTAGGTCACAGCACTGCAGGACCTTGTCTTCTTGCCAGCTAATCAAATGACTAATTAGTTCACATTAGTTCATATATCGTTGCTGTTATCTTTCTCTCTAGCTTTGGTTCAGCTCTGCAGGATGAAGCCTGCTAGGAGATGACATCTGAGAATTATTTGATTGGAAACTTAGAGGCAGGTATGGTCAAGAGACTCCATATGAGCAATCACTGTTGCCTGTGTTAGTCTCTGTACCCCAATTCATCCACATGTATTAAAGCATCTGTCAAAGCACAGTATTTAAAAACAGCCTTGCTATAAGCCTTTCTATGATTATGGCAGTGAATACATAGCACTCTTAATTCCATTGTAATTTGAGTAATTTCCACAAGACTATATTTTAAACAGAGGTAGCTGTGTACATCAATTTATTTTAATCTGTGAGCATTTTTACATCAGGGCACTTTATCCTGCACCCTCTAAAATGCTCACAAACAGGCACTTGGGCAGTGCAAGCCTTTGTGTGTATCACAGCCACATTAACCCACTTTATTTCCCACTTTTCTCAGGTGTTGATGGCATCTGGTTGTGACAGATGCTTTCTGATAAAGCCTTCAGATCAACATGCCTTTGGAGACATCAGTGCTCTGTGTTGGTACTTGCAGACTGCTGTATCCAAATACTCTTCTTTAATTGTCTTATTAAGCAGAGAATTAAGCTGTGTGCTTTGACTGTTTTGGTGCCAGTGGTTCTTATTGCAGGCTTTGGCACGGCACCACGTTGTGTTTTAAAGAGACAGCATCACTTTAATGATGTGGGAATTGAGTTGAAGGATAAAAATCTGCTGAGAAAATGGCTGACTGAAAGTACGGTACATAAAATCTGATTTTATGTTCTTCCCCTCAGACTATTAGGTGGGGGGTTTAGTTCAAATGCCTGCGATGATTTAAGAAATAAAAAGCAGAAATTCTCCCTGCTGCCAGACCACAGGCTCCTCAGCGCCAGACTTGCAGACGAATGTCACATGTTGCTGTATGTTTTGAAAGCATACCATGTGTTATTCTTTAGCTGTCTCAGTCTTCCCCCCAGCTATATCATCTTCCCCCTAGCCAGTCTCACAGAAAAACTTTTAATGAAAAAAACTGTCCTCTTCCCCCCCGTCCAGCACAGACCCCAGAAAGTGTTCCCCTGTACCTGTCAGTCCATGGGAAGGTCTCTGCCTGCCAATTTGCAGAAGTGATTTTAACTTGACTTCATGTAACTCTGCCTCTTATGCTTTAAATCAGGCGCTTTTGACACTGCTATTGCAGCTTATGTTGTGCGTTAGGATCAAGAGCTCACAAATGACTAAACATATGGTTAAAACTTTTTTTTCATGAAATATAATATGTTTCAGTTTAACTCGGCTGTGGGTCTAGATAACAAACCTCCACAGTTTGCCATTAGAATAATTGCATTTCCAGAAACAATTTTTTACTCCTTCTTTTCTACTGTCTTGGATTAATGTTTCCTCCAGCTAATGACAGGACTGGACATGCAAACTGAATTAGAGCATAGTGTGAGTAGTATGAGCTGAAAATGCTGGCATCTCACTGTATTGCCTACAAGGTTAAGCGGTTTACTGTGAGGTCGCAAGAAGTAAACTGAAAGCAAAAAGGCACTTTAATCCGGATCTCTTGGGTTCCTCCAGTGACGAGAGCGGCTCCCAGGGCATTTGCCTCTCAAATGTTGTTTTGCCCGTCCCCCCAGCCCACAGCAATGGAGCTTTCCCACTTATGGCCAACTTGTGCTTAGATGGGGGGTCAGAGTCCAGCCACCCCTCAGGTACCTGGCTGTCACTCCGGCAGCGTGGCCACGGGATGCCGCTCCTCCTCCTGATCTGCGGTGCTGGGATGAACGTGGCAGAAAAGTTGGCAGCAGCAGCCTGGCGCTGTGATTCTCGTGAATGGTAAAGGCTGCTTTGCATTAGAGCTGCTCCCTGGGGCTGCCTCCTGCGGGAGGTCTGCTCCCAATTTCAGCAGGGGTAGGAAGCAGCCAGCACTTGTGCTCGACATCTCTATTAAGTTCACTGCACCAAAAAAAAAGGCTCCCCAGGAGAGCCACTGCTTGAGTTTCTGCAGAAAAGACATTGAGTTGGTCCAGTGGCAGAACTTCAGATCACCTCTCTGAGAAGCAAGCAACTGCTGGTCAGTTATGTTAGGATAAAGGATGGGCTGGGAAGACCGGAGCAGATGGTGCGAGGGATCATACATGCATCACACCTACGTGTGCTAGCTAGACCTCTGCTGAAAGTTCGTCATACTTTGTTTGTATTCCTTCTATTTGTCTTTTTTTTTTTTTTTTAACACTGCCATGAATGAGATTTATGCAAGCACCTGAATCCAGCTGTACCTTATAATTGTAGGTGGTATTTCCACCAGCCTATGAGCTTAGGTGCTGGGTGTGCCATCTGACATCCCAGTTTGCAAGTGTACTGGTCATACTGGGGACTGAACGAGTCTGCTCACTTATTGTACATAAAAGCTTAGATTTGAATCCATGGTGAAGGGCTGGACCACAAACTGTGTCTTGAGTGTTGGGCTTGTAATTCTCTTTTCAGTAGAAATGAAAGATTTATTGGTTTTCTATGAAAACAATAATAGAAAGTTTGTGTTTCACGTTTAGGTATAACTATGAGTGTGATGCTTGAACGATGAGGTGTGCTGTGTTCAGAAAGAAACCTGGCACCATTCCACATGGGTGCAGGGTTTCCACCAGGCCGTGTCTCTGACAGATCAGTTCGACAAGTCCTGCTTTGACTGGGACCTCCTTCTTCACCAGTCTCTCACGTCTACTGGGGAACTGCAGTGCTCAACTGGACTCAGCAACACAGCTGCGTTGCAGTGGTAGAAATATTGCTGGGACATGGCAAGTACCCATTCTGGGACTACCAGTCTAAGGGAGAGTGACTCTTGTGTACTGAGTTGACTGTATAGCTTATGTCTGTGGGGAGGAAAAAAAGGTAATATGTTTCCCCTCTTGTACTCACTTCACCAGAGTGCTACAACTTCTCAAATATGGTGGATAGTGGCTTAGCCACTTCATCCACCAGCTCCCTCAGGACCCACAGCTTAGTCCCTTAGAAACACCAGTAATGTTGCAGCTCTGGCCCCCTCACCAAGGGCACATGGCTGCTCTTTGTATCTCAGGTTCATGGCAAAGAGCTAGTGAGTGATGACTGCTTTGTGAGACCAAGTGTGACCAGGAGGGCACTTCCTGCCTCGTGTGTTACCAGCTCCCTCTCACGTGGACCCCTGTGACCTGTTTGTACTAATGTGTTGGATCTGGAGCTAAGCCTTGAAACCATGCAGAGCTTGTGCTGGAACAGAATGGTGACTTACTCTGCAGCCCTCCACAGACAACCAGTGATACACACTGTGCTTCACTGTGCTTCACTGCGCTTTGTCTGCATATGAGAAACGGGCTGTTCAAGATAATTGCTATAAACTGGAAATGTCCACCACACTTGGGATTTGCATGCTTGGGACAGACCTTTCCTTTGTAACGCTGTCATGGTGGCACCTGAGAAGTTACCTGAACCTGATCCCCTTGATTTATGAAAGAACTGCTTGTAAGTTTGAGTATTTCCCATGGGGCTTCTCAGAAAGCAATGCTTTCCCTGCCCTTTCCTTATCTGAGAGAGCCCTTCCTGTGTCCTGCAAAGATCACCTTACTTTGGGGGCATTTGTGGGACATGCATGTAGTACAGTTCTAGCTGGTAACAATGCCTGTGTGGATTATCTTAGAAAAGCTATTGCATTACAATGTAGGAAGTTCATAGAACTTTGACAGCCCACTTTTATAAGGGAGCTCTTTCCCTTAAATTCATTGCTCTTTAGCAGAAGAGCCAGTGCCCCAACAGAAGAGGAGGGCTGGAATGTGAAGTTATCAGCTCTCTGCTCTGCTAGACCTGCAGGCTGGTACAAAACCACATTTAGCTCCCAAGCAGCCACTTGGCTCACGTGTAGTTAAGGGACATGAAGGAGTCCCAAGGAAACAGATGCACAGACACCCTGGTGGCAGCTGGGAAGATACTGTGGGGGAAAGAAGGGATGTAAGACACCAAACCTGTAGGAAAACAGTCTTCATTAGTTCTGCAACTTGTCTGACTGCTTGTGCTCTTTTATTAACTTTTTATTACGGCAAAAGTGACTAGAATAAAAATAGTCTATGTGCCAAGGGGATAAACAGTGAATTAAAAGGATTAAGTTCTGAACACTTTATTGCTTTTAGAAAGATGTTATTAGATTTACTAGCTTAAGTTAAATTTACATGACTGAATTACTTCTTAACTTAATAATGAGTTTTGTGGGGTAAAAAACCCCATCTGTTTAGGTGTTTTAAAAGGACTTAATCCGGAATACATCATAACTCTTTAGGCCATTATGGAAGAGTAGAGCAGCTATCCTTTGTGTCATAAGCAAAAGGAGTGCTTACTGGGATTTGAGTCTTCTGGAAGTCAGCGTGACCTGCACATGGTGTAGGAATTGATAGCAACTCGAAACGTAAGATAGCAAGGGAACTATTCCTAATGTTGTGTTAGTTTTATTGCCAACTGTGATATTTTTGATTGTTTCAGTTTTCCTAAACTCTTCAGATACGTTAGGATAACTTTAAAAAAGTCTTTGTTTTCTAAAGACAGCTCATGGAAAGCTGATGACTGACAGTGGCAATTCTGTTTGAGATCACCTGCAATAAACTTCTGTCCTGATACCCATCGATGTAGTCAAGCCAAGCTCCTGCCCTTTTTAAGGGTTCAGGGTTGCTGGCAGTTTGTGTTGGTTTCCTCTGAATCCACAGTGCTTGTGTGTGGCTCTTTCTTTCCCCCACAGCTCCTCACACAGCACACTTGTATGTTGGACAGAGTCCAAATTTCCTCCCTCCTGGGGATTCCTTTGCTGTTAATTTAAGTGATGGCAAATGCAAACTTCTTGCCAGAGCTTGCTGTGTATTTTTTGGATGCTTTTATAGCTGTTCCCTGAGGGGTCAGCTTTTGTCCTTCCCCACCACGCTTTCTGCTGTGGGGAGAGAGGCCTTGAACTGGAGCTGATCAGTCCCACCTGGTTTTGAATGCATCTCTGACATGGCTTCAGGACCTTGCTGTCTTTCACAGTTTTCGAAGTCTCTTGCTTTGTTGTTGTTTGTACAGAGCTGAGCTTTATAATAACTTGAGTGTATATGTAATCTTAAAAGCAGAATGAGTCATTCGTGCCTATAACAGAGTGTGTCTGAGTTCTTACTAGATGCTTTTCTTTAGCACTGTGACCTGATGATTTTAGATGCCACATGAAACAATTAGGGAGGGAAACGACTAATAGGTATGCAAAATAGCTTTTCTCTTCAAAAGTTGTGTGGTGAAGACATGTGTTAATATGAGACAGAGTGAATGTGTTGAAGTGAGTGCCCATCTGCTGTAAGCCTGAACTGTAGATTATGGGATATCTTCTCAAACTGGGGATGTTCACACAGATCAGACCACAGTCTAGAAAAGCACTCAGTCTCCTCCCAGGTAGACCAGCAGTAGCTAGGAAAGCTGAAAGGCAGCTCTTCAGTTTGAAGCCATCTGTGCCTCTGCTCATTTCTCTTCAAGGGGTCTGCCCTTGTCACCAGAGGGGAGTTCAGTGCCTCCCTCAGCCACAAGTTCTGCTTCCCAGGGTTATCCTCCAAGGCCTTTGTCCTGCTGCGAGGTTTGTGCCTGCACAACTGAGAACCCGTTTAGTTGTGGTTTTAACCCCTGTCAGCTGTTTTCAGCAGTCCTCCTCTGATTTGTCCAGACAGTTTTGTCGAAGGAGCTGTGCAGCAGGACATGTTCACAGGACAGGGAGGAGCAAGGCTGGCTTTATGGAGATGCACATGTTAGAGGAATGTCATCTGTTTATGCTTCATTTTGCACTGGGGTTCCGCAGGGCACTGTGTTTCCTGTGATCATCTGGGCTGTTGTAAAAGGCGGAGCATTTGGTTTAGCACAATAGTTTCTAACTCCAGTCACTGCACAGGTTTGGTGTCCCATTTCCTGTTGAGTTGAAAGTCTCTGGTGGAATCAGAGAATCATAGGAATGCTCTGTGATGGCACCTGGTAAACTAGTGGAAATGATGGTGAAGGAGTTCTCCATCATGGCATCCTGGATGGAAAAATAAACCCTTGAGTCTGGAAGCATTGTGGTGGGCAGACACAGTGTTTGGTGAAGGCGACTTGAGGAGAGCATGCAAGAAGCAGCAGAGGACTTCAAAATGGGATTCAAGTAGGAAGAACACCTAGATTATCCGGGGGAAAAAATCCAGAGGAGTGGACATACAGGATGCAGCATCTATTGGGATACCTAGGTCCTCAGGAATTAATAGTGAGCATGAAGATCTTGCAAATTTGCTGCTTTTGGTAACCTAAAAAGACCCCCCCAAAAACGGTTTGGTTGCTTGTCCTGCACTGAGGCAGAAGATGGGACTGAGGACATAGCACTGGTAACTGCAGAAAGTGTAATGCATTCAGGTCTGCTTCACTCCATTACAATAGAGATTGACAAATTGGAGAGAGTTCAGAAGAAAAAAAGAAGTAACAAGAGAGCTTGAGGGATTGACTTACAAGAGAAGACCGAAAGAGCTGCATATAGATAACTTGGGTAAAGGATGACAAATGGGGAGGTTGAGATATAAATCTACAAATATCTGAAGGGTGTAAACACCAAGGCTATGAAGAATTATTTAGAGTGGTACAATGGGGTGTAACTAGAAGTAATGGGATGAAATTTAAGAGAAGGCAAATTTCAGTTGAATAATGGGAGAAGCTTTTTGACAGTGTGATGTATTAAGCCGTGGGCTGCTTTTCCAGCAGTAGTCCTGTTGCTCACTATTTAGGGCACAACCCTGTTTGCTTAAGAAGACAGAGTTTTCCAGAGTCTTTATTAAGAACAGTTTCAAATCATGCCTTTTGTGTTTTATGTATTTGATGCAGAGGCATGCAAACCATGCACCAAAGCTGCTGCACCTCTCCACACATGCACCGTGTCTGGGTGTGACATAGCAGCTCCTGGTGTTGTGGTGGTGGAGGTGAGGGCAGGGCTGTGAGCAACCTCTTGAGCCACAGCTCAGCCCAGATGGCCCTGCTGGCATGGCAAGCTTGGCCAGGTCAGTAGTATCTGCTCTTTGATCAGGACCTTCTTTTATCTCCCACACTTCTCCCATCCAGATGCTGTAGTGTTACCTTTTGGGGGTTAGTTCACTTACGGTCTCTGGAATAGATATCAAAGTTATGCTGCAGCTCTACACCAAGAAATCTCCCACTTTGCTTCAAAGAAATCAGGACAAACAAGATCCCATTGATGCACATGGTCTATGATCTTTTATAAATCTACAATACTGTACTTTAACTTTTTCTTTAGAAACTCCCATTTCTTCTTCTGCTTTTCGCTTCACTTGAAATGCAAACTAAGGTCAGAGGATCACTTTCCTACTGGCAGAACACACTGCATTGTCTGTCATTTTAAAATGTCCTCCACAGTAACTGAGGAAAGGTTCATTTCTCTACTCTTTATGCTTAAGAGTGACTCTTAAATGCATTTTGCTTTTCCTTATCTAGAAGGGCTAAATTAGAAAATTAGGTAAACTAGCGGTGTAAATCAAGTTAGAGTATCTCAACTAAAATGGTAGTTTATCTTGAGCACAGGGAAGATGGCAGATCCATGTAGATAGAGAAACAAATGCAGCTGTAGCACTTAGCACACACTGGCAACTTGGCTATTTTGTTGAAGAGAGGGAGGACAGAAAACTTTAAAGCATTGGCATTCTTGGAGCATAAATGAGACAAGAGCTGAAAGTGTCTTTTATAATTGTTCTTAAATGTGTTTTGTATTGCTGGTGCTGTCCCTGAAGAGGTCTGTATCCGTACGCTTCGGGGAAATTTCTGAATTATATCCTCGCTCAGTCTGTGGGAAGAATGAACTGCTGAAGGGTTTCATTCTCCTCTGCATGGGGATGAATATTTTTCTGTCTGAAAAATGCAGTTTTGGTCACTTCAGAACTGGATTAATTTGGTGGATGGTTTTCATGAGGGATTTTGTATGTGGGGAAATGTCAAAACAATTGTGTCTTCATTGCATTCCCATCACTGAGGGCTGTGGTGAGAGCACACTTCTGGAGAGGAGAGCTTTGCTTTGAACCACTTTTCACATCCAGACCAAGAGTGGATGTGTGCTCAGGCCCCATCGTCTCAGGAGAGCAGCATAACCACTAAGCTACCTCAAGTTTGCCACCTTAATCTAAGTGGTTTCCATTCAGCAGAAATAAATCATTTATGTCAGTATGACTCCAGAATTATTTTTAAAAAATTGTTTGGTTTCACTGCTGTGCAGGAGTATCAATTATCCTCCCTACCTTATTTCTGAGGCTACTTTAAAAAGGAATTTTAATTATGCAGCTGGGGGTCTCTAATAGCATTTGCAGGAGACATCATTTGGTTTGGTTTTTTTTCCTGGAGATTGATTGATGATACTTTTGCACCTCTATTAGTAGACTTGGGCCCAACCCATTTACAAGGCAGACTTTCCAGGCAGGCACTCCTCAAGAGGACAGTGCAAACCTGGTCAGGTTTCTTGTAATTGTTGCTGCAAACTTCTCTGAACCTTGCTAGGGAAAGACATCTTTGCAAAGCCGAGCCTGGAGCAACTGAGGGAAGTGGTTGGGGGGAAAGGGGACCTCGGAATAAACTGCAGCAAATTTTGGGGTCACCATAGCAGTCCCGGCCACTTTTAACTTCACAGCAGGGCTGGATTATGATCTGGAGCATTTGGAGTATTCCCAACCTTGTTGGTCTGAGTTGATAACCTGCAGCTGAAGGGCCAGGGAGATGGATGGGAGCCATGAAGTCCCAGCAGGAGCAGCAGCAATTCAGCTCCCAGGAGCCATGCCTTGCAAGAGGCAGCCTGTGCAGCGTGGCAGACTATAAGGCACAGCAAGCATACCTTTTTATCAGTATAAGAAAGGAAAAAGCTGCCCTCCCTCCTTATCTGTTGAGGGCAATGAAAAATCTTGAGCCAGCTTGTGCAGTGAAAGGATTAATTTGCTGTGGATATTTGATTAATAAAGCAGTAGTTTATCTCATTGCATTTCTCCATAGTAACTGCAAAAGAGTTTCAGATGTGCGTGGCCTTTCCCGCTCTCCTCCTACTGTGAAACAGATGTCTCACTGACTGCCCCTGAAAAGGACAGATCAGCACCCAAACCCTCCTTCTGGCAGGACATGAGGAGATGCCAAAACTGAGGGAGGGAGTCAGCCCAAGTGCAAGGAACATGCCTTTCTTTTTCTTCTGCCATATGAGAAAACACATAAATGTGTGTGCATGAAAGCCAGGCAATAGAATCAGATTATTTTGACTTGAAATACAGTATTAGTTTTCTTCAGTAGAATTTAAAGTTGGAAAGTTTTTAGCTAATTTTACTGGGCAGTTGCACAGTTTCTTTACTGCCTTTTGTCATTTTCCAGGGCTTCTGTCCTTCATTACTCCCATACTAGTGCCCTGCCTTTATCTCTTGCAAGTCCTGCTCCTCGGCCCAACACTGTGGGCCTCCAAGAGTAAATGTTTATAATGTTCATTTAGCTTTCAGTGAAATCTCTTCCAGCTTTCAAAGCAAGCTCTTTAGTTTGGTCTGCACAGATGTAAACTTTTGATAGGAGAAATTCCCTATGTTCAGCTAATGGCTTCAGGACTCCAAGTGCTGCTGATGTGCTATAGGTCAGTGTCCTTGTAACTTCATGTAAAAACAATGTGCTACCTCCAGTTTTGAGTTTAAGCACTCCATAAGAGTGGATTTAGGCCTTCTATACATGCAGCATATACTAAAGTACCTTATTTTCGTTTATGTATAAATAAGATGTCTCGCCGCAAGATCTGTTAGAAGCCAAGTATGGGGTTTAAAAAAGGAATAAATAAGCAATGGAACAGTAATTCTGTCATAAGGTGCATTGTGTCAACAGAAGTTTATTTTATGTATCTCTTAGAGTAGGAAGTGCTCTGACTTGTTAGAGTTTGTTGTTGCTTTCTGATGTGTTGGGTTCTGACATGGTTCTCAGGGACTTTTGTATTCTGTTTTCCCAGGAAAAGCCTTATATCACAGTTTCAGTTATTTTCCATGGCAAAACTTAGTATTTTCTTTATTGTTAGCTGCCACAGGTTACAGATGAACTAGCTTATGCTTAGAACTTCACCGTTCATTCACTTACTTTGCACATTAATTTAAAAACTGAGGAGATAGCACCAGCCATAGGTGATGGAAGCTTTTCCCCTGATGCATTCTCATTTCACAACAAATCTAGCAGTCACTGAAGGGCTAAGGGATGTTTGTTCTTTCCATCAACACCCATACAAATATTTTCCACCCATATATCTCAAAGTGCTTTAAAGAAGTGCTTGGCTATTATATACCAAGATGCTTGTGTTAAGAAGCTGAGTCACAGATGGACAGTCAGGGGTATCAGGACACCTGATAACAGTGTCAGAGAGTGGGAACCCTTGGCTCCCTGTCCTGGGAATTAGAGCACTGCTTCATGGACCCCACCTGTGTCCCACTGCAGAAGTGGCTTAAGGTCTGCCAGCATTTCAGGATCCTGTATTCTAATGCAGAACAAATTTTCCAGGATTTATTAGGATGTCCAGAAAATCAGCTGTCTTTGCAGTACGTCCACTCTGGATGAATCATTTCTTGTCACTTTTCTCTGACAAGATGGGAAGCTGAGTGGTCATAACTCTGAGCTTTGTCCTCCACGTCTCTCCTGCGGGCCAGGAGGAAAGGACAGTGCTGGGACTGGGTTCCCTTGGTGTGTGCTGTGGGGTGAGGTGCAGCTCCAGCACCTCTGAGCTAGCATCAGATAAGCAAGTGATAAGGCAGGCTTAGCAGCGTCCTGGCAGCTCACTGACGAGGTTGAGCAGCCCAGTATGGGATTGCCTTGGACTGGACAGCCCCAGTCCAGAGGTGCCTTAATGTGCTTCATACACAGCACAGCCATGTCTGCAAATGACTTCCAGAGCTAGCAGGCTGGGGACTTTCACTAGACTAAAACTCCCTTAGGAATGTAGAAAGAGAGGTGAAATAATTAGCACCCAACCAGTGCTGGGCCCCTGAATTGGTCTACCTCTGTTACGGTTCACACCCATAAATTCTGATAGCTGTTGTAGGGACATGTGTGTATGGGAGCAGGGAGAGGAGGAGAGAACTGCTGGTAGTGATCAAACTGGCTCCTAAACTCTGGTTTGTGTTGAGCCAGAAGGGTTTAATTATATATATGTAACATGCAATGAAAAGCAACATGGGACTTGGGTAGACCATATGTCTTAAGTGCTGCTTGGGATGATTGAGAGCTGCAGAACCAAGCTTTAGATTTTGGAGATGTGGTTCAGACACAGAATTGTGCTGGTGTCCCTAAACTTTCCTGGTTTTGAATAACATTTTTGTAGCTGAGGTTTTGCAAGTATGAAGCCTGAAGCCAGCTTAAGGAAAGTTTATGATGTGAAAATTAAGTTTTCTCCAGTAAGCTGCAGTTTGTCAAAACAACTGCACACATTCCTGTTGGGCTACAGTTTGGCAGGATGCAAAGATTGCATCTCTCCCTTTGAATATCCAAAGAAAACGGAAACCTGGCATTTTAATCTTGCATGGATTTCTACACATCACTTTCAACAGCTGGGATAAGCTCCTCTGCTTTATCACACATTCTCCCTTGTGTTATGAATCACCACCTCTTCAGGCAGTTCACATACAGGATTCTTCAGTCTTTGGAAGTTCGTGTGTTTGACTAGGGGGAGCAAAAAAAAGGTTGTAAAGGGACTTGCCCAAGGATAAGATGGATCTCAAATTTGGTTGTGTGACAAGAAATGAATTGTCATCTAATTGGAGCTGGTGCTAACTGACATTTCTGCTTTTGGGGGAAATATTTTGGGAAAATTCACTCAGTTTCCCAACAGAGCTCTTAAAAGGGTCTCACAGAAAGGAAATTCCATACATTTTTTTGCTCTGGAAGAAAAAAAAAGAAAAAAAAACCCCAAACTGGTTTTAGCTGATTACTCCGAAATGAAAGAGAACAGCTGTCTGCCCCAACTCCTGACTCCCAGGGAAGGAGGGCTTAAAGCCCCCCTTAAGCTTCATGTAGAGCTTGGATTCATGGAGCTCTCACAAGCGTTGTGCTCCTGCCAGCAGCCTGGGATGGGCATCCCGGCTCCCAGGTGCAGAAGGCAGTCCATGAGGTGGGGTTTCCTGGGAACAGAAGCTGGGGAATTTGAGTGTCTGCTGAGACAGCTGCTGAGGAAAGAGGCAGAGTTCTGACCCACCCCACAAGCAGGTACCTCTAACTGATGCACAGCCACAGACGTTTCCAGTGTAGACAACCTGACGTTTTCCACTGGAAATCTCTTGTGACAGGAGCTCCTGACCTCTGTTACACGTTTCGGCGCATATGCAATGTGTAGCGTATTGCTGATAAGGTTGTATAGTGCCATTAAGATTTGGAGTATTGCTGGCACAGAGCTCAGTTGGGGAATCTGCTTTGTAAGGTCACTGTTTGGATAGGAGCTTAATGATGGTACCCAAGCAGTTGTAAGCAGGTGATCAATAAACCAGAACTGTCTGAGTTATTCCCTTTCTGCTTTCTGACCTCGCTATTTTAGAGCTTTCCCTTTTATGAAACTTGCCCCGTGTGAATTTGCTCACAGCTGTAAGAGCAATTTAGTTCCACTCATTAGTGATGAAGCAAAGGTCCATAATAAAAAAGAAAGGATAATACATCACCTAATGTATTTTCTTCCTGGGCTTGATGCATATGGAGCACTTTAAAGTATTAGTTGTTTTCAGATATAGTAGAAGTATTGTGTGTTTTGGAAAACTTAACCGCCTCAGTAATAGGAGACCTCAGCCATACGCTTCACTAGTAAATCTTTTCTGAGAAGTATGGAGAAACGTGTTTGCTCTGCGTATGTTTGTGTGAGTTATGGGCTGTGCAGATCAGCGAAATGCAAATTAACAGTCCTCTACTGTCCTGTCATATCTCGACTCACAATAGCAGAGTTCAGAAGTTCATTGCTTGGGGGAGGCAAAAAAAAAGGAAAAAAAAGAGAAAAGTTTGCTCTGACTTACTTGTGCTTTTATGAAGACTGTCTGGAGCTAAATAACCCTTGGTGAACTTGTATCCTCCACCCCAGCTGCAGCCTTTCAGCTCCAACAAAGACCACTCACTAAATCCAGGAAATCGAGCGGCGCGTGGGTGAGTGGCTGACTCCGCATTCACACCCTGCCTGTGTTCCGGGGGGAGCCGCTCTGCCCGGCCCTGCGAGCAAAACCCTCTGCATGTGTGCCTGGAAAAAATAATTCCTCACCGTCCACAGAAAGCTGCACTTTCCATTGAGTTTTTCCAGCAGTGCAGCTTTGTAGAAACCACAATAAAAACACGGGGCTGCAGGATTTTTATTCTTTACATTCCTCACTGCACAAAAAGCAGCACCAAATGTTTTTCTGGAAGCAGGATTTCAAACCATGGAGCAATGATTTAGGAGGGTGAGAATATCAGTTTCCAAGAATGTTTAGTTTGGAAAACTTTGAGATTTACTTGAGACATCACCAATCTATTTCCTCCGCTTTGATTACTCCGTTTCCACATACATTTATTTAGCCACTGGCTGTTGTTCTTTTACCCTCGAAAAATCTGGTTTGATGCCCCTAAACATCGTCGTCTTTGTTATGCTAAGGCGGGAGATAGAGCGGCATGCAGAGAGAGAGATAAAAGCAGTGTTGTTTTATGGATCCTACGCAGTGTACTTTGCAGGAACTTTAAAAATAATTTGCACAGTGCTCCTCAGTGGGATAACTGTTCTCTAAGACCATTTACAAAACACGAACAAAAGAATATTAACAAAGACAAGTAAGCACAGATTTCCTCATTTCACAGGTGAAGAAACAAAGCTCTGTAAAACTTATTTGTTGATACAGAGCCTGGTCAGGGTTAAAAAGGGTGAGGCTCAGCCCGCGGGGCCATCACGTCCATATATCATGATAGTTGGAGTGAGATGGTAGTTTAAAGTGGCTGAGGAAAGAGGTGGCTGATTAGCAGTTTAGTCATTAGACTTTGCTGCTTGTGTAGCATGACATGTTGGAGGTACATTTAGGTGACACGAATTTCTATCACTGCGGTGTAAAGACAACGCAGAACCTCAGCTGCCCCTGCCAGATGCTGTAATATTTTGTATTAGGGAGCTTTATATTTTAAACAAAAAATAAAATTTAGTGGTTCTCAAAGACCAGGAGTTTCCTTGGGCACTTCAGCACCGCAGCCTGAAATGGAGCAAGTGGGCTGTTGTGCCAGGGGGGAGAAGGTCCCCAAAGGAGTAGCTCTGGAGGAATGCCTGCCTGGCCCCAGCACTATCCATTTGCGCTTTTTGTTAAAACCAGTGATTAGTGGTTTAAAAATAGTTACGATAAAACTCGTGAGAAGAGGCTAATGCACAGTAGTTCGAGCTTGCACATCTCCTCCTGACTGTGCTGTTCTCCAGCTGCTGCCTGGTGGCCTCTCTTGGGAGGCAGACAATTTTCAGACTCTGTACTCGGGGCAATGCTCTTGGTCAGTGGCAGATTGACAGGAATGCTGTCAGGATGGGACTTGGAGCTCACATGCTCTGTCTGGAAACCATCATAAGTCCACCAATGCAAATGCCAGCCTTTGAAAGGCTGAAAAGTTGTCCAAGGTGCCTTGTGGAGCCACATTCATGGACTTTTCTGGCCCCTCCCCTTGCACCAGGATTCCCCAGTCTCTGCTACTTGTGAGAGAATGTATTTAGGATTTTTCCTCTGCAAGGTGCTGGTCAAAGGCAACGTAAACTGATTCAGCTGTTGCAATCCTGTTTCCATCTTTACACCTCTGGCACTTGTGTGGTCATACAATATACACATTCATATGCTGAAAACTGATCTTTTTTTTTCTTCTTTCCTCCCAGAATCGTGGTTTTTTTGGTGGGATCAGCTCCCTGAAGTGACTGACACTGTGATTGCATTAATGTGAGCACAGGAGAATGGGAGGGGAGATGGGAGCAGGCAGGACAATGGGATCACAGCATCCCAGGCTCAGTTTGGTGCAGGCTGTCTCCTTGGTTGCTGGAAGAGGCTGCATCTGTGGTGGCTGGTGAGGCATAAAAGTGAAGATGATTTGTGCAGGAGAGTACAGTAAAAAAAAATCCATTGATTGACCTCCCAAGCCAGTGGAGGTAATCCTGTACGTCACCTACGACACAGCCGAAGTGATTAGATCTGTCTCTTAGATTTTTTTATTTATTTTTTTTAATCAATTGGTTTTACAGTGGTTTCATTCTGCGTCATCCGTGCTTAGTCTTGCTTCTGCAGTGTGATCCTGCTTATCAGTAACTGGGATTATTCTGCAGCTGGAGCTGAATCTCTCATTGAGCAGCTGCAGGAGGAGGGCTGGTCCCCAGAGGCTGGTCTGACCAGATGTACACCAAGAGTTTTGCAGCCTGCAAATGTCAGGCTGATGTTTTTTTCCTTTTCTGACTGGACGTTTCAGCGTCCTCATAACTGTAGGTACAGCTGCCTTTTCTTCAATTGCCTACAGCATGAGGACAAAAATTACTTTGGCTTTCAGTGCTTCCGGCTGGGTTGCTTTTCTCCCTACTGTTTGCACGAGCATCCTGGGACACAGACTGACTGTCCTGGCCTAGCCTGTCTACGAGCTGCTCTCTGCATGCTGCTAGCTGTGCTTCGGTCATGTCTCCCAATGGGCTTGACAGTAAACTGGAATCATCTGTCTTGCAAATGGTCTTGCCTTTAATTAGAAAATCTTTAATGTCTTCAAAGTCACATGTGGGTGCCAGAGTTTGCAGCTCTGTAATGTAAGTTCCGTTGACTTGCTGGTTTTAGGTGTAGTTTTAAAAAATAATCTCTTGAGCCTCAGGGTAGCAGTATCCATTGTGCCCTGCTAGCAGATTTTCCTGAGTTGATTCTGGCCAAAAAACCACCCCCTCTAATTTATATTTTTCCAACAGTGAAACACTAAAAAAGGTTTTCAATTCATTTTCTCATCTTCATCCCCAATGGCCAGCAGACTATTTGTTTTCACTGTCTCTGTACAAGTGCTAATGTGGTTTTTTGTGTTGTGTTGTGTTTTTCTGCTTTTGTCCTGTAGTTAGGTATCCTGAGCCTGTTTGCTCTGTGTCAAGCATTAGCTTCTTTTCTATTAATGACATGCTCTTCCTGGCTGCAGCTTTTGTGGTCTGGCTGCTGCTGCCAGGTGTTGTGTATATCATGTGCTGGGTGGCACTGAGAGAGCAGTGTGTGACCCCAAACTGCAGCCTCTTTCTGATGAGAGGGTTCTGTGGGAATGCTGTGACTGGAGTCAGTGCAGAAACCACATTGCTTCTTGGTGTACCCTCCCAGTCTCTCTGTCCATGTCCATCCTGTGTTACGGGAACCTGCCTTGCTCCAGGCTTAGATAGAGCCATGTCAAAGGGCAGGACCTTGGGCGAGTTCTTTACCGACAAAGCCCTTGAACTTTCTTCCAGTTTTGTAGGAGCTAGAAAAGCATAACCATGACTTAGCTCATGGGGTTGTGGAGGAGAGACATAGCCCAAGCCTAGATGGACCACAGGTCTCCTGTTTTCTTTTTCATTCGTATAAATTATTCCTGTATATTATAGCATGAGGAAAGGATGTTGCTTCTTTCCAGAGACTAATATTCCCAACTTTGGAAAACACTTTGTAGACAAAGCTTGTTGAGCTGTGCAGAGAAAACTATTAATGAAATAAAACAGCTTCATGAGAATCAACACTTAGTGCTTTGTCTGTGAAGGAATCAGTCTTTTATGAAAGACTTTGTGTTCCCTGATTTATTTATTTATTTTTCCATTGAATGAGCAAGATTGTTTAAAAAGGGTGGTGGGGAATGTCACTGGGGAAAAGCCCCCTCCTCTACTCACTCATCGATTCTTATAACATTAAAAAAATTAATTTAAATTGCCACTTTCCTCAAAATGAAGTGTAAAGCTTCCATAGTTCTGTTGTTTAATTTCCCAACTGGATATGAAATTAAGGAAATTGTAATTGTTTGACCTCTCGCATCAGGGAGTCTAGGTATTTTTTCGTCTGTTTCACCGGCGTACATCTATATGAGAATAATGGCTTCCCTAGAGGCTCCATTTCTTGTAAAATACAATCTAATGAATTAAAATATATCTCCTCTTCTTGGTGCTTTTTCACGCTGTGACCTGCCTTGGGTTTGAGTTCAGGGTGGCTCCTGTTGAATTGTCTGAAGGCTCCCAGCATACTTTCTCCTACTGAATTGTTCTTCCTGAAGTTTGCCCATTGATTACATCCTCTGGCTTGGGTCGGTTGTCTTTCTTACATGGTTCACTAATTTTTCCTCACTAAGCATTGCTAATGTGCCTTCCACAAACTTGCAGCTTTTTGAGCTTTGATCCAGGAACCTTTCCAAATTCAGCAAAAACAACTAAAGAAGCGAGACGTTTCCCCCCCCTTCCTTTCTTTGTGTCCTTTGTTACTGAAGAGGGCTGCAGATATTTAGTACCATTTAAAGCCAGACAAAAAAAAACCCGCTCTCATTTGGTGATTTCTCCAAAACACCAGTTGATTATTGTTGGCAAGGATATCACACTGGAAAGGACTAGCTGTTCTGTGTGGTTTTGAGGCCAGAATACTGCTGGGATTGTCCCTGGTGGCTGGGTGGAGCTCGCTGGGTACCTGCCTGAGACCCACAGCATCCTCATGCAGCAGATGTACTTCTCTTGGAGGGAAGGAATAGGTTGACACTAAAGAACAAAGCTCTTCTCCCCCAAAAGGTAAAAAAAATATGCTGAATATCACTGAGGAAGGAGCAAATACTGGTCTTAAGATCTCTGCACTCTGTACGTCTGACCAGATGGATGCAAGATTTTTCAGGGGATCTAATATACTGTCTTTTAGAAAATAGCTGGGTATGTCAGAGTGTGAAGTAAGGGAAAATTCAATTCAGAATTCAAAAAATACATTCATTTTGAGGGCTCTTAGAGAAATTTTTCTTCCAAAATCAGCACTGGGAGAGGTGGGAATGGAGGCTGAACTGACCTGCCACCAGAATAAGTGTATTTGGCTCTTGAAGAGAGAAGGTGATCAAACATCAACTTCACTGGTATGTTTAACTCTCAGTGATTGTAAGGATGAGTTCAACTGGATCCATAATCCCTTGCTTAGCTCTTATTTCCCAAACAGGCCACACAAGTGGCCTCATGCACACCCATAGCAGCTGGTAAAACATCTCCGCTTGCGCAATGGAAGAAGTTGGCAGGAGAGGACTGTCAGAAAGGTTTTGGCAAGATTTCGTGGCAGAGAGGTGATTTTGTCAATACCACACAAAAATTGGTCCAGATCCAATCAGAAGTCAGGACCTACTCTGTCTCCTTTTAGGTATTAGAAGCCCTATTCTGTCTCCTTTCAGGTATTAGAAGCTCTTGTTTATGTAGTATGTGCGTCTGAGCTCTTAATATGTAAAAATCCTTGAATTTATTTCCCTTTCTCCAATCCCATTGCTTTAGAAGGGGAGGAACTTTTCAGCATGCCCCAAGGAAGAAAGTGACAAAAAGGCTGGCTGTGGTTCAGGGCAAACCCCTCCATGCCAGGCCGGCAGAGGAGGCTCCTGGGAGCAGGGTGATGGCCGGGGTGCTCCGTGTGCTGCCACACCACCCTGGTGCGTGCGCCGAGCAGAGCCGAGCAGCAGGAGCAGAGCCCTGCCCGTGGCCCACAGGCAGCTGCGAGGCAGCAGCAGCAGCAGCCAGCTCGCTGCCAGCACGGCTCTGGCACCGCAGAGAATCGAGCCCTTTGTATCTAACCATCCAGACCTAATACACTGACATGGTCGTCACCAGATACAGTTGACACATGTTTAAAGGGTGTATCTCGCTGCTTTGAACAAGTGGGAAAGTGTTCTTGGACTGCTTTGCTCTCCGCATTTCTACGGAGTTTCCCACTGTCCATTTTCCATAGTTACTTACAGCAATTAACTGGAATCCAGGGCTGCGGCGGCTGCACGCATAGTCTCTCAAACCACACCTGTGGCTTTTTTGTGTCACATATAATTCATGACTGAGTGACGCTTCCTGCCTTGTCATCTTTAGTCCTGGATGAATGAATGGTGTAGCTAAATCAGCTTAGTGCCGAACTAAAGCGGTGGTTCATGTTTAGCTGTGGCTCTTGCACAAGTCGTGCAGAAACTTATTTGTGTTGGTATGGCTGGGTGTTCACTGGAGGCTCCAGCTCTTTTGATATCGGATCCACTCACAGCTTGCATGTCCTGCCTCAGCTTTATTTTCCCTTCCAGAGGCATAGATACTGCATGAATCACTGTGTCTTTTCAGAGGCTCCAATGGGCGAAGGTATTTGTGCTGAAACCTCACCAGGCTGTAATTAATCTGTAGACGAAAGGAAATGGTTTTGTGACAGCTAAATGAAGACCAAATAATGTGATGTGATGAAAGGTATGCTCAGCAGTCGGATTCAGGATCTGAAGTTATATGCATTTAGCTTTATGGTGAGCTGAAAAGTGTTTGAAAAAACAATTGCCTCAAGTCCCACTTAGCAACAGACAAAAGCAGAGGAAAACGTGCATGTAATTATATATTAATATGCATAAAACTGAGCAGAGATTAAAAAAATTACACTGTGTTATTCAGGGTATTTGAAAACATTTGGGAAACTTACACATAAACTATATGTGAGTGCTGTACACAGAAAGGCATGTGTTTTCTGCATTAGATCTGTGAGATCAGCGTGCATGCCAGTGAACAGGCTGTCTTTTCTTTGGGCTTTAGTTATGCTGAGATAGAAGACATCTGATAACCTTTACAAAAATATTGCAGACTTTTGTCAATTAGGCTGAGGGGGTTGTTTTTTTCTTTCCCCCTCCTCCCAGATTTGAAATGTTTTGCAGAAGGAAAGAAGTTGCTGATCATCTTGTTTGAAAGTTAAATATTTCACCAGTGAAAAGTTTGGGGGTTATCTTTTTGTTTGTTTTTAAAAAAGGAAGTAGTATTTTAAATTCATGTTTCAGCTTGTTCATCATCAGTTACACCTTTGATGCAGGTTCTCTCACATTACCTCTCGTGTAGCTGGGATTGGTTTTAGCAAAAAGGCACAATGGTAAATATGGCAGCTTCCCTGTAGTTTGCTGACTGTGACCTGCAGAGTAAACACTCAGACTGGTTGATGCTGAACATTTCCAGCAGCAGCACAAGCAGTGAATCCTTAGCTACCTGGGTGATCTTCCAAAGCACTGAGATTTCTGAACTCCACTTCTGTAGGATCACAGAATCCTAGAAATTTCAGGTGACAGAAAGCTGAGGGGGGGCTCTCCACCCCCAGCTTCCAGCCCCAGAAGGGCCTGCCACCAACACTAGGTTAAATTGGTCATGGTTTGTCTAGTGGAGTCTTGCAAACCTCTTCAGAAAGAGGTGCTTCAGCCTCTTGGGGGTGGCCTGGTCCAACACTGCATGGCCTTCCTGGAGAAAACTTTTCTGAACACCCAGCCTGAACTCTCTAGGGAGTGTTATGTCATTTGCTACTACCAGAAAAGATTTGGCTTTATTAAAGTTGTAACTGCAGACTCGTATATTAGCTCATCTATACATGCTTATTTTCTCTTTTACAGGCTTTGATAATGAAACTGCAGTTAGACTGTCTGTATTTAAGATAAAACAAGATTAGGATTACCAAATTTTAATGAACTCTTAATTTCACTATGGCTATATCATAACTATACCTTAGTAGCATTATAAGACTGTGACAGTATTGTGATTAGGACTATGATTGTTTTCATCACTATCTATCTCTATATTCAATAGGAACATACCATTTTAGGTTGCTATCCCTAATTTTGATAGCAGAAAGCAGCAATTTTTATTGCTGGGCAGGTTTGCATACTGGTAGGAGAATGAGTTTGATTCTGTTATGACTTCAGCATCATCAACAAAACAAGTACTGTAAATCTACATTGTAATTATGATGTCAGAAACAATATAACTTGGTTTTCAGGTTGACTGAGAATGTGCCGTGGGAGTTTGGAGGAAATATATTTTTCTCATTTGGAAGCTGAGTAAGTCCTAACAGAAGTATTTTCAGAATATATATGTAGTTCAATGATGTTATACTCAGCAAGTATTTTATAAATAGCTGAAGTTTTAAAGCCAGAGCATCTCATTTTTGATTCCCATTTTATTTCCTTGTCATAAATGAACGAAGGACTCTGCACCTTTTGGTTTTTTGCTTCAATATGATTTGCATCCTATACACCTACAGCAATACTCACTTTCATCTGAGATGGGAATTACTCGTTTAAGTAAGCAGGTTGTAGATAACTTGAATCTTGAGAAATGAATGTTGAAGGAAAAGCTATGTTTTCAATACTCTGGTTGAGACATAGGACAGTATTTTCAAAAGAGTATAGAAAATTGGCTGCTGGATTTTTAGGGGCACTCCACAATACCTTGTATGTGCAGAGATGAGCCAGGTATCTTAACTCCTTCTGGCTGAATAATTTCTATAAAACATCTTTTAATGGACATCCAAAATCCTCCAGAAGTGAACAAAGGTGATACCTGGGTCACTCATTGTTAGAGAAGATAATCCAAAGCCATACAGGACACCAGCTGCTTCTCCAAGTCACCTGAAGGGGACTATTCCTCCTCAAACCAAATCTTTGTACCTCTGGTGACTTAGAGCTTCAGGAGGGCTTTGTCTTCAACATCCTTCTGGTTCTTCCTTAGGGAAGGCCCTTCTCAGTCCAGCTTTAGGGGTTTTCTAGGATGACTTTGAGGAGGTGGCGAAAGCAAAGGGCACAGTGGCATGGAGAACAATGCCATCTCTCACACTGCAGTGGGTATGTGAGCTTATCTACTGTGATGGGAAGCGATTGCCCTTCCAGCAGCTGGTTTTGCTCCTGTTGGTGCTGATGTCCAATGCCAGTCACCTGCTTTGGAAACAAACAGCACTCACTGGAGCTGGGCATCCTGGCTGTGCAGCAGCACAGCTCTGTGGGTTTGCTTTCTTACCTTCATGCCTCTCTCCTCCCCTTCCCCCACAGTTTCTACTATGCTTTCTCTTCTAGACAGCAATATAGGATCAGACTGCTTTTCATTTCCATCACTTTTCCCTGCTGTGACTGAATCTGTTGCAATTAAATTTTAATTGAGATGCACACTGCTTAAATAGACACAAGACAGCTACAGCTATCGCTAATTAATTTTCTTCCAAAATGACAACATTTAATAATTATATTCCTTGTCACTTACATTATTTATACAAGTTTAACTCTGGGAATTTTTTTAAAGACACGTCAGCTGTGAAAGTGCTTTATGGTGTTAATCTCCTGTAAGGCAATTGTGATTAACTTCAGAAGTGGAAGTATGTTTATGGTGCATTTCCTAAAATAGCATGTAGCTCTGCAAGTTTCAGGAAAGATTGAGATATTTCTACAATAAGGTAATAGTGTTTCTGGTTACAGTATTCAAATCTAGAGAAGCCCTGATGGTAATAATTTGTGCTCCTGTATTATCTCTGATCTGATGATCTCTAAGCACTTTCTGCCTACGAATGATAAAGCTCACACCTTCTGCAGAGATCCCTCCCCAGTTTCTCACTTCACCTGACCGAGCACAGAGAGATCATCTGCTGCCCCAGCTTGCAAGAGTCCTTGCCCTCTGCTACCTTGCTCTAATACTGGGCAAAGAAAATGACCTTTTCATATTTTAGTCTGAAGAATTCATCACTGGTTGCTGTCAGACGGTGTTGGATGAGTGGGACCATTTGTCTGTTGTGGTGTGACAGTCCTCAGGCACTGCTGTGCCAGTTCGGGGATTTTGTCTGTGCTTGAATACATCATTGCTGCATCATGGCATGACTTTGGTGTTTGCAGAGAGGTGCATCATCAACTTCCAAACTTCAGATGTTCACAAAACAGGTAGAAATTTCTCAGGACAGCTGTGAGGAGAATTTTTCCAGCCTCTCCTGTGGGGATGTATGGCCGTGATGTTCCCTCTGCAGAACAAAGAAGCTGGCTATTGAAGGTGAGATGCATCAGCCCTGGGGTTTTACGGGCAGATCAGGAAATTTTGGGAATGACTGAAGAATCTAAGAGCCTTTTTTTTCTCAGTGAGGGTCCTATCCAGGTTGAAAGTTTAAGCTGGAAGCTGCAGCAGAGGGATTTTCTGGGTCAGAGAAATAAATGTGGGAGGGCAGGACAGGTAAGACTTGGATCTCTCGGAGGACCCAAGACCAGTAAAAGTCAAAACTAGATGTGAAAAGTGACTGCAAGTACCTGGAGTGCATATTTTATCTACTAGCACAGAGTAACTCTTTAGAAATCTTCACACCTTTCTGGTCACTAGCAAAGTAAAGCTGCTCTGGGAACAGAGCTCTGGGAAAGTGTGTGTTTGCATTTATTAAGGATGTTGGGGATTAGTACTGATGCTGCAGAGCAGAATGAGTTGGATGGTGCAACCCCATTCCAGGAAGGCTCAACAGAGAAGTTTTCCAAGGATGGCATGAAAAGCAATTGTGCTGTGTGCTGCTGTGATCAGAGGAGGTTAAGATGGTGTGGATCTAGAGGGCTGATCAACTGGACATTTGTAATGACTCAGCCAAACGAAATTTGATTAAATATGTTAAATGTGTGTGTAATGAAACTCTTTTGTTGGACATCTGTGGCTATCATAATTATTATATAAATTTCAGTGGTTTTTTGAAGTTATTTTTACTCATTTTATAGTGAATAGCAAAAAAAAAGGCAAAAAAAAAATCCAAAACCATTTACCTCTGTATTAAGATGGGTTTGAATGAAAAGCTGTCTGGTCATCTTTCTATCCTCATGTACCTCACAGAAGCCAAATTGCATTACAAAAGCTTTTCATTGTCACTTCACTTTATTTTCCCCTCAACTTTGACAATAGCAAAAGACACTGGGCAATATTTGGTGCTATTTTGGTGTCTATTTGGTTTCTTGTGCAGTGTTGCACAGTGGCAGGGGTAGGTAAGCCAGGAAACTGCATCGAGGATCTTTTAGAAGCAATGGAACCTTTTTGCACCTTTATTTTATCGCATCTCTCAGTAGGCTGTAGTTTCCTACTCTCTTCCTAAGCTGGTACTACAGTTAATTACTTTTGTGCTTATTGGTAATACAGTCACAGTTCTTGGCAGAGACACAGGTCTTGGTGGCACAGTGAGTTGGGACAACGGCGTGTTCCTTCCAAGTGGGCGTGTTCTGGGAGCCGAGGTCTGCTCCACTGCACCTGAAGAGACAGGAACCATTTATTCCTCCAACAAATAGATCTCTTCCTGTGTGTGTTTTCCCTGAAGTTATTTACACACGATGTTGTTTGTTTTGAGGTCTCACATGCTCTGTAATTTGCATGTGGTGCTGGAGTTGCTGATGGTTCGTTCCTTTGATTGCCGATTCTCACGGTCTGAAACAGGCCTGTAGCTGCCAGTGCCCCTGGGTGGCTGTGGGGCTGGAACCCAAAAGGCCACAGGTTTGGTAAAAGCTGTAGGTTTTATGCATGACACACGGTGTGAGTGGTTGTGTCCTGGTCCCAGCCAAAGGGCCGCGCAGCAGCCACATGGCCTTGGGGCTGTGTTGTATCATTGCACTGATCAACAAAAGGGAAGGCCTAAACATTAAAGAATGTTCACAGCCACCAGTCCCGTGTTCTAAAAGTCTCAGCGGACTGCGGCAATGAAAAGCCAACCCAGCAGTGCTTCAGGTCTGTTTCTCTGAAGGCATCTGCCTGAACATATTCTCTAAATGAAGACCAGTCTTTGGTTACAAGAGTGCTAAGGAAAGACATCTACTGATTTCTCAGCATGCCAGTAATGATTGGGGAAAACAAAGGTGCAACAACTATTGTTTTCAAAAGATACATTTTCTCTGGGTTTCTTCAATTAACATTTATAAGCATTTATTGGCAATAAACCTATGAAACTCTGAGTTTGCAGTGAAGATACTGGCTCCAAAACAGAAAGTATGTTACACTGTCTCACTTATAATACATGAAAGGCTGGGAAATGGCCAAGAGGACAATGTGGTACCAGATGTTGGGTAGCTATGGATATGGTTTAGACACAAGAAACTGTGTGGTCATCTATAGCTGATGATAGGTCCCCCATCCCTGTGCCTTCAGTTCTATGAAAGTTTGGACTCAAAAGGATGACTGTAGAGATGGGAAAGAATAGATGTTTAATTGCTTCAGGAGAGAAAAAGCTAACTGGCTTTTCAGTTAACTGCTAGGTTATGTCGGCAATTAAATCGTATACTTGAAGAGGTTTTTCAGTATATCTGGTGTGTAATTTTGAATGTCAGCGTTCCATGACACTGTGTGTTATGCAGAGGGCAAGGGGATGTAAGAAGTATAATCTTACTTCTGGTGAGGGACAAACAAGTTATGATAAATGAGTTATGCTAGTGATTATTCCCTTACAGGAGGAAAAATAGAGTTAACTGTGGAACCATAGTACTTCTAAAAGCAGAACAAGTGTGTTCACTGGTTCCTTATTTCTGAGGGGTTCTGATTCTTAACTTGGAGACCTGTAATAAAACAGAAGGCAGCCCAAGTTAGTAGTTTCAGTGGTGAAAACTAGCTATGAATGAGACCGGGAGTGGGCAGACATCTCTGGCCTGTATGACCAAACCTACCCAAAGAACACATATTTAGGCCCTGATGGAAGCAAGTGCATATGCATTTGCTGAAGTCTTCCTGAAGCCAGTGAGATTGAAAGCATAGCGTGGTAGGCTTTGGTCAGCTTTGAAAGAGGAGACAATGGCTCAGGCAAAACAAAAGAGCATGCCATCAAAGGATGTAAAGCAAAGTGACAGGAAAAAAGTGACAAGCTAAGAAAATGTTCTTTGTTCGCACATTCTGAATGGCTGTGAAATCAGCTTTGTACTCATTAGAGCCAATGTAAAGGAACTTGCTGTAAATGAAAATGAAGGGCTTAGAGGCTGGTGTTTTGAGTTCAGATGTGTAGGTGAGTGGCAGGAAGCTCAAGGAAGTGCCAAACTCTGAGACACTATGCAGAAGGAAGAAGCAGGAGTCAGAGGTGGCCGAGAGGCAAAATCTTACAGTGGGGTTGGAGGAATCTGAGGACCACCCCAGGTTTCAAACTTGGATAACAAACAAGATGCTATCCACTTCTACAGAGTTTGGCATCCTTTGCTACCTTCTAACCACAGCCAAACTTCTATAAGAGATATTTGAGAGACAGACTGAAGTTTCTGTGTGCTTGGAGGGAATTAGGTCCAAACTAGGTCAATCTGAGAGTAAAATATAGGTAAGATTTAGTGGAGAGAAAGCCCAGAGGCAACTGGGCTTTGAATACAGCTTAGCTGTGAACAAGAAGGAAGATGGAATGAGTTATAGACACAAGTGGGAATTTGGTTTTAAGAGAGAGGAAGACCAAGGCAGACCAGGAAAAAGAGCAGAAAAAAGAGAAAGAGCAAGGAGAGCAAGAAAAGTGGCTGTGACATGGTTTAGAAGATGGTTGTGGAGGAGTGAGGTGATTAGAGAAAAGAGCAGATGAAACTTTAGGAACAGGGAGGGAGTTGTAGACGGGAGATGAAAGAGTTAGCTTGTTTTGACTGTTTTCTTGAGGAGGAACTCAAAAAGCTTGCATGCAGAAAAAAGTTACGGACATAGAATATAATTATCATGTGCATTAATGTACGACAGAAATAATGTACAATAACTGCAAAGTATATTGTAATTGTTTCAGTAAATAGTTGTGTTAGTTATAACTGGTTTAGTTATAACTAAATAATAGCTATAACTAAAATTAGATATGTATCTATGTGTGTATACACACATGCTCCTATACAAGATTTCTGTCCTGAAGAATTGATATGAATCCTTTGCATTTTGTCTTAAATTAGAAAGTAACAAGGAACGAAAGCAAATGAGGAGGCAGTATTTACAGAATCTTCTCAGGCTAGCCTTAATGATTTGGGTCTTGTGTAATGAAATAGTTAAAAGAATCTTTTTTGTGTCTAGTGGCCACATCAGTCACTGTGCCCTGAATTCTGTTACAGCCTCTGAAAATTCGTGGGGGCTCAATGGGAGCAAATGCAGTTTCCAGTGCTCAGCCCCTGGCCTGGCTGCCACCAAACACAATTCTCCTGCCTCACTTGCTTCAGCTGCACAGTCGCGTACGCACAACGTGGTTCCTAAACCTTTCCTCTGAGCCATAGCAACCTGCTGACATTTGCTGAAAGTTCACTGCTGGCCTGTGTTTTGTGCCAGTAAGTTTTGGGGACATGAGATGTTCTGGCTTGTCAGCCCAGCTTTTTTTGTATGTGAAGCAGATGCTGCAGGGCTGTGGAGGACCAGACCTCCTTGTATTTTCCGTCTTCTCTAGGCTGTGGAGACACCACTGCTGGGGTTGAGAAAGGAGGTTTTCCCCTTAGCTTTTTTAACAAGAGAATGAAATAAATTACAATGTTGTTTCTTTCCTTTTTTTTGATGCTGGCAGCTGCTTACCAGATCAAGAAGCAGAGTTCTTACAGGCTACAAAGTGAAGATTGCATGATACTCTGTTGGTGAACGGTTTTATAATATGTCTCAGTCATCAAAATACTTGTAGCACAGTAGACATAACTGCATAGTGAAGGAATGTATATTCTGCAACATTGCCATTGGCAGGACATAAACACCTGTCCCAAGTCCTTATCACAAAAGAAAAAAATAGAGAAGTTGGAAGGTAGAAGTTGGTTTGGTTGTCAGCAGAGACAGACATGCTAAAATATAATCATTATAAATGCAGATGTTTTGATTTGTGAAGTATGGCAAACCAACCATTAATAATACCCTGATACATAGGTTCACAGGGCATCAAGGTGCTGATCTAGTCTAACCTTCTCTTTAATACCATCAGAGAACTTTCCTGTACTTAAACCCATCCTGTACTTAAAACTCATGTCCTGTGATAAGTCTTAGACTTCAGCAGATCTCCTGGAAAAGTACCTGAACAAAGTGTCAGCTCTGCCATGCTAGAAAGTCTGGCACCAGCCTGAATCTGGCACCAGCTCTTTTCTGTTGAAAGTGGGAGCCTTGTTTCTAATCTGAATTTCTCTAGTTTAGTTTCTGTCTCCTAACCTTTGCAGTTGTGTATGTGTTAATATTACGAGTCATCCTGCAAGTTCCTCTCTTTAGACCTCTCTTTCATTTTTCTCATGTGTGGCACAGGAGCCTTTGCAATTTTCTTCTCTCTGCTTGGACTGTGGGCACCAGAACTGCACATACTGTCAATTCAGGGTTAGGCAGAGAGGTATTACAGCCTCCCAAACTCTGTGTGTACAAACACATATTGCTTTAATTGTTCTAATATTGGTACCCTCCATAGAGCTTCTCAGCCACTGTTTGCCTGCCATAAACTTCAAGTCATCTCCAGTCAGTGTTTCTCACACAGTCTTCATTTTAATCAATTATTTTCCAGATGTGTGGCCTTGTATGTGGTTGCTTTAGAACCTATAATCTTTATCTAGGCCATCTAGGGATGGAGAGCATCTCACTGGTACAAAGCAATCATCTTTATTTACCATGTCAACAGCCATTTGTCACTGACAGGCTTCATGACTCTGTATTCGTTTCCAGTTCCTGATACACAAAATGATTGTAACTCTCCATTCATATGAATGTTTCCACCAGATTCAGTAATACCAGTCAAGACTAATTTGTGTATTAAAGGAGCTATTCCACTTCTTGTTTATTACTCGTGTTCGTAGTGTTACAGTCTACACAATTAAGGAATCTCTTCTCTTTGAGTCCCTAGGTACCTTGATTAATTTTAATCTTGACATCTTGATTTCTGGCTAAATGAGTGTTCATTTTCACCCTTGTCTTTTGTCATTAGCTTAATACCCTCCTGAATACTTTAGCCTGTCTCCTGAAAGACTTACTCCCATCCACTGAAATGACAGCCAGCCACATTGTACAGTTTCTTTTCTCAGTAGAAGATGGACCTGCACTGCTGAAAACTTAGGGGCTCTGCCATTCACCACTTACTTAACTGTTAATTTCTGGGAAAATATATAGCCTTGTAACTTGAGTCACAGCTCACAGAAATTGAATACTCTTCAAAGTATTGATTTCATTTTTCCCTCATATAAAATTCCTTGCAAGGATTCTTGGTCATTCTTGAATTTTTCTTCACCAGCATGCTTGTGTCCTTGCAGACTAGGCTTTGTTGTGGTTCATGGGTACATCCCATATAGCTCTGATCTGTCCTACTACAGCAGCTGTCAGATATTTCAACAGTTTGGGGTTTTCAAATGCTAGTTGAAAGCATAAGGCTGACCTTGATGATCTCCATGGGTCCTTTCCAACCCTAAGTACTCTGTGTTCCTCTGGGAAACTCTTCTCCCATTCTCATCTGGATGAATTTTTCTCCATTCTCCCGTTTATGAACTGCCAGCCATTTTATGTGGTCTGCATCCTGCCTTCAGCTGGCAACTGTAGTCTTATAAAGACAATATGTGGAGTGGAATAAAGAGTGGAATAGCAGCCTGTGTGGTGTATGTGTTCAGCAGAGGAAAATGAGCCAACTGAAGTGTTGCTTTTTTGTTTTTAATTACATTCTTGTTTCCTTCCCAGGCTTCTCTCTTCTGCATGCTTACACGTGTGCCTCTGGAGGGAGAATTCAATAGGCTGATGAACAGAACTGGAATGTTTAAAAATAAACCAAAAGTGTGTAATGAAACATGTTCTGAAGTTGCTATAGGGATTTTTGCAAGGATGCAGTCCTTCATCTTTCATTGCTCAAAATAAAGATTTTTATTTCTTGAGCCAAATGAGGGGTTTCTTATCCAAGCTTTGGAGCCTGTTCAATGTCATCTGGATGGACTAGTCACTACAAGACATTATTACTCATCCCACCCCTACATAAAGCAAACCCATTAAACTTCAGTGCATGTGGTTTGTATTTGGGGTTTCATTCATGAGAGTTGAAAGTGCCCAAACTACTGCAGCACGGAAGTGAAACCCTGAGAGGATTCTCCTTCAGTCACCACCAAGCCAACAAAACATTCACTTCTCAAAACCTCTCTTGAATCCGATATCAGGGCAGCTCTTGTCCTGGTAGCCAGATCTCCTGCGCTGACCCTTCTCTGCTCTGTGGAATCTTCATGAACATCTCTGTTCAGAATCAGAGTTTCTGCCCCTCTTGTAGTATGTGCAATTTACTTTTGTAGTATCTTTTACTCATAAACCTGATGAAAATTCAATAGGTTATTAGTGATTTGCAATTAGAGTCTAATTTTGTTGTAAACAGTTTAATGTTCCTCCACCCTTAATACAGTCTGTTACCCACCCTGTTTAGCTGTAACCCACCCTGGTATAGCTTCCAAGCACCACAGATGTTTTCTCTAACATGTTAGTTATTAGCAGTTTCTGCTCTTGTTGGAGCATGAAGAGTTGATAAAGGGGTTTTTTTAGGGGCTCTCTATTTTCTTTTTTTTTTTCTTTTTTCTTTTTCTATTTTGGTGTGCAAAGGTTTCCTAAAATGAAAACAATACTTCTTCATTAGATACATGTGTGCACACATAGGTAGTATTTATCTTTTTGGTTCTGTTTTTGGAAAAAACCCAGACAGTTGTGTAACAGGAAATTGAAAACTTCTTTGGATTTACATCAAAAACACAGACAACACTTTGCCACAATTCTCTTACTCTTGCAACAAAACCAAACAAATAAACAAAATCCAAGTGAAGATTCATGGACCAGTTATAATGGTGATGCATCACTTTTGAGCAATTTTTGTTTACCTGGTGGCATCCTCCCATATTTTTTGCAGCATGTTAATGCAGAGTCTGAATGCAGGAGTGTCTTGATTATCTTCTTTGACGGTTTTTCACACGTCGGAATTCGCTTAGTGGAAATTTTCTCATGATAAGACATGTAGGATCGGTTTTGTAAAATTACAGGCATGACTTTGTTTTCCTGTTCTACCACAAAAGACTCTTCCCTCCAGCCCCCACTCCTCCATCTTCTCAGTTCTTCCAAAGAAATTTTTTTAACTTCTGAGGGAAAGGAGGGAAAGTCAGGTACCCCAGCCTGCATGTCTCAGCATGGACCACTGCTGATTCTGTGTCTGGCTTTGAGCATTTATGTCTGTTCGTATGTTTTGATGATGTATTGTGATTGTTTATAACTTAGCATCTGAAAGATAGTATTTGTTCAAGGCTCTAAGGTTGGCAACTTGAAAATATACTGGAAGTGGAGATATGATTCAAATGTTCTGCTGTTTTATTAATCAGACTTGTTTGTAATGAAGCAGCAATATTAAAGTGACATCAGTGTTTGTGAAAATAGGCTAAATGCAAAAAATGAGTGAAATGTTAGTTTCTGTATTCAATATCATCTCCTTTCCAATAAATGCAGCCCAGAAATTAAATGGCTTTAGAAAGGGAAAAATCATTTATGTTGCAATACAGCATCCTCAGTGTTGGCATTTGGTGCCACAGTGTCCTAGGATAGCCTGGCCTGTGGTTGACGTTCCTGAAGGACACGTCTGTCCCGCAGGTGCTGCGCCTCCTCTGTCAGCCCTGCCCAGGACCAGGGGTCCCAGGGGCTGAGTGCCCCTCTGCAGGTGCTGGCATTGCACCCTTGCTGTCCAGGACCCATCCGTGACTGGTTCTGCTGGAAGGTCTCCTAGGAGCTGCTGAAGGCTGGTTCTGGAGCAGGCAGCTGAATATTTACAGAGCCCCATATGGTGATAATTTCTGAGCGCCACCACTAACTCCACTGTCCTTGTGTGATATAAGTGGAAGGCTGCTGTGGTCATTGTAAGGGGGAGGGACAGCACTTGTGACTCTCTTTGAGATGGTTTCCTTTCACATGGCTGGCACCACCTGAAGCAGTAGATTCTTTTTGTGCCTAGACACAAAGTCTTAGCTACTCCATGTACAAAGAGTGATGGAGCACGCTGGAAGGCTGCATTCTTTGAAGCTGTTTGCAGGGCATATTTCTTCCATCAGAGACCCTTCCATATCACTTTTCTTCCCTGTGTCTCTCTTCCCTCTGCGCCCTGCCTCCCTGTCCTGTCCCTGCCATTAGAGATGTCATGTTGTACCTTCCCCTGCCCCAGCAGTGCATGTATCTCCATTTCCCATGCAATCAGGCCTGTGTGCAGTCTCTTGCTTCCTCTTTTCCTTGCTTCTCTTCTTTGTTTCCAAAGGATTTGCCATTGTCTGTGCTTCATTCACTTATACTCTTCAGTAAGTTTTTAAGGTCATCCCTCCATCCCCTTATTTCTTGTTTTTCCAGGCTCTTCTCCCTCTTTAGGAACTTCCTGCTCTTTCCACATCCATCCAGTCATGCTTCCAAACATCCCTCCTTCCTTCATGCCTCCTTCCCACCCTGCATTTTTCCTTTCTTTATGTTCCTGGACAGAGTTGTGCCTGGAATATCCCACGATTTCTGGAGCTGGTTGGAGGTCATGTTACTACAGTACAGAGAGACACTACCAAGCACCAGGCAGTTCTGGGTGCACTTTGACCCCTCATAGTATTGCAGAGCAGCTTCTTCCTCGTGCTTTTGGTTTGCTGTTGCCATATGGAAATGGCAGATGGTGTTGATCAGGAAGTTAATCTAGAAGCGTATCCGTTTCATGCCGTACGTGAAGGATTTGTTCATTAAACTTAGAACTCTAATTTAAAGCCAATTAACGGAGTGATTTGAAGAGACTTGTTGTTTTTGAAGTTCAAAAGAGATGCTAAGTCTCTGATTTCAGCCTTTGTACATTCCAGAACCTGTATAACTATTGCAGTGTTGCCAACTCTACTGGGGGTATTTTTTGTCTCTTTTTTCGCCCTCTCCTTTTCTTTTTTTTCCCTTTTTCTTTTTTTTTTTTTTGAGTGATACAACTTTTGCCATGGGCTGGAACTGTTTGGTGAAGCTTTGTGAACACCCAGGTTTCTCAGCAATTTTAACCTTTGGGAGTAGGCAGGCAGAACTTGTGTGTCTTCCTATCCTGTTTGCTGCTAGCACAGCTCCCTCCTCCCTCCCTTTGGAAGGCTGGTATTACTCTTCTCTGAGCAGGAGCTGGGGTAGGGGCTAGAAAAATAGAATAAGCCCTGAGCAGCTCTGTGCCCTCCTCACACTGCTTCTGTCAGCATGGGTTTGTCTCTGCTTCCTTTCTTCCTAGAAGCTGGTAGGGACCCACCACAGAAGGTTTCTCGAGGGGAAGGGGCAGGAGCAGCCCCAAGACTGAGAGCTACTGCCCTAGTGTACAGCTCTAATTTCCATGTGTAATCGACCCTGTAGGACTGGCCCAAGCGGACCCTTCCTAAGGAGTGTCAAGATGGGAAACCTTGTGTCAGGAGGACCTCAAAAGTGATCAGTTCTGAATGAATATTTATGCTGCTTTTACCTGAGATTGATATTGTGTAAACAGTTGTAGGTCCTTCAGCAGCAGACCGCATGTTTGGATTGTCCCAAGATTTAGTAGTGGCATTTAGACAGAAAAAATGTCTTTAGTAATTCGAAGCAGTTACTGATATAAAAGAAAATAGAGGGGTCAAGTTTTGCTGTGGTACATAGCCTATGACTTCACCGGGTTAACTGCTGCTACTTCCCTGTAATTGAGAACATAATTTGGCTCAAACCCTGGGAGACTGAAAAGGATCACAGCAGCCACTGTATTAAGCCAATGTTCAGAGCAGTTGGCTCACACTGAATTTCATAAGTAGATCATGTATTCAGAAGACTTGAGCTGTATGACACAGTCCAGTGCAAAAGAAGAGATGGCGGGAGCATGTTCTTGTTTATCTTAACTAAAGCAGCACACCAGGAAAAGCTGTCAAACCTAGGATTGTACCTACGTGGGGGTGACGTGGCAGACTTGATTCAGGTGTCTCCCTGTGGGTGCGTGAGCACAAACCTGGCGAGAGCTGTGCAAAGGCTGCCCTTGGTTATCCCAGCTCCCATCAGTCTTGCCAGGAGCCAGCAGCAGTGGAGCTGCCTCCTGGCTGTGGTGCTGGTCTCAGCAGCCAGCACACTTCCAGCGAGTCCCTTGGAGGTTGTGCCACCTCTCTAGCACCTCTGGGGCTGTGCGTGGGGAGGTCGGGTAGAGATTAACTCAGAATGAAGAGAGAATACACACTGGTCTGAGAAAGCCCAAAATATTCCCAAAAGTGAGATGGCTTCTGGAAGCATACATTGGAAATCCCTTTCTGCCCCTACCATGGGGCTGCCAGGCTTGTAGGTGGCATTCAGGATTGGACCTGTGTCACACTGTCACTGGCGGTGCCTGCCCTCTGCCAGAGAGGATCACTCCTGTGGTGCTGCTTAATCTTTGAGCAGAAATAGCCAAAATTGGTCATTCACAGAAAAAAAAAGTTTTCTGCCCTGTCTAGGGGAGAAGAAAGGGGTTTCCTGCTGAAACAACAATCCTGAAGAAGAAATAATGCCTTCTACAAAAAAAGGATGTGCAGAGGGTACAGCTGATGAGTTCACTTCTGAGTTTGCCAGCAGTCCTACTCAGGCTGATACCCTCCAAAAGAGGCAGGCATTTTTGGACAGCACTTTTGACCATTCCTCAAGCACTTAGCAGGAGGGATTGTTTTATTAGGAAAGTTTACGGCTTCTTGTTTTCCCTCAAAGGCAAATGTGACTTTGTTGTTTTTAATTCTGTTGGGATTTCTCCCTTTTAATATACAACACAGCTGTTAAAATAGCTGGGGTTGTCTAGGGCAAATCATATAGCACTTTCCTTGTTCAGATCTCAGATGGCTGCCTTTTTAGTGTCACTGCAGAATTATATTACAGGGCATATGAATAGTGCTGGTATTAGTGTCAAAATCAATTACCCAACCCTCCTCCTGCAGAGAAAGCTACAAACCTCAGGAAAAATCTGAGTAATACATTCTGGTTTTCTAATTCTGAGTAATGACGGAGGGCAGAGAGTTGTGCTTGAATAAGTGCATAGGGTCTTTCTCCACATAGTCACTCCTAAATGCATGCTCTTTACAGGAAAAAGCAGGCTCCCTGTGAAACCCTTTTTCATGCCAAATGGCTTGCTGCTAAGATTAATCTGTCATTGAATTTATAAATTCTGTGTGACACAGAGCAGCGGAAAAAGTTTAGCATCGAACAGAAAGCAAAGTATATATTGCTTAAAAAAATGAATGTTGTGCTCCTGGATAGTGTGGATTGACTGCCTCCACCAATATATCTTCTTATACCGGTAATAAAAACACTTCCATAGCCTTGTGCCTCAAAGGATCTCAAAGCACTTTGCAAATAGGGCAAAGTACTATTTCCTATTTTATGGCTGTGGAAACTGGCTGCAGGATAGAAGTTAAGCTTTTTGCCCAGGGACACTGAGGAGGCTGTAGCAGATCCATGATGGGCACCTAAATCTCCAGAGTTCTAGTGCTGTGTCTTGGTCACACATTGTAGCACTGGGAAGTCTGCTGGTCACCAGCTCTTGGCCACAGTCTGTGAAACCTCAGAAGGCGGAGTAAGAAATCAGTGTTGGTGCTCCTTTGCTCACTGGTCTCTGTCCTGGTCTGTGGGCAGAGGTGCTGAGCAGAGCAGGATCCGGCAGGAAGGATGCTTGTGTCTTCCTGGGCTGGGATGATCAGCTCTGGCGGTGGGGTGCTGTGAAAAGAAAATGACTTTTGGTTGCTGCTGACTTGGGGAAAAGCTCGGAACCTCATAGTCAGCCTGCTCTGCCCCAGGCACCTTTACGAAGCAAAAATAATTGTAGACTTATTACCCTAAATCCTGTGAGATTAGAGTAGTTGCATTATTTATTTTTTTTCTAATCTGGTATTTGAGGATTTACCTTTAATACAACCACTTATTACAAACACTTGAATATGTTTTTTTAAATTCATAATTCATCTGAAAAGAGAGCATTACAGCTGCAAAGACCAGATTTTCAAATACGGGCATGATCTCCTGTCACATTCCAGTTGGATAAATGACACATCTGAAAAACTGGGTCCCTACTGAGGTATCTGTGGCAGGGATTTAGAGATTTTGCTTCAGGCATCTCTCTGGGAAAAAAGCATGGCTCTAACCTGCATGTTTCACAGAACAAGTCCTGTTACCAGTTCCTTCCTTCCCCTTGCTGGCTGCTGAGCTGTGCAGTGCCCGAGGATGCTCCCTCAGCCCCGGGGCTGCCCCCAGGGTCAGGGTACCCAGAGAAGGGGGGTCAGGGTGCGAGGGCCCGCGTCTGGTTCCAAACCAAAGTGCAAAGCCTTGAAAGGAGGGACTAAGAAGAAACAGGTGGGGGGTTAGTAACAGAGCCTCTGAAGTTTATTTGCTTAACGAACAGAAGCCCAGGCTGTCAGACCTAGGTCAAATACTCCTGCAGTTCGGGTGTATTTATTTCATACGTGGTCTGTAACCCAACCTGATTCCTGGATTAAACCACTGTAAAGTCCTGGCTCCCAGGAACCCATCCCATGTTTGCTATCAAGCCCAGCATATGCCGGGGCAGGACCTTGAGGGGCCACCTCAGTATTCACTGGAGCCTTGTGTCATAAGTAAAGCCTGTAATTGTGGGTCCTGTCATTTCCAATGCGAGCTTCACAGTTTATGGCTGCAGACTGTGACCACAGATCCATCACTTTGTTGTCCCATTAATGTGAACCATGCCTGAAGGCTCCTGGGATAAGCTGCTCAGGCTGCAGCACACAGCTGCTTGGTGGGACACCACTCTCTCAGAGCCCAGGCAGTGGCGACAGTCCTCCACAACCACCGTGCACCACGTCCCTCCCAGGGTGGCAATTCCTGAAATCTTTGTGCTTTAAAGTTTTTAGGAGAGTTTACTTTTTAATCCAAGATGTTCAGGAGTCAGTCAGTCCTCCAGAGCAAAGAAAGTTTTGAGTTGGCACAATGGCGATAAAACTACCAGCACAGAAAAAAAAGTTTTCTGGTTTCCCAGATATTTTTTGCCTGATCCCATTAATTGCAGTAAGGTAAACAGCCATTGTGCTCCAGAGTATTTCAGGAGCTGAAAAATTTGCATTTGAAAATTTGCATGTGAAAAATTGCAGATCTGCATTAAAATTAGAAAGGAAAGAGGAATTAGCAGTGGGTTTTCCCAAGACCAGCCTGAGGCTGGTAGTGTCAGGTAACTGTGCTGGTTGTGTGCAAGCAGGAGTCAGGTGGAGACATGTAAAATAAAACAAGTTAAAATGATGGGACCAAAAGTATTTGCAGTCAGAAACAAAGTATGCCTCCTCATTTAAGATAAACCTTGTTTTTACACTAAACTTGGGATACCCATATGTTTGCTTTTGGGAGACCATTTAAGTCTGAATCATGCAGAAAAAATGGTCAAGCTGACAACAAGTTCAGGAGTTCCTATGTTTTATCAATTTGGAAACCCAGGTTATTTGTACTTTGGAATCTTCTTGTTTTGTGGATTTTCATGGCATTTAATTCACCATCTGTAATGGGGGTAAAGCTGTAGCTGATTTTCAGATGCAATTGCTCAGTATAGAAGAACTTCTTTGGGAGAGAGAGGGTTTGATGCTTGTTAGTCCTCACCAGTGAGAACTTGATGGGATGTGGCAGACCTGCTGTGGCTTATCTGTAAGCATTGCTGAAAAGTTCTGATCATAACACTGGTTCCAAACCAGCACACAGCATAAGCAGCCGCTGTGGGAAAAAAAAAACCCACTTTAAATATATGTGTATCTGTATTTTATTGGAAATTTTTAGCTGAGTTTTTTCTTAGGAAGGTCTGGGTCATGTATAGGATGGATGAATCAGTTTTGTGTGTGCTAAATATTTGCATCTCACCTAACCTGTAATCCTGGAAAGCCCTTTGGACCTGTAAACTTTACTGTGTAGATCAAGTGTAGCTGGGGAAAGATTGTTAGTTGGTCCTGATCTTTGTAGGTCTGTGAGAACACCTAGCCCTTTACATGGTTGTGGCCTTTGTGCCTATGGCTGCTGTACTGGCTGCACTGCTGGAGTTAGAAACCCTGGAATTCTTTGCTGCTTACCATTTGGCTTTTGAACTCTGCCAAACAATCAGCCTTCCTCATGGAGCTGACTTTGCCTGTGTTGTGAGTGGTCACCAGAATCTGATTTTGTTTTATGTCCTGTAGGGTTCCTGAGCTGGAAGATGCCCGTCTAAGATGGAAACTTCTGCTTCAACAGCTGCTGGGAAAAAAGAAGGGAAAGGTGCTGTTCTGGAGGGGAATGGCTTTACAGAGACGGGGAAGAAACCCACTCCTTTAGCAGCAGCAGGAGCAGCAGTGGCACAAGGAGGTACTTTATGTTTTCCACAATTTGAAAGCAGCAGGGGTGTTTTTCATTAGACTGTAAGAATTTAATAAGTATGGTGGCATCTGTCTTCCTGTGAACATGCTGAGTTTATTGAGGTTCTTGGCTGTCAGAGGAACTGGAAGCTGTGTCACTGTGTGGCATCTAAACGTCAGTGGAGTGTGATGGGTCACCACCACTCCCAGAGAACTGGGCTGGGGTGAGGGGTGGCTGTTGGGGAGTTTGGGCATCCCATCAGTGCTTGCCACCAGCTGACTGGTGCTGCGTAGTGTGGGCAGCAGGGTGCCCTCCACTCCTCCATGGTGGAGTTAAAGAATGGCTGGTGAGGCTGGCTGGAGATGGGGAGCACCTCGTTATCCTGGTCAGGAAGGGGTGTTGTGTGCCAGCTGCAATCCTGCTAATGAGCCAAACGGACTGCATGGTCTTCAGTCACTGCTGCTGGGATTTCATGGTTAGGGAGGAGTTTGGGAATGTCCAGACCCAGTGCAAGAATGCTCACAAAGAAACCCCTCCACTGGTGCCATTCCTGGTCAAGTCAGTGTGTTTAGCAAGATTTTGGTCTTACTGCTGTTGACATCAGCTGGGAAGCTCCTGTGGACACCTACAGGCACGGAGCCATTTCTGGTGGGTGTGACTCTGGTGTGCAGGTGAATGTGCAGGGATAGTGCTCCTGCCTCCTGCTGCTCGCTGTGGCAGGCAAAACGCGCCCCCATCCCTGGCACACGTGTGCTGGTGGAACTCCAAAGTAGTGCCAGGGCCCATCATTGTGGCACAGCTGTGGGCACAGCTGTGCCTGCTGGGGAGTCACCACAGCTGCCCTTGCTGGGGACTGGGTGTCCTCTCTGGATAGGGTATAAGGAGACAAACTTAGAAGGGGCCGCACCAGTTCAGATGTGACAAGAGACACCCCAGCTGTGTAAACTTCGCAGGCAGCTTTTTTTTTTCCTTTTTAAAATATACTTTATTGCTAGCCAGAGTCTACCTCAAAATGAACCTGTCCCCTCCCCTTCCTTCACTGCAGGGTGGTTTTTCATCACCCTGGGAGAACAGAGTGACTCTTCTGTGAGCTCCTCTCTTTCTTAACTAGCTCAGCTGGAGAGTTTGAGTTTCCTGTTGCCCAAGTTTTGAAGATAGTTTCCAACCAAAATGGCTTAAATCTGCTTTATCTCTCCTTCTTTTTCATAAACTTTGCTACTCAGGTTTCTTTTTCACACTGACCTGTGAAGATTCAGATACACAGAATAAGGTAGGAGTGGCTAGATTATAATCGATCAGATTAGTTCATGTGTTTGAAAAACTTTTTCCTAAAAGCAACCAGGAAGTCTTTTACAAAATTGTTTGGAGGGAAACACAGTTTTTGCTCCTGGATGGGTCTGAGCCACTTCCCTTGTGAACACTGCACAAAGTGCAGAAAGGAAGGCTTGCCGGGAAGCAGAAATAAGGGAGACAGCAACATGCAGAAGTTTGGCAACCCCAGCACGTCCCTGAAGAAGCATATGCTATAGGGACTACTGAGGCAGCCCACTTGAGGGATCATCTCAGTGTCTGGCAGGCCCAAAGGATTGATTGGCCCCAACATAGTCCAAGCATGTGCTAAAATTCACAACCTGTAGATATGCTGTTATGAATAAACACTTTCTCCCCACTTGGCACTTGCCTTGGGAGTGCCTCCACTGAGGAAGCAGTCACAAACTTTCCAGAGATCCAAATGAGGATGCCCCGAGGTGGAGTGTCCATCAGCCCATTTGGCATCCCTGGAGACCTAATTGGTTTTTAACCATCCAGTATAATACGTTGTGTTAGCAGTGTGCTCTCACCTTTGGAAAAAAATGATTTATGGGCTCAATATTTCTCCTTTTATTAGGAGGAAGTGGAGAAGTAAGTTGAGGCTTGTTTGAAGATGTCAGGAGAACTGTGATGAAAGCGTTGTGTAATGAGATGTAAAGAGTGAAATCTATGTCATGCTGTGAAGAAAAGTGCTCATAAATGACCCAAAATGGGCAGCAGTGGAGCAGCGTGCTGGCCCCGGGACTCTGCAGGTGATGCACGTGCTCTTGTGGTTCGAAGGGCTTTCCTTTGAACTCTGGCTGGACATAATACAGGCTCCTAAAAGGGAGCAGCACGCTTGTGTGTGTGCTTGGAAGTAGCAGAATTAGTACAAAGTTGTCTTCTAACATGAGTTAACTGCAAGGTGTGATTTAGCAGGTGATAACAAAAAGGCTGGGTAATGGTGAGACTCTCTTTGCCTGGTATTCAGGCTAATATCGCATCTTCGATTCCCTAAACTAGAGTAATTACTCAAAACAGGCCAGAACTACAAGTATCTATGCTCATATTTTTCCAGAAGAAAGCAAACGAGGGTTGGAGATTAATTAGAAAGTTCAGCTTGAGGAGGGGATTAGCTTTAAAGGGTGGGCCTCTGAGCTCCCCACCCTGCTTTGGGGCACACGAGCAAGTCTTTATTCTCATCCAAGACAAACTCTTGATTTCATTTGTTGCAGAGGTTTTACTCTTTGTACTAGCATATGAGAAAGTGGCAGTGAGGCTTAGCCAGTGCTGCAAATCACCAAGCTGCTCTCCAGAGCCAAACAAATGTAATTCGCAACACATTTCTTCTTTATTCTACTGAGTCACGCAGAAGGAGTGCCATCATAGCATGTTTTGCATGTTTCTCAGATCAGAAGGTTTTCTTTTCCACTTGTCGGAATTAATATATTCATAAGGTTTTGTTTACAATTAAGGTAATTGAAAGAATAAACTAAATATTAGTTAAATAATTGAAGAATATTTAATTGTATTATTATTTAGACTGTATTACTATAAGATGGTATGTTCAGTCTGCATTTCTGGTTCCCTTGCTTTGGATATTTGTCCCCAATGTTTCCAGCCTCTAACAAATTAGGTTATGGCTGTGGGAAAAGAGATCGATATTGTTGATGCTGGCAGTGGAGAAGAGTCCTTTTGTACTAAAAATTTGCATCCCACATTTTCAGTCTTCTGAAACTGCCATTTTAAACATCATCTGAGACAGTTTTTTATAGTAACTCATTGATCAGATGTTCAGAAATTGGCCTCACAGATATGACATCAGGAAGTCTCTCCTAATTTTCTATTTTTCCATAAATCATGTTGGCCAAGGACTCAAAGCTGGGGAAAGATTGTGCAGTAGGGTGTGTAGGTGCAGTAGGACACGTGTGTGTGTGACTGAGACGGGAAGTGTTTGTAATGGCAGTATGTAGGAGCTATAGACAAGTCAGGTCTGAAGAAGAGGCTCTTGGTTTTGTTGTCTCCATTTCTGGAGGGGCAACTTGTAACAACTCGAGTTCACAAAACCCTTTTGTTGAATGCAGTAGGGTAAGAGTGTTTGGTGCAGAGCACCCCATGAGTGAGGCTGGGTTGTGTCCTCCAGGCTGGCACTGACACGTCCTCTGTACCTACAGGCATGAGGAAGCCCAGGCCCATGGCTGTAGGGGAAATTTAAATGAGCCACTTTTTGGAAGGCAGAGATATTTAGGAAGATGGGTTTCTCATCTTGTAATAAAAATTAAATACAAATCCTCCTAAATGCTAACAGCCTGACTTTAACAAGGCCCAGAATGCACCTTTCCCTCTCCACCCCACCCTCTGCATGACACAAACTCCAAGTTCCCAAATTGATGGTGTTTATGTTTGAAACATTTTTCTGATGTCTGGCTCTGTCAAGACTAATTTTAGCATTTCTAAAGCTGGGTAAAAATACGGCCTCATTACTTTGATGTCAGAGCATAGTTTACTATTAGTATATTCTGGGGTTTATCATTTTAGTCATGTTTAACACAGCTACAGCAGGCATGCACTATTAAATCTGGCTTATTTTACATTCCTGTCCGAAATTATTTATTTGGAACAATTTCCTCTCTATCAAAAGACACGGCTAATGCTGAGTTTTAATGTGTTATTTACACACAAAATAACCTATTTACAACTCAGTATCTGCCGCAGGGAGAATGAATGGGGCAGTGCTCCCTTCATCCTGTTGTATCTGAGTTTAACAATCTGGATTGCTAATAGAACCATTTATCACAGGGTGGTAATTTATTTTATGTTAGCTGCACAGGTCTCCCTGCCTCTGATCTATGGAAATACTTTGTATATAATGAAGTTCAACAAGTCATTTGGTGTAAACATGGGGAAGCCAAGCTGCAGAACTAGTAAGACTCTGGCTGTGCATTTTTTTTTTCCAGGAGGTAACGACTCTCCTCTGATATTAAGGCTTCAGTTGATGAAATACAGCTCTTTGCCGTGTGTGTGCTGTAAAGGCAGAGTATGGGGCTTTTCTGCAGTGGATCAGAGATTGGGATGGAGTTTGGTCACTTGATTTATGGGCTGGCAGGAATGCTTAGTTCTGCAGAAGTAGCACACTCAGCCATTTCATAGGCAGAGGAGAAGGGCAGGGAGCACCTCCCATCGCTCTCCAGAGGTGTTCCATAAGCAAGCCCCAAGTGGCACTGGCGAGGAGTCCTTGTGCAGTTCAGCTTGTGTTAGTGCTAGATTATGGGAAGACCATGTAAATGAGGAGGAGGAAATGCCAGCATCCCGGCAGACCTCAGCGCACTGAAAAAATATATAGTTTGTGTGGCCCGAGACTCAGACAAATTGAACAGCCCCAATGAAGTCATCTCCTCTGTCCACCCTGGAGGGGCAGGGATCTTCTTAAAGAATGTTTTTCATTCAGTTCACATTTTCCAGGAAAAGGAACGTAAGCAGAACAAGCACATTCTTAGCTTCCCTGCCCTGCACTGCTTTGCTGTGTACAGCTTAAAACACTGAGAAATGTGTTTAACAGGAAAGCTGGGGTTGGCTCCAGGGGGGAAGGGGGCAAGTGGTTAAAACTGAATGATGGGAAAATCCCATAATTCAGACTGAGAAATTCTCCTGGCAGCCACTGTCTCTTTTTGTGCATCTACTGCATAGAGTTCAGTGGCCCCCACCTTGGGTAGGGCTTCAGTGCAGTGCTGCCACAAGAGCAACAGCAATCTAGAATTGTATTTCATCTCTGACTGTTTCCATCAGCCTTTCATAAAACTAATTCTGTTGGGTCTTAAAGTGTATTTCTTTGCTACTGTAGCCCTTCTGAGTGGACAGATTGCCTCTTTTGTGTACCCACTCATGTTCCTTTGGGCAGCTGGAGGTCTCAGATGCTCAGACTGGTGCAGTGCTGAGACTGTTCCTTAGTCACGGGATATCAAGGACAGCAGCAAGTTTGCCAGCTTTAAATCATGCTGGTCACCTGACACCTGCTCTTTGGGATAGTTTAGAAGGAATCATCTAGAGATGGATGAAGTTAAAGCCATGCTGCACCATTTTTATATTCTGTGAGCAGTATCTGGTGTGTGGGCCTGGCAGAGAGCACTCTGGGAATAGCAGGTTTAGTTCTTCAGTTACATGGAAGAATTTTGATAATTAAGATTGCCATAAACTGTGCTACAAAAGCATGTCTTTTCTTCTGCCTGCCTTCTCTCCTCTGTACATGGCTTGCAGTGCTGTCCCCCATGTCTCTTCCTTAAAAGAGTCACCAATATATCCTTTCCAGGCAAGCCTTTGCTTTGCTTAAATGAATGATTGGAGTCTGGCTTCTTGGTTTTTTTTTTTTCTCATGGGGGAAACTCCTTGCCCAAGCTTCTCTACTGACTTTTTGTGGTAGCCAACCCTGTGGGCAAAGGTGCAACCCCAGAGTGGGGAACCATTAATGTTTACAGACTTTTTGGTTCTCATTGTGTAGCCCTTAGATGATGCAACAGCTTTATGATTGGACTTGATGATCTTAAGGGTCTTTTTCAACCTAAATTATTCTAAGATTCATAACATTAGCCAGCATTCCCTGATTGTACACAGCTCCCTCACACTGTCATAGCAAAAGTTCCTATAGTATCAGCCCATTACAGACGCAAAGGTACTTTTGAAGACAGAGTAATTTTATCTCATCCCCAACCACACTGCAGGCTTGAATGCCAAGTTGAAAAGCTTTTATGAATTTAAAATAGAAATCGAAGTTGTTCTTCACAGGCTGGTTCTGGCACTGGTGAACTCAACAATTAAAGTACCACCTGGAAGACCTTTGTATTTTGTGAGTGTATTATATTATCATTAATAATAGTTGTAATAACAATTGCTTCTATGTTTCTATTATTTTGTAAGCTCCAAAAGTTTATTCGGGCAAGTACTGATAAGTCTTTTCTGTGGACGCAGCTTAGACTTCATTAAAGTGCCCCTCAGAGGGTACCTAAATGCAACCTTTTTAACTGATGCTAAACTTACCTACTGTGGATTGGTCATTTATAGTCAAGTAAGAAAATCCAGTGGTGATAATGAATTATCTCCTGGATTGTCTCCTCTGCCAGCACATCCCCATAGTTTGAACTAGTAGTATGTCTGGCAGCTTTTTGCCTGAACATTTGTGAATTTGCACAGGTTTTGTAAATCAGTTCTCCCAACACCATCCATTAACTGTGGCATTTGAGCCTGCCATAATCATGGGAGGACCAAGGATGGGAGTTATTTTGTCTAAAGTTGGCTGCCTAAGTGTTAGGTGTCTAGTTTAGGATGCTTTTGCATTAGGGTGGAGTGAATCACATTGTGCAGGTGCCTGCTTTATTCCCTTGAGGGCTTCATGCCTGATTTAATGTTAGGTGGAAAAATCCCAGTCTTCCCAATTTGCCAAAATTTAAAATCCCCACTAAAAAGACAAGGGAAAAAACCATAGTAAATTCTCAAGACTACAAAAAGCTCCTAGAAATAACCCAAGTGGAGGAATGCTATTAATGCAAAAGTAAATAATTATGTTAAGGGAAGCAACTAGAGAGGCCAGTTGTGTAAATCACTTAAGGGGAACAAGCTTTAGATAAAATCCATCCTTTTATCACACAGATTAAGTCTACCTTTGGATGCTAAATAATTGATAGGGTTTGGCAGAGCATTCTATGGCTGCATGCACAGAGCAGTGGGACTGCTCCTGAGGTCAGACAAGTGGCAAAGAAAAATGTTCCTAGAAATGCTGTGCATCCAATACCAGCACCAAGAAACAGGGCTTGTATTCCCAGAACCTCCTAAAGAATTTCTGCGTGGCCTTGAGAAGACATCCGTAGACCTTGCAGTGAAAAGCAGACTTGGCATCGTTCGTCACTTTGTTAAACTGCCCCCCACGAGATCACATGGTCAGTTTTCGTGGTTTCGTGTGGTCATGAGTGAGGTGCAGAGGCCTGAGAGGACACAGCCAGTTCCATTGCACTATTTTTATTATTTTTTATAATTAGAGAAGATGAATTGTGCTGTCTGGTGGCTTTTGGGAGCCCAGGGCTTGTTGAGGGATTTCTTGCTTTGTGCAGCCCTCACACTGCCTCAAAACTTCAGCCTCTGTCTGCCTATGAACATCCTGGCAAGGCAGAGAGATGTCATTGCTCCCACTCTGCAGACAGGGAGCACAGAGGATTTTTTCCAGGGTCAAAGTGGCTGAAATGGGTTGAGCTGTTTCAGAGGGATGTCAATAAGTGATTATCTCTGGGATTTGGGAATTTCATATGTGGTGTACATGGGACATCGATGATAGTACAGAGGTCTTAGCCCAGGGTTCTTGGTTCACCATATCCTCTAGCAAGCCCTTCCTCTCTCAATGATATGCCATGTAATCATGGTCAGATGACTCAAATTCTCATGCCCATCTGCCAAACGGAGGCGTTGTTTCTTCCCTTCAGGAGAGCTGAACACAAGTTGTCTATGCATCATCCAGAGCCTCTGAGAACATCACGATGCAGCAGTCAGCTTCGTTCCTCTTAGTTGCATAAGGCTGTGAAAATGCTCAGTAGCACAAATAGGTTATTACTGAATTTAAAGTAATTCAGCAGTGCCTTTGTCCAGTATCTAGCACAGTGGGCTCATCATTAGGGGCTACAGTTTTTCCAGAGCCAAGCGAGACAAAAATTGCAGAAACCTTAAATTGTGAAATCGATATCCCATGAATTGTGTGGGGACTATGCTTGACAGGATAAGTTCCCTGATCTTAATGGTAATGACAGAGAATAAAACCTCAGCCAAGATTGTAAATTTAGCTCTTGAAGGAATGAAGGGGACATGGTATTTTCATGTAAACTTCAGAATTATGTTAAACTCGTGACTTTACATGTGTTGGAAAATGACCTATGGTGGGTGTTCTGTGACTCCCACAGTGGTTGGGTTAAAATCAGGCAAACCTTGCTGGAAAGAACTGAGCAAAACTTTGGGCATGTAGGCTGAGTCCAAAATGAAAATAAATTAAAAAATTGAATGTGATCCCACATGAACACAAACAAAAAAGTTTTCACACAAACTTGACTGAAATCAATTCTGCCTCTTCTGTATTTGGTTAGAGAGCTCAGTGCGGGGTTTTCTCCTCTTTTTTTTTTAATACCCCTTTTCTTCTCCTGGAATCCCAGATCTTTTTAAGGCCATCCCATTGAAAATGCTTCCAATTGTAAGTAAATCATAAATAAGAACAGGAATATTATAAGCAAAATATTTATATTTACTGCCACCAGTATCTGATTTTTAAAATACAGTGACATTTGCAGGGATTGAATGGTGCCATTTTAGCCAGAAAGCTGTTCTATTCTGTTCTCTTCTCTTACAGTGATCAGCTCCTGACTGACAGATTTTCAGAAAAAATCACAGCTTGCAACAGATGCATCCTTAAGTAAACAGTTTAAGTAGATGTTTTGATGGCTTCAGTTGTATTGATATAAAAGATCAGTGTCTGACATTCCTGAAAACCATCCAGTAGAGGAGGTATCTTCTCCTAAGCCCCTGGCCCTGTGTGTGCTGCTTCAACAACAGTTTAATCGTTTAACGAAAGCAGAGATTTTAGGCGTTGAATGAGATGCTCTGAGCCGAGAGAGTGATAAGGGGTCAGCACCACTGATGCTGGAGCCAGAGTGTTGGGTTTTATTTAGATTTTTTTCCCAAATGAAATTTTTGTTCTGTTTGTGAGGTGATAAAATGATCTTTCTCACTCAGTTTTTCTGCCTGAGGCTTACCCTGGTTTGTGGCTGCTCTTTGTGGGGTGGACCAGCAGCGATGGGGGGAATTAAGCAGAATCATCTCCTACATTCTGGCTGGTGTGAATGTCCATGTCTTGTGTTAATGTGTGCAAGTGCCTTCTTGCAAGTGAGGCTTGGGGTTAAGCTAAATCTGTTTGTATCGGTTTGCAGGTACAGCTGCTGATGTTCTTTCAGAGGCATTTACAGCCACACTATAAAGTAAAACCAGAGAAACACAAAGGTGAGGACTTTAGGCATTGGTTTGCACGTCCCATTTTAACGAGAGAAATTATTATGTGTTGTGGGAAGCTGATCCGACTCCCAGAGGCTGCTTGTGTGAAGATACCCAATTTTTTGGTGGCTCCCTACAGTGAGGGCACAGAACTGAGCCTGGAGAAAATTAGTTTCAGTTCCTGATGAAGTCCCAAACTTCCTTCATGATTTTGGGAAAGCTGCTTGACTTCCCTTCGCTCCCTCATTTGTATAATGAACTGGGGTTGTTCTTTGGGCCTCCAGGCCCATCCATCAGCATCTGGTTAGCATGTTTATGGCATCGGTCACACGGAAACGCTTAACGGGTCAGGCTGTGGGGAGGTTGCCATTTCCCACTCCTCACTGCCTGCAAGAGGGTGTTGCTGCCCCTGGGTGCTGCCTTACCTTGTTCATATGTCTTAGGTGTCACCCTGCTGCTGTCCAAAGGGGACAATAAAACAGTTTTGCAGGGTTGGGGAAGATAAAGTTAAGTTCTTACAGTGAAGGTATTTTCAATACTTGTAGTGGAGAGACCGTTTCGGGGTATAGAGATTGACTGTATTCCAAAGGGCTGTGCTTGCTCTGAAGTGAGAAAGTTTTTCAGGTGATCTTACCTGGAACTCAGCTGGAGAACATAATGTTGTTAATAGCTATGTAAATATTCTGTATCAAAGCAAGAAAAAATTATTTTTCTCAGTTTAAAATGGTTTCCTACATGCATAGTCTATGGGTGAGCTCCAGGTACCTGGGTGGAGTTTTGGACACACCTTGATGAATTTACAGAAGCCATGGAGAGCTTCAGGGTTTCATCCTGACCCAAGCAACAGACACCCAGGAGACATGTATATTCACCCAGTCTAGCTATAGACAGTGGCCTTAGCAAAGTCCTTGGTAGTTAGACTCTTGGGTGCCAGGTGATGGAAGGATAAAATCACTGTCATGGGATGACAGCTTCAGAGAGAAACTTAAGTTTCAGCTTTCCTTCCCATTAGTCTGCTGTGCACATGCATGCTCTGATACTGTGATCAGCTGCAGAGGAGCTGGCAGTACTCTTGTTTGGGGAATTTTTTCCCTTGAAAACTCCAGAGGAACTTTCCTGTGCTGTTACAAAGACGTCCTTAAAACATCTTTACTGCAGGGTCCTGTGTTTCAGCTGCTGGAGCAGCAACTCTTAAAATAGATATGAGATGACTGAATGTGTGAAAAACATTTGCATCTCTTTTTCTGAGCTCTGTGCATTCTGCATCACTTCTGCAAGCAAGTTAAAAGGGTTGAGAGTTTTGCATATTTTTGTGCTGCTTTTAATTCCACTCAGAAAAATGTCTTTGCAGATGAAATGAGATCCAAGGCTACCTTTTGGTCACATAGTCACTGACACTTGAAACAGGCTGGATTTATACATAGTTACTAAAAAATATAGAGCAAAATTAAAGTTTCAGACACTGAGTTCACATGCATTGCCCATTGTAAAGATAAGTAACGGCTGTTATAAGAACACTTAAATGGTTACCTTTGGGACATAAAAGGGGTCTTTGAAGACAGTAAGTCTTAATACAGAAATGTTTACTCATAAAAAATACGTTTGGAATGGGGGAGGGGAACACATTTCCTATTAATGTGGGGTTTACATTTTATGGTAGGTTGTAGCAGGTCTTTAACCTCTGTAGCACTTGAGCGAGGATAGAAATGAGCTTCTCTAAGTATCAGCCCAAAGGGCCTTTCCTCAGTGCCTGTACCTGCAATGGTTTTAGTTTACTCTTTCTTCCTGTGACCATAATGAAAAACTATTCCAACCTCAAAACCTTCCCATAGTTAAGTCCTGAGGGCAGAATAGAAATGTCCTCCTGAATTTGCTTCACTTAACCTTGTGTTTTGTGAGATACGGGGCTGATGGCCCAAACCAGTGGGGATTTGAAGGCAATGTCAGGCACGAGAAGAGAAGAAGAAACTGGTTGTTGAAAGCCATGGCTAGAGATACTACAAAGAAGGGATGATATCTCTCTTGACACTTAAAGGGTGCAGATGTGCCCAGCATTCCCAATGTGCCTCTGGGTGCACATGAAGTGGGTGGTGGCTCGTGTTGCCTGTGAGTTTTCTGGTAACAGTTCTGCAGGTGATTTTGAAATTCTTTTTCCAGGCAATTATTGTGTTGAGTGAGGCAAAAGAAAATGCCAGGAATTTGATCAGTGTGAACCCCATATCTAGGGAGGATGGGATTTCTGCTTCAAAGTTTTGCAAAATTATTGCTTGATGGGGTAGGACACAAGGTGCCAGTGATCTCAGAGTAGTAGAGAGAAGCTGAAAGTCCTTTATGGAAATCGTGGTGGGTTATAGTCAAAAGGCTTTACTCAGATAAAATGATTTACAGAGCAGCAGAAGTAGCCTGGACCAGTTGTGCGGGAGGAAGGCTGAGGGAGGAGAGGGATTCAAAGGCTTTTGACCAGCTGCTATACAGACATGTGAGAAACAAGAATGTAACAGCAGGGTTTGAGCCAAAAGATACCATTTTGTGGGACCTTCAAGAGGAGAACTTGGTAGCAAAGAGAAAAGTTAGGAAATACTACACACTCTGAGAAGTGTAAGAAGAAACTGGCTGGGTGCAGAAAAAGACAAAAGGTAGAGAAGCTGGAAAAAAGTGCACATTGTTGTGAAGATGAGGTTACCAAGGTGAGGTGACTGGATTTCTGATGGACCTTTTCTCTAAGCCCATGGCCCAGTGCAAAATTAGTTCTTCACATGCCAGTGACAGGGCAGAACAATTGGTGGGCTTTGTTATTCTTATTCCAAAACATCATGCTCGTCCAGGCAGTAATCATTTAGGTAAGTAACAGAAATTAGGTTTTGAGTCACATTCTGACCTGTCTTTGTAGTTAGTACAGCATGTTCTGGTCACGTAATGAGAGAGAAGACAGATTAAATGAAAGGCAGGATTTTCATTCAGGAAATTGGTATGGTAATGACAGATATGGGGTCTTGGCATGTTTCAGATAGGCTTCATCTAGCCTCTTCAGGTAGCAGATACAAGCACGGCGCTCACTTATATTCACCCAGTCAAGCATGAGGAGGTAACAAGTTCTCCGGGGAGGCTGGTATTTAATATCTGCCAGATGCCTGCTGGAGAATACTAATACAGATCCCAGATTTAGTGTGCCCTGGGAATGCAGATGGTTGGTAGCAACATGCCTGGCCTGACAGCCACATCTCCCTTAGCTCCATGGCAGAGCTGCCTGGATTTTTATCCCCTGCTATTTGGATTGCAAAAGTGGTGGCTTGGTCAAAGAAGCCTTTTACTGACTTCCCTGGGAGGAGGGTTAGCAGGCAAGAGGGGGAATGACACTGGAATTTCTGTCGGGGTATCACACTTGTGGATAGGGAGAGCAGCAACACTGATTACCCTGGATATCACTTGGACTATTCTCCTGGGCAGGACAAGCCAAGTGCTGTGAGGCAGTGAGGGCCACAGGGAGGATTTGTGCTCGAGGAGAAGCTTCAGCCAGCTCCTGCTGTATGTGTATTCCCCTCTGAGACCACAGCAGGGGCAGAGGGAAGGTGGCAGCCCTGTGGAGATCCCGCAGCTTGTCCTCAGGCTGCAGCAGGGAAGGAACTGCTATGAGTTTCACTTTCTTACCAAATAAAGGGAAAAAAACCCCAAACCCCTGCAAGGCTACATATAAATCAGGGCAATAAAACTGCCTGTGGTCACGATCAAATTATACGGTCTAAATCTATATAAAAGAACTGGAGCAGGTTCAGTCCAGCACTAATGTGCTTCTTGCTGTAAACAGTGAATGGGGTATGAGGAGGAGGAGGACGGGCAGGCACTGGGCTCCCAGCACCAACACACCGGGGAAACAATTTGCTGAGGTGGTTGAACTACATGTTTTCAAAATCTGTTTGTGTCCATAAGGGTTTAAGAAAAGGATGTCGTCTGCTTACTCGGTAACTTGTGTGTGGCCTGTGAGTGGTTTCAGATGCCGGGCCAAAACCAAATAATCTCTCCTTTTAGGAAATTTGAAAAGTATGCATGCATCCCAAAAAAGAACAGAGATTTTCACTGGTGTCCCATGCTCCTGCCACAATGCCTTGTGTAATTGTGGCATTATGTGCTGTTGAGATGGGGAGAGAGAGGTTGCTGAGCCGTCTCTGCTAGAAACAGAGACCAGATATGATTTGGGCTTTCATAAGACTCTGAGTTAATAGGCTGTTTTTAATGGGAGAAAGGGCTACCAGGGTACATCGTATATCTTCAGAATTCAGCTGAATGCTGCAAAAATGTCCATATTAGGACATAATCCTCACTAGAAATGAAATAACAGAACTAGTGAACTTTCACAGTATGAAGAACTTGTAGATGAAGTTGAAATTTCTGATGGTGTAGGACAATTTTAAATTGAAGGGTTTAGCTTCTTTTCTGAGTACCCTGGTCACGCTGATGAGTTCATAAATCTCTGTGGTGTTTGACTAATATCCCGAGGATCTGCACTGTCCTACTCAAAAGTGGTAGCAGCCTTCAGTATTAATTAAGGGCTGTATTAGGGAAGAGCAGGGGGAGCAAGAGGGGTCTTTCAAGTCTGGCAGCCACCGCTTTCAGAGGAAATGAGCAGAGACTGTACACGCGCAGCCGAAAGCTGGCAAGACTCCCCACGTCTGTACAGCAGCTCCATGGGGCCACCAGAAGGTGTGAAAGGCTCCTTGGCTGGAGGGAGAAACTTAAAATCTTCTGGGGCAAGAGGGTAAAAAAAAGCCGGGAAGCTAAAAGCAATAGCAGGTTTAGGCACAATCCGTCGAAGACCACTGCAGGCACCAAGAAATTTAATAACCTGTTATATTTATGTAGCACATTTCATCCTCAAAGCATTTTGCGAACTTAATGATGTGCAAACTATGTGCACACGTATCCTTTCATCTGCCAACGACTGTAGCCGCCTTCAGTGTGAAGCCTGATGATGGCTGCTTTGCCATCACAACAGTATAGAACAGCAAGTGGAAAATGCCTGAAGTGCAGGCAGATTTAGGGAGGCAAAACATAACCTTTGGGCAAGACAAAGGGACTGAGAACACTCGTGCTGGCAAAGTGCACATATCTTCTCTGACTACAGTCAATCAGATCTTTGAGCAATCCCATCAGATACAGCTTTCTTTCGGGAAAGCTGGAAAATTCACCTTAGCTGTCTGGAAATCTGGTGTGAGCTTTCTTTTGTGCCAACTGGCAGTCTCCCACCTCAGAAAGTAGTTGCTGACTCTGACTCACATGAGCTCCTTTTCCACCTGAGACCCAATGGGATCAAATGACAACGTTCTGCAGGTGGCCACCTTGCAATGTTGTCCATTTCTTAAATTTTCCCACTTAATGGCATTCTCATCTCAAAGGAAGGGTGTTTATTTTGGAAAAAGGTCAGTAAGTGAGCATTAGAGATCCTGAGAGATGTACAAGTTGATACCATCTCAAAGCTGTCAGGAAAGGAAAAAAAAGTGCCACACTGGCAGTTTTGCCTGTTATCATCCCAAGGAAGTTCTGTATTGTCAGGCATGATAGTTTTCAATGTCACTCGCCCTGTAAGAGTTTTGGCGTGCCGTCTAATCCCCCAACTTAATGAGTTCTGCAGGGATGCACCATGATAACTAAAGATCATTTACCTGAATTGCTTTTTAATTTCTGGAATGGGAAGCTGCTTGTGCAGCAGGATAATTACATTATAATTTACAGCAATCCAAAATCAATAAATTTAGTCATATTGGGATAGAGAAGGAGGATGAAAATCCCCCCCCACCATTAAATTATTTCACACTCTGTACTTGATGTTCCAAGAACTCAACAATAAACTTTGGGGGATGGGAGAGAGGGTTGGAGAATCACTGGCTTCCTGAAGCTGGTCAGTAAATCAGCTTTGCCTGGCGATTTCTATAGTGAAATAACACATGGTGTGTTTGCAGGAGGGGGAAAACTCAGCGGATAATGTCCTTTTTCTGATTTATTTTAATTATGGAATGTTGAAGGGAGAAAATGCTTTGTGCTCTCTGGCCCCTTATTCCAGTGGGGAAAAGCTGATGAGCTCTTGCCAGCTGCAAGCTAAACCTGGGCATCTACCTGAGCTCTGCTTCCTGCCTGAATGTGACAGTGGAGTTGAATAATTCCTGGGATGAGCCACTAAGGGAGCTGGTGGGGTTTCAAGCTCTTGATGTCTTCATCAAGATGAGAATGGAAGATTTCCTCCAAGTCAGTATTTTTGCTATGTACAAGCTATTTGGCTCATTGCGGGGAGAAATGAATGAAAGCTAATGGAGTGTGTTGTAAGGAGAGTGGGCTGTACAACATCAGTGTATCCTGAGCTTCCCTGGTAAGGAAGGACAGTGTATCCTGAGCTTCCCTGGTAAGGAAGGACCACCTGAGGGGTGGGTTTTTCTTTTTGAGTGTTCGAAACACAGCAGTGCTCTGGTCGCTGGAAACACTGAGGGAGGAGGGATGACTTCCAATGAGAAGGTTGGTCTCAGTTGGTCTTTGCACCTGCTGCCAGCACCTCTTTGGTGCAAGCCAAGCCCTGGCAGCACCAGTGCTAATGTAGCCCCTCCCTTGGCCCCCGGCCTGGTGGTGTCCACAGTGCTCCATGTTTTCAAGGGTCCACCCAAGACTCAAGTTTGGTTCTGGCAGGTGAGAGGAATGGCAAATAGACACAGGTAGCCCAAGCACACCCCTCCCTGAGTTAAGAGAAATATTATTCGAGCAGACAGTTCAAAGGAGTTCAGTTGGGCACACAGCGATTGGAGCTGTGGTTTTGGTTTGGGTTTTTTTCCTTCTATTTTCTTTAAAAGAAAGCTTCCTGGTTGTCTTAGATCCCACCCATGTCTTCACTGAGGTATGGCCTCAGTGAGGTATGGCCGAATTCATCTCGCAGGAAGATGTATTAGGTGTTTCTGGACTTCCCCCACTCAGACTGACTCAATTTTATTTTTCCTTTGAAACCACAGAAAAGCTGTCGATGCTGCACCCAAAAAAGGATGTTGTATGAAAAGGAAATCACTTTGTCTCTTGTATTTGAGGAGGATTATGATCTGGCATGACCTCATTATGGGTTAGGCGAGGATATTTCTGGAAATACTAATTAAATACTTTTTCCATCCCTTGTGCCCTTGTAGCAAGTGTAGACTTTATAACAAGAAAAAGAGGGGGAAAAAAAGCTGTCTGCAAGGAATTTTTTCAAGCTTTTTCTCCACTCAAATGAAGGAAGTACAGTTACAGTCACGGTAGCAATATCAGAAGCTATTAAACAAAGTTTTCCTAGTTGTGATGAACTAGAGGAAAATAATTATCTGAAAGAAGACAATAAATGTGGGATTCTTTTGGTGCTTTTGTCTATGCCTGACTTCAGGAATCTGAATGGATCTTGTTATTTCAGCAAGATCACTCTAGACTGCAGAAGACATCCTTCCTTCTGCAGTTTTTTTGCTTTAGTTGCCCCCCCTTCAGGTTCAGTGAGCACAAGGAGTAGTGCACAGCCCCACCAAGGATCCCGTTGGCAGCAGCTGGTGGAGAGCTGTGGCATGGGCTGCAAATCTGTTACACTGGCACAGCCAGGGAGGAAATTCCATGGTATCACATCCCAATGTATTTATTAATGCATGTTCTCCTGTTATTTCTCATGGTGGTGTTTTCCTCCTGGGCTCACCCATTTTGCTCTCAGAGATCTGTTCTCAACTTGTGGCTTTTCAGTGAGTTTTAACAGCTCCGAATCCTGCCCTGACCGTCTGAGCTGTTTCCTATTGAGGTCAGTGGGAGTCTTCCACTTAACTTCAATGGAAGTTGGACTTGGCCACTGACAAAATGTCTTCAAAAATTGCCTTCAGCAAATAAGCTTGTAAATGTTAGCACTAAAATAGCGACACGCAGGCCGAAATATATCTGTATTGAAAACACATGCTATGAGATAAAAATGTGTTCCTGCAAAGCCTTCCGACGTCATGACGTGGAGGCTATAAAGATTTTTAAAATTTTTTTTATCATATATTTAGCACTTTGGTTTGCTAGTCTGTTGTGTGGCACATGGGGTTGAGTCTAACAAGGGAAACACCAGACTTGTTTGAAAGAGCGGTCGGTGGCTTTTGTTTCCGGTTATTGTTCTGAGTCTAGAGATGTGGTTCTCCTTTTCCATGTGAATGTGAGATTGTGTCCAAATTTCAGTATTCCACTGGTAAGTAACAATATCCAGTCCTGCATGTTGTTTAAAGTCTCACTGCCTCCATGGAAATGAAACAGGACTGCTATATTGTAGGCAAAGGAGGGAAATGGACGCTTTCTCAGGATAACTTCAGGAATCGCTTCTTGACCTGCGAAAGGACAACCTTACGTTGGAACTTTGCAAATAGAGAGAAGATGTGGGGGAATTGCCCACATTTTTTCACTTTTTCTCTCTCTGTACTTCACAATGGCTAAGGTAGATGAAAGCTGTGCTTAGGGTGGCTTGGGACAGCTGGTGAGTGGACCATGGCTTGTCATCAGCACTCTCAAGTGCTGCACTTGAGTGCTGGTTAAGGCAGATGGAACTGGGTGATGTCTTAAATGCCTGTTGTAAATTGTCAAGTCCCAGGAGTGGATTGATAATGGATAACTTGATTCAAAGCAAAGCAGGGGCAGGGGCAGCTGTGGAAGTGGTAACTCCATCAGCTATCCCAAGCCCTGCTGCTGCTGTCTGTCAGAAAGCCAGCAACACCTGGCCTTCAGCCGAAGAAAATTAAAAGATTTTATCCTGGCTCATCTGAGGTTACTTGTCTAACCATCTCCATCCTCCAGATTCAAGTCAGTAATGTTTGGAAACTCCACCCAGCCACACGGGTGATGCAAATGCTGTTGTTTCCTTTGTTTCTTGTTCTCTTATAGAAGTAGGTCTTTATAGGGGTCAAAATCAAAGCTCTTGCACTAAAGTCTATTAAAATGAATTGAACCTGACTGTCTGGAACAGGGAAATATTTGTCAGGGTAAACCTTGGAGGGCTAATGAAGCTGGAGCTCAATGGATAAAACATTGAGATGCACTGGAGTATGCCAAGACAAACATTTGGACTTTTCCAGACCATATCCCTGCCTCCAGTGGGACCTACATACTCATATCAAGGTGTCTTGATGGGTCCCTGTGTGTGGTGGCAAAAGCAGTGCATCCTGGTGCATCTTTTTTTTTTTTTTTTTTTCCCCCCAAAACGTGTCTGTCCTCAGGACTTCAGGAGGGTGGAGCAGGGTGTGGAGGAAAGGTAACAGGACCCGTCCCACTGCAAGGGAGCTGAAGACATCCACAGTGCTTTGCAGATTGGAGTGGGGTGGCTGGTCCAGCCTTGGCCCATGATCTCGAGGGGAAGAGCACAAAGAGGCACTGTGCAGAGATTTAACCATGCCACAACATTTTTGGCTTTGCAAGAGAAGGGGTCCCATTCTTCCCTTTAGCCTAGGAGGTTTTTGAGAAGCTCCGACCTTTTTCCTTTCCAGCTCTTGAGCTGAAGTAGGGCTGTTCCTTTGGGTGAGTGCACTTGTAGGATAAAGGTGCAGATGGTTCAGGTCCTGGTCACTGCTGTTACAACATGCTGTGAGACTGAAGCACAGCTTGGCACAGCCACTGAGCCCAAGCCGATTATGTGAAAAAGTAACACATGAGCAAATTCAGGGTGAGGCAGAAGAACATTATGGGATTTAAAAATCTCAGCCCTGTTATTAATTTCTCTGGAAAAGGTGAACTAATGATACTACTTTTAATTCATTAGTATTTAGGCTAAAAATATGTTGGCTCTGAAAGAAAATTGTAAAGTAAAGGGGAAGATGTAATAAAATCTCCCCCCTCCTCCTCCTCTTAAAAAATGTTTTGCACAAAGACAATTCACTGATTAGAAATGAAAGTTGTAGTCCCATGGGGCCAGGTTGGAATTACTGCATACCACTTGTCTTTGAAATCAAGGCCTCCATCCTTAATGTCCAGGTGGGGAATTCCGGTGGCTTTACTCTAATCCAGGCAAATCTGAAATCCAACCCTGTTGGGAGGAAACAATGTGGGAAACAGATTCATCTTGATCTCGGCTTTGTGCCTTGGAAAACGATTAAGACCAACTGTTAAGCAGCTCCCGATAGAGTTCACAAACCTGCCGGCCTCTGTGTGACACAGATTTCTCAGTTCAGGCTTCACCCCTTAAAATAACAGATGGAACTGATACGGTTAAGCTACAAAGTGGGTTTCTGTTATTCCCCAGTTGTTTAAATATTACTTCTGTTGTTGAAAAATTATTTTTAGTCTGATTGCTTTGCTGCAATTAATTTTTTTTCCATTTTCTATTGTTACTTTAACAAAATCAAACCCGAACAATTTAATGTTATTGACAGGCAGCCACTGTTGCTTGTCTGAGAGTGATGTCGTGAGACACTAAATCCTGTGCGGTGTCGCAGAGGTCACACACATGGTCCTATCAAACTCACGCAGTGGGGTTCCTTCTATACCCTTTTTCCTGTCCCAGTCTCAGTCAAGATAACTGGTTTTATAGCAGCTTTTGAGGATTTCAAAGTGATTTAGAAAATCAAGTCCTTTGAGGTAGAAAAGTATTCATGTTCTGCACGTAAATAGAAGCAGGAAACAAAAAAGCTGCTCTTTGTTAAAGCTTATTTTGGCAAATCCATGAAGAAAACCAAGGACTCACAAGTCCATTTACTGACATAGTTGTAAAGAAAATGTCCTCCAGAGAACCTGCTTCTGTAAGATTTCAGACCTGGTGAATGCTGAAAGAACATCCTGGCCTTGCAGTAGCCTCCTGAAGATGAACCTTAGAAAGTTTGGAGGTCTTTAGGTTCCTGCAACACTGGTTAAGGGAGGGTGTTAAGAAAATAGTAACCAAACATTAATGTAATCTTTGTTATTCTTACTTTTCTTCTATTTATTGGATGTGGTTACAATCAACACCCATGGGTAGCAAAACTTGTTGCTGGTTTGATTCTTGAGTAATTTTGCAAGTAGTTACTAGTAGATTTGTGAAGTTTGGCACCAGACTATGCTATTTAAGGGTGGGATTTCAAAAGCTTTCAGTGGAATTCGGAGCACAGATCCCTCCATTTCTCCCCTGCAAATAGATGTTTTATTCTTTATAGTGGATTTATCATTATTGCAGTTTTGGCAAGAATGTATCAGCAAATTTTGTTTAACACCATTCCTCAGCATTCCATTACTTAAAAGGCATGGATTGCTTTGCTCTCCCTTTTTAGACAGCCCATCCAGTAGGTGATTTTTAAAAGTGCAATTAAACGTGCAGTATTATGCACCTCTTTTACACTATGTCAAGGACAAAGGGATTGATTCTGCTCTTCTTTGTATTTTTTATTCTGAAAATATTTTGCTAAAACCCTGTGTGTTACGTGCATGTGCTGGCCACCAGTCCAGCTCCATGCTGTAGGCAGAGCTCATGTCTCTTGCTAGGACCAGGAGGAGCCAAGAAACCAGAAGAATCATAGGGTCATAGAATGGTTTAGTGTCGAAGGGACCTTACAAATAGTTTTGTTCCAAACTCCTGTCATGGACAGGGATAACTTCCACTAGACCAGGTTGCTCAAAGCCCCATCCAGCCCAGCCTTGAACACTTCAAGAAATGGGGTAGGCACCACTTCTCTGCAAGTTCCTTTCAGCCTTAAAATTGGGGCAGAAAGTTTTATCAGTTTATCATGGGGGAATGTTTCTCCTGTTAGTGGGGTTCTCAAGGTCAGGTTTGTTTTCCTCTTACCAGCCTCTTTCTCTCGAAAGATTGCCCCATTTCACCGCTTGGAGGCTGCCCAGACACCACACATTTGAGCTGAAACTGGAGCTTTCTGAGTTTGCACGGTGGCTTGAACAGTCGTTTGCAGCCCCATTTCCAGTGTCCAGCAGGGATGAGCAGGGTAAAGCCTCCCACTGATCTGTTTGAGGGTGGAGGCCAGGCTGTGCTCTGCTGCCTGCAGGTAGTCCTGATTCTCCTTGCAGGGTTCCAAGCCCCTTCTTCCCAAATAGCATTTCCTACCCCATGAGTGTCAATGCTCTGCTTCCAGTGCACTTTGCTGTGGTCCCTGCTGAGTTCAGTGATATTTAAGCACGTCCTTGAAGTTTTGAGCACAAAAGTTGGACTGAATGGGGATGTCAATGTAAAAAACACTGTAAGGTTGTGCCTGGTTTTGCCCTTCACCTTTGCAATTTTGTAGAGTTGCTCGCAGTTAAGAATAGGCGTTTCCTTCTTCGTACATGCTGGGAATGTAGTAAAAAACTGGAGAGAGTAAAAGAGAGCTCTGTTAGCACCAAGCCAGAAGTCCAGCCCATGAGAAGCTGGAAAGAGTTTGAGAAAAATTGACATCTGTAACTGAGTAGGTTTTTATGTAGCAATATACATACTTAATTTATGCTTGCAGCGACAGCAGTTGTATATGCAAACGCAGGCGTGCAGTTACATGTGCACTTCTGCTTGGGATTCCAGGACTTAAGAAAGAAGCGATTATGATCATGGATGAGTTATACTGTAACGGCTCTTAGCGTTGTATAAGCAGCATCTGTATGCTGTATCATGCACATCTGAAACTATTTTTATTATATTAATTTGATTTCCCTGGGAGATTGCATAGTAACCGTTTGTGTTTCATGGCTGCACAGAAACTTGTCTTGCAAAGAGTCCACCACTTATGTACATGGCTCTTGATAAGCCAGAATGTACTGAGATGGTTGACATTTACACAGTTAACAGTTAGTATCTTTTACAATGAAAAATCCAGTTTGTTTGCCCCAGAGGAGTTGCCTCGTGAGATTTTCATTGTAATTGCAAGCATACAACTTGCCAGTTGTTCCATTCAGGTACGTTTCTTAATGAATAACAAATTTGTTTTGATAAAGAGTTAGTCCTCTGTTCAATGATCATGAGAGAAAGATTGGGGAAGATTGGCTGTGAAGGAGCTTTTGCAGTTGCCAGTGTGAGACCCGTGTTTCTCTTTATTTATTTTTATGTTTTGAACAATCATTTCCTCCTAGACTTCTCCCCATGATAAAACTCACTTTTCACAGGATGTAATTTCCTCCTGGTAAAGCTTAGGAAAGTATGGTTCAGCAGCTCAACCTGCTATATTAAGCTATCTCCTTAAAAAAACAGATGCACAAGACCTTGCCTTGGAAGCAGCGTAGTATTTAAACTTCTCCCTTCCCCAAGTCCATCCTTTAACTTGATCATTTACTGTCAGTGGTGTTATCCATACAGATATGCTCAGGTATTTTAAGACTTTTCCTGAAGTCTTGTCCACATAATTTCTTATGGCAAAAAGTTCCCCTGGGGAGCCACATGCTAAAATCTCTTACATTTGCAGGCAGTGGTGAATGGTGTGTTACAGCTGACTATCTCAAATGGAGACTTGAGGGTTGCATTTGAACAGCCACCTTTGCTTCTGTGTTTTTTCTGAGTCTGACAGCTTCCAGTTTTGAGACTGTGTCTGTCACAACCAGGAATTTTTTAACTTCAAAAAAAAACCCAGGAGGGAGGGTTCATGGATGATCAGCTCTTCATGGTTTTCATTCTTTGCAACACAATAGTGGGATAAAGAAATTACACGCGGAGAGATGGATTCTAAATAACTATGTTGATTCAGTACACAGAGACATGCCAAACCTTGCCGCAGAGGTACTGATGCTCTGTTTTATGTGGCTTTTACATAGTATAGAGGAAGCCTCATGAACACCACAGGCTCCTGAAATCTTCCAAGGGCCATTCCAGAATCCTACCAGTCCCCTTCCACAAGAAGTGCTCAGGGGGAATGGTGAAAACAGGAGGTTGCTGAGAACTGCAAAGAAAATTCATGTACTTTTACAGAGTGTAAAATTTTTTACAGAGGTTAAGGTTATTTTTGGCACTGGTAAAATAAATGTTCATCTCTGAGTTTTGTTAAAAGAATATTTAAACTGTAGAGGCAGTCAAATGTTGATGTATATCTCCTTGGTGGGGCTCTTCCCATTCTTTTTCAGGCTCTGGGTTTAATAATAGTAATGGTCTTGTCATATATTTTAGATAATGGTCATCGTATTTTCTTGTCTCCTTAGAGACACTGTGAAAATTAATTAGCTAGTGTTTATAAAGGAGGACACTCAGATTCTGTTACTCTGACTAATTACTCTGTGAATACCTGTATTGATTTATAGCAGGAGCGTTCCCAGGACAGGATGATGTTTTGCAGAGAGAAGAGCATCCGTGTCTGGCCAGAAGTGCCCTGGGTTGACACATGCTCCTGGTTACCCAGCCAGCTCTGAGGACTATACTGACAAATACCTGATACTTACATATGCCACCTTACCTTCTCCAGGCTCTGCAGGATGCATTTATTGCAGCTGTTATCTCCCATGGTTTATTAGACCGCATAAAACATGACTTGAGGGGGAAGTCCTCAGGTTTCAGGGTCTGACCATTGCAGGAGACAGTATCTGTTGTAGGCCAATAAACTTACGAGTGTGTGTGTTTGGGTGCATAGATAATGCTTGTACATGTCAGATCAGGAGAAACATATTTCAATATGTATATTTTTCTTCCTGATCTAACAAGTACAAACTTCAACTGGTGGTAAGAGCACCACTTTGTAATTGTATTTAATAAGGAAATGGCCTGGAGCCAAGCACCCAAAGATCCCAGTACTGCTGGGTTTGGAAATTAAGCAGGTCTTGGTCAAAGCTCTATGGTGTAGACACATCCTTTCCCTGTAGTCCATCATGGCAAGGGCTCTGGCACCCACTGTGGGTGACAAGTGTGACAGCTTCCAGCTGGATTTTTTCACCAGAGAAACCAGGGCTTCAGGTAAAAACTAGGCCAGAAGAGCATGAGCTGAATGGAAAAATCTAATGACTAAATAACCACCAGATTCAGTGGATCCCTGAGTTTAGCATGTGAACCTGTTGTTCCGATAGCAGCAGCACCTGCACTTTAGTAGCCCAGACAACAAAACCCACACCAGCCCTGTGCAGAATTATCCTGTCCTGAGGCCAAGCTCCCATGCTTTAGCTTGGTACAGACAAGCAGCTTCCCCTAGTAAAGGATGAAAGCCATGCGTTTGCACCAAGGGGCTGGAGAGCAAACAGCACACAGTGGTGTAAGGAGCTGTTACCCCCGAACATCCCCAGTTTCATGGCTTGCAGTGCTCCAGGTCACGGTGCAGACCAGAGAGTGTACAAAGCAAGACCGGCTCCTCTACATGACTTGTACCCCATTCTTTTCCTATAACCAGTCTGAGCTGAAGGAGAGTGTATCCCAGGCTAGGTGTGCAGTGAAGGATGAATATTTCTGCCTGCTATGACTCAGAAGCAAAGTAACAGCTTTGGTCTGGCAGAGGTGGAGCTGGGTATATGTTGCAGCCCAAGCATAATAAAGGTCTGGAGGCTATAAGTGGGGAAAACCATTCAGTCCTGACTTGGCAAAGCTCTTTAAAAAAGAGCTCTTTGCCCCAAGCCACAGAGCCTCCCAAATCTCAGTTGGTTCCCAGAATTCAGACACCAGTGTTCCTACAAGGAATGAACACACACAGTTCATTTTAATAAGGATTGAATTGGCAGCTGCATGGAGTATTAGTTACAATAACATAATAGACGCAGTAGAGGGAATCTTTAAGCTGCTGAAAGTGACTACAGGGAATATTCTGTCACTCCTGGAGTCTTTTTCCTTTGGCTTCTTCCAGTCATACAGCAGAAGTGTGCAATTCCAAGGAGGTGAACACATGAATACCTTGTCAGTGGGACAGTGCTGCTCTTGAGGCTTTCACCACTTCCTAGATTGCATTAAGGGCTGTGCTTTGCTGCAGCTTTTAGAGATATCTCTGCTTTTGTCAGCCTTTTCCATGTCTGAATATGTTCTGGGTGTTGTGACTTTTCAGCACAGCGTGGTTTTTGTGTGACTCCTGTGATAACTGCCTCATTTAACAGTAATGTGGCATCATCTCTGTTTCGCAGCCTCAAGGGTCAGATGTTGTGGTGACTCAGTTTCTGCAGGGACAATGTTCACCATCATGGAAGTTTGTTCCTGCAGAAACTCTGAGTGTGTGTGTCTGTACATACATATTCATGGTTTGTTCTTCTTCAAGCAGCCTGAAATCTTTGTGGATCCCAGACTAGATGCAGTGAAAGTTTAGATGTGACTCAGTTCTCATTTTCTTTGGGACTTAATGGCTTTCCTTGTTGGAGCAAGATGTATGTTGTGGAAGGAAGGCCTGGGATGAGATACTATTTCTGTAAAGCTGAACAGAGAAGTTTCCTGAAACCACATAAAATCTGTTTAGGGCATGCTGGTGGTGGTGCAGAAATGAAAAAACTTAAGGTTGGAAAGGTTAAGATCATGGCATGAGAGGAAGAACCTGAAAACTACAAGTTTCACCCCATTAGACAGCATGTAAGGGAAGAAATCAAAGTTACTGTTTCTCCTGATTTGGCCACTACTTACAGCTGTTCATGTACTGCTGCAGCAAAGTGTCTTCATCCGAGGCAGTCCCCTGTGTTGCCTGGATAAACCACTGAGGGTTAAACCACAACAAAATATCCTCGTCACTAAGTCTGCAGATCTGGAGGGGAAAGAAGTGAGGGATAAAAACAATGGATGTTTTTTGCTGGTTGCCAAGATTTATAATGATGATTACGATGATGATGAGTAGCTGAAGGAATGTTGCTCACATTGTAAACCACTGATCTCCTGATGCTCATCAGCAGAATTTCAGCTCTCAGATATTTTAGTGCTGGGGTGTTTTCTGTCCTTATCCAAGTAGTTTATTTAATACAGCTGCAGCCAAACCCCCAGCATGGTGGCTTCCAGCTGCAGAGCCTGTGAACCCCCTCCCCAGGCCCCCCAGCAGCTGCTGTGCTGAGAGTCCAGCACAGAGAGGAGAAGAGGCGGATTCGCCAAACAACATATCTTGTTTATCTTTTATTTATTGCAGGTATTTATACAGGGCAGGTCTCTCTGCTCCCAGCTCACAACTTTGCACCAGTGGCGGCTGCCGCTTGCCAGGCAGAGGCAGGGGGAAGGCAAGGGAAGGGGCATGAATAATGCAGTGCAACATATTTATCGACATTGTCAAGTTGAGCCTCAGATCAAGTTTAGTGGGTAAAGAAGAGGCTTTGAATTCCTGCCGTACTACACATTAAGATTCAGATAACTTGATTTCGTAGAATCAGTGAGTCCAAGAGGCTGAAACACAGGAACGCTGTATACAAAATGCACCTAGTTTTTTTCTTTCCTTTCTTTCCCCCCCTCTTTGTGCCGCTAATGTGGGATTTGATGTGGGGTGTAAATTGCCTGAAGAAGATTAGCTGGCCATGGACACGCTTCTTCTTTCTCCACTGCAGATCTCTCCCACCCTGCAGGACTGCTGCTGTGTGTGCTGAAGGCTTGTTCTGTGCCTTCCAAATCCTCATGTAAATTTTGGCACTTCTTTGATATGTACCACCATTTGCAATTGTCAAGGCAAAAGTAATAAACTAGTCCAATTAGTACGTGTGGGGTACGGTGCAGCGGCTGGGAATGGCCATCATGCTGCAGCGGTGGTGGAGCAGCCCTGCCTGCATCCCTGTGCTCACAGCAGCCTGGGCTTCCCTCGCTGCCCCAGTCAGCTGCAGGAATAGCACAGACTGCTCAGGCTTAGAGAACAGTGATTTATGTATTTATTTATCTATCTATTATTTATCAGAACACTGGACTAGGCCTCAAGAGTTATGTTCTGTCACAAACTACTCCAGTTGTTTTGAACGTGTCATTAGGGCTGGGATTTCCTTAAAGCAGGTGGCAGCGGTTCAACTTTTCTGCTGTTTGAAAAGAATGACAGCAAGTCATGAAGAACATCAAGGGGTGGGGAGGAAAGAAGCGAAGAGCAAGTTAAATTAGCACTGAGTACTTCAGAACCCCCCACCTTTCATGTTCCTGTTTTCATCCCTGTGTGACACTTCCTTACAGCACAGAGAGCCCTGAAACACAAACCATCCTTAGCTGCAGTGACTTTGCAGCACTGTGGACACAAATAACTTATTTCAGCAAAAGTTTGGTATATTTTTGTATACATAAGAGTGCATGTAATCTCATTTTAATATGAGTTGCAGGTTATGTAAACTGCCCTTGTGTTTTGAGTCCTGGACACCAACATCCGTATGCCCCAGCTTTTGTCATTACACCTTGGTTTGTCCCCTGCATTTGGGGAGGCAAGTGCTGGTCCTGGGCTCTGAGGTTAGGAATTCATCTGCAGCTGCTCACTCACAGGTAGTCAGTTGTTCCTTAAGGCACAGTTCAGGGGACAGTTATTGATTGATACTACTTTTGGCTGCAAGAAGTAATTGCAGATAAAAAAAACCAAACAAAACTAGTAAAGCTGGGTAGAAGCCAGACTGGCCCTTGTGTGGTGTAAGGTGCTTACTAGTTTATAGCCTCTGGTTTTTAAATGTCTGTGCAAGGACACCCTGTTGTGTGTATGTGTGTGTGAAATTAAAATGGGATTGTTATTCAGCCTGCATTTTAAGTGCCTAACCTCTCTATTCTGAGGACATCCTTCCACTTTGTGGGAAAGCTCATACTCTTTAAATTGTATTTTTTATTGGGGGCGGGGGGAAGAAGTCCACAGGGAGTTTTGTGGACAGTTCACACTGTCAACTCAGCATTTCTGCACACTAGAAAAACATAAGTCTTCACAGTAAAAAAAAAAAAAAGAGCCCCTGAAGAAATGATCTTAATTCTAAGCAGTTTTTTTTATTTAAATGTGAAAGGTCTGGGATTTTTTTTTAATTCAAAAAAATAAATATTTTCCAGAAAGCAAACATAATTTCACTCTGTCTACGGCACACAAGGGAAAGAAAGAAATGATTACTTGACCCCAGGACAACACGATGCTCTTTTTTTCTCCGTTGTCTGGTTGTGGTGCAGGAATGTGCAATCTGTGATCAGAACTGGCAGATGCACAACTTTTGTTTTTAAAACTGACTTCATTATTCCTGCTTTAGGGGTGGGCTGGCTGAAGATGTTTGGGATGCTGACAGTTTCTGGCCTTCCTGTTGAATCATCCATATATTTGGCCTGAACTGAATGAGCAGTAGCATCACTAAGCTCAGATCCAGGGCCTTGGGAATCAGAGAGCAGCCAGCACGTTTTAACCATAGCTTTTTAGCACTAGTTCTCATTATCTCAGCGTTATCATCGTTTAACTCCACCCTGTCCCTCAGTTTTGTTTTGACAACTGCTGAGACTACAGACTTTTTAGACCAGGGTCATCTTCTCACATCACATGCAGAGAGTAGAGCAGAGGTGGATTTTACTGCAGCTTTACATAGCACTATCACATTACAAATAACTATGATCTAATGTTATATATCACCCTAGAGCTAAAAATCCCAGCCGCCCACCAGTACTTAGCTATATTTTACTCCTGATGGCTTGTGCAGTGCTGCACCTCCTGCTTGTATCAGTCTAATGACTGTCTTCCCTTATTTACCTTCTCAGATGTCTGCCCTAGTCTGAAGTGATTCCCTTAAGGTTAAGACAAAGACACTGGGGACGAAAATGATGCGTGATTATGTAATTAAAGCCTGTATTAATTTATGCAAGGTAGTCTGGGCAGCCCAAACTTCTGCATTTCTTTTGGAGTTCTTTAATAAATATTCCTATTTGTCTAGAAGGAAAGACTTTTTTTTCATCTTTTTTCAAAGTGAAATTCTTTGTTTTCTTAATAGAAAATGCCAGTTCCACTATGCCCAAAAAGGATATTTCTGTTTCCTTTGCAACCACCCGTGGGGTTTGAACCACAGACCTACAGCACTGTAACAGAGGTCTCTATCGGGTGCTAATTAAAGGGATTCAAACCGAAGTCAGACAGAAGGGGAAAGCAGCAGCTTGGGGCCAGGTGTTAAAAAGGCAGTTTGATTCAGGGACACACTGCATCCCTTCCGTGGCAATCCCCAGCTGATCATACTGTCGCTGGCCTTCCCCGTTTGTTGCCTGTCCCTTTCCAAGTCTCCTTTGGAAACTTTCCCTTCCCAGTGCTGTGGGACTGTCTTTCTCCCTCTCTCTCTCTCCTGTTATTTATCTCTCTAATTGTGTAAAACGTTTTGAGCTGTAGTTTCCATAAAGGATGCTATGCAGACTAAAGTTGGTGCTGTATATATGAAATTGTGGTCTGTAATTTGTATTTTCTTCGCTATGTAACTCAAGTTTGTTAAATAAGGATGTGGCTGGATGTAGTTCTTAATATCAAGTAGACAATGCAATTTGGTTTTACCGTTTCCTTTTGTTGATCCCTCTTTATTACTTTTCATCTCACTTAGAAGCACAGAACATTTGAATTATGGCTTTGTGAGCATCGTAACAGTGGGTCAGAGATGCAGGAGATGGAGAGGCGGTCAGCAGGAGTGACATGAGTGTCTCTAATTCAAAGTGACCAGCAAACTCCCTGGGAAGAGTTCAGTTTCTGTGAATCTCATCAGTCTGTTTATTTTATTTTGCACTCCTAGTATTTGATTATTGCTAACACTTAGAAATCCTGCACTTAGGGATCATGGTGACTTGGGACCTAAAGTACTGAACAGCTCATTACTGTAGCAAAGCTCAACTCCTTTGTGTCTTATGACACTTCTACAGCTCAATGACCTGGTTGGTGGCCCTAGCAAGGCCTCTGATCCTACTTTTTTGTTAGCATAGAGAGAAAAAGAAAAAAAGTAGAAAAAAAGACATTAAAATTAAAGTCTCGTGACTGTAATGAAAAGGTTATTTCCCCTTCTCTCTCAAGTTAAGTTCTGTGCAATTGCAGCTCACTTTGTCCTGTCCATCTTGTAGTCTCATTAGCTGCTGGGCCACAGAGGAATTGAGGAGAGAGAGTTGGGGGTTTTATCTGCATGCCGTACCAGCGTGGAAGATTCAATGAGATGATGGCTTGTCATTTTTTATTAATGAGTTGGAGCCTGATTCATTATAGATGTGTGGAATGAGCTCGATGTGGCTCCAGGGGGAGGGGAGGGACTCTGCCAGTGAAGAGGTACCCCCAGCGTGGGTCTTCTCCTGTTTAGCCTTAAGCAAACTGGCTCAGTGCTGCTTTGCCATTGTGCTGCGCGGCCCCGAGTGAGCGCATGGCTCCGCTGTCCCACCGCCCAAACCTGCAGGTTCCAGCAGATGACAAGCGGCCCCAGAGGACAAATGAGTATTTAGTGATGCTCAACAATTAGGCATTGCTAAGAACGCACTGGCCCTCAGGGTGTGTCTCTCTGGCAGGTTGGTGGCTGAAAAAGTGTCGCAGAGTTTCTGTTTGAGCGGTAGATTGGCGTGGTGGATTAAATCGTGTTCTCGCCAGCGGAAGCAAATAGCTGTGTGTCCTTCTGTCCTTCCTTGCATGCTGGTGGCATGAATCACTTGTATGTGTGATATGTGTGCATATAAATACACAGATATATATATATGTAGATGTGTATATGCAAAAAAAGGAATTAAATATTTATTTGTATCAGAAGCCATGTGGTCAGAAGAAACCATTTGTGTTCAGAAGGAGGTATGTCAAGTGCTGGGGAGGCTGAGAGTAGGTGACCTTCTTGCCCTGGGCAAATCTAATTACCCTTGAGTAGAAGTGGTCATTGGACACTGAGGACACTCTGAGGACCCCCAGCCACACCACCACAGGAAACCCCTCTTGGTGGGCACAGGCAGAGGTCAGGTTGTGCCTTGCAGCTGCTGCCCTTTACCGGCTGCTCCTGGCTCCAGCCATGCAGGCAGGCTGTGCCCACAGTGTGCTTCTCCCTCACTGACCACACATGCCTCTGTGAGATGCTTCCTTGCAGGGGAGGAATTTGGATAGCAAGAGCTGTTGAATGTTGGAAAACAGGATTAAATACTTAAGGAGTACTTAAGCCCAGTTTAAAGAGTGTTTAAGCCAGCTTTAAAAGCCCAGCATAGGCTCTTCTCCTTGCACAAACTTAATTAATTCCATTTTTGGTGCTTCTGTGTTTCTGCCTATTGCTAGAAGCTCCGAAAAGCTGCAAGAGGGGTTCCTCTCTCACACTTTTTGTGCTATTTCTATGGATCAAAGAAATGCAAGTAAGTATCCCAGCTTTTGGAGGTGTCTATGACTATAATCTGGCCTTTTGGAGAGTCATAAAGTTGTAACTAGAGGCAGAATAGGCATCATTTAGCTTGCCTGTTGCATTTTGTTTATTCTGTGTTTAAGTTTGTGAGCTCTGTGCTCCTTTCAGAGATAGGTGACAATTCAGCATTAATCGCAGTGCAGGCTGTCAGAGTCCTGCAGTTGCAGTTGTCTCTTCTTAATCTGCAGTGAAGGTCATGCAGATGGAAATTATCTGGCTGCTCTTTGTACACAGAAAAATCTAAGTTCTGCGTGTTTGGCAGTGGTGTCCCACTGGGAAGGTGTGGTGTGACCCCTGTGCCATGCTGGTGCGCCCACTGGCATACAGGTTTCTTCTCTATGTCAAAACACGGAGAGCGAATAAGGAAATATTCTTGAGCATCTTGGAGGATCGTTAATTTAATAGCTCTTGTTGAATAAGGGAAATTTTTCCTACTTTGCATTTACACTTGCCCTCAGATAAATTCTGGCTGAGGTTACATTCTGGTGATCTGCAGAGGACAGAACATGCTGTTTTCCAGTCTTGTTATTTATAATCATGCAGTGTGGTTCAAATATTTTAGAGGTAGCTGCACAACTGGGTACACAGGGAAATAAAGATATGCTGCTCCTGTCTTTGGTGAGAGCTTTCTTTTCCAACATTTTTTGGGACCCACAAGTATTTTGAAATGGTTGGGTGTAGTATGTAGAAACTTAAATAAAACTCAGGGTTCTGTTTGTTATTCTCTGTTTGCAAGAAAAATAAAAGATCAAACTGTCCCTGAAGTAGAAGTGCAGGCTTGAATGGGTTAATGCAACAAACAGACCTAAAGGAATCTTTTCCCCTTGTAAAATATGCAGCCGTAGTGACAGCAGTATTCCCAGAGTCAAGTTATCTTTTGCATTAGTGAATGTTGTTCCTAAAGCTTTAGCTGGGGTAATAAATGATTCATGGTAACCACACCTTTGTGCGCAGCCGTCCACTTGATGTTCAGTCCATGCGCGACTTCAAGAAGCCTTGTGCAGGAGCTCCACGGCTCCAGTTCAGCAGCTTTCTCCCAGTAACTGTGACAGGGAGAAAGGCATTTGAGTAACAAATGGTAAGTCGAAGGGAAAGGTTTCTCTTCTGCCTCTTAAAGTGTAAATTAGCAGTGTCTGTTTGTGCTTTCTGTGCAACCTAAGTTTGATGCACATTCCTGAGAGTCTGGATGTGGAGAGGAGGCGGCTGAGTCTATTCTCTTCGGAAAAAAGGAAAATAGGAAGGGAACTTTAAAAGTTCTGTGTGCCAGTTCTCCAAGCACATCCTCAACATGCAACTAATGAGACCTTCCAGTGCATCAGTGCTGCAAGACCCTGTTGCAGAGGTGCTCCAAGTCAGATGACATTCAGAGGTGGGCTGGAGAGCAGGTCTCCCATTGCCTGACCTTCTGCTGATGCTGTGAAATGTCCAAGTCTCTGGGCTCCTCTCAGACCCTTTGTGCAGTGGTGGACCCAGGCTCCATCTCCTAGGAGAAGGTGGCTGACTCCAGGTAGGATCTCAGTTCTGGGTGTTTGAAAGCCAAGGCTCAGTCCCTACCACCTCTGTAGTTTGTCCTGCTGGGTTAGTAATTTGATAGTTAGTTGTGTCTCTTGATAGAATGTGTTAGATGTGTTAACTTGACCTGACCTAAAAGCATGCAGTCTATGATAAACTGGTTAAGCCACTGGCATAGCTATAGATGCACATCCAGAGAGTTCTTCATCTGATATGGAGGATGGATATCTAAAATGGTTGGGAAAAACAAAGTAGGCACAAGGTTGACCCAATTACAGAGTGGATATTGTTAACAGGACACTGGAGGATGATTTATAACACTCATTTGTGTTCAGAGATCCAGCGAGAAATGAAGGGAAAGAGGAGGTATCGAAAAGCAGTCTTGGACTAGCCTGAGAAGTTTTTCAGCAGTTCAGAGAAGAGCCTAGAATTAATAAGGACAGCAGACATTCAGGAATGACAAATACTAATGAAGGGAATTTGTCCCAGTTCATTTAGTTTTCTCTGCAGAAAGATGTGGGGGAGGTTTTTGGTTTTGATCTTGAATCGACTTCCACAGGCGTAGTCCGTATGTCGTTCCCTTCTGACTGCCCCCTGCACAAGCAGGAAACATCGTGCCAAGTGTGCAGCTGACTTTCCCAGAGCCACGTTTCAGAGTGCCACACTCCCTGGAGCAGCGTAATCTATTGGAGACCTGTGTTTTATGTATCTCTCTCTCCTGCAGTTCATGAATAGTAAGCACAGTGGGTTTTACAGGGACAGGTATGGAATGGCCTCCATTGCATTTGAGTAGAAAGTACACCAAACAATTGACGTAGCTCAGTCTTGGGCATTTGCCGGTTTAGAAGAAAAAACAATTTCCAACAATTGAGGGGCCTTTTTCTTAGCAGACCAATCACAAACTTTTGAAGCATGAAATGAATTTCACTGGTCCTTGCCAATAAGCTTCTTTCTCTCATATTGGTTTTTATGAAATGGCTATAATCTTTGCAGGTAATGAATGAAAGCTACACTATGAAGTCCCACCTAACATTCTTCTTCTTGATTTATGGTGTATTGGTCAAAATAGTAAGCTGATAATGATCGCAAAATAGCCATAAATCACTATGGGATGATGTATCAGAAACAATAGAAAATGTTCTGGAGGAAGAAACTTGGAGCCATTTGGGGAACAGCTGGGTGTTCTGCAGATATGAAAGATACCAGGAAGTCCTCAAAAATACAAATTAAAAGACTCTCTCCCTTTGTTTCTGTCAAGATTGGGCTGTTCCTTGCTTCTGTGTGAAATAAACTCAAGACATTTATGATGAATTAAGGTTCCCACACCCCCAGTGTATCAAATCTAATTAGAAAGTGCTGGTGGAAATCAATTTAGGCCAAAATCCTGTCTGGATCTGAAGTTGAGATCTGAACATGATCATTCCAGTTTGTACAATTCTGCAGAACACTGGTATTTAGAGCTCGCTCCTGCCAAAAAAAAAATGACCCTTCCGGATAAATTTATGCATTTCATAAGTTTTCTGAAGATGAGGCAAAGTAATGTTGCTGTCTTGTATTGCCTCAGCTTCTAGATAATGCACCTTTTTTTTTGCCCATCAGATGTGTTTTCAGACAGTCTGTATTTTTTCTTGGGATCATAGAATCGTAACACATTCTGACTCAGATGTGCTTTGTCTAATGATGGGCCAATAGATAAAATAACACACGCAGCAAAATCACCCCTGCCTAAATGTAGTTTGAAGGCATCATGGTGTCTCCTGAGAACCAAAAAAGTTACCCAGTCTTTTGGGGACTTGATCTATCCCAAACAGATCTTCCTAGAAAGATTTTGGGTTAAATTCTCCCTCTTGTCTTGTCTAGTAATGGAAACTTTCTTTGGACTTGGTGCTAATCATACCAATGAGCCAGCTCTGATTGGTACTAGCTTGCAAAAGGCCTCTTTTGTTCTTGTTAGAGTATCTAACCTCTAAATCTATTTAATACCCTTTCCCTGGTTGTCCATCATTATGACACATGATTTTCCAAAGGATTTACTATTAGTTAGCAGCACAGGGCTTTCTCCCTGGGGTAGCAGCTACTTGCAGTGAAGAAAATGCATGTTCGATGTAGCAATTTGTCTTTTTTTATATATTTATTATAAGAGTAAATGAGTTATTGTGGGGGACTTCAATATTATTGCAAATTAGGTGCTACAAGCCAAGCATGCACATTTGTTATGTTTCCAGGCATACACAGCATGCATAGCAGTTCAAAAATCAGTAGTCATATTATATCTAGGCCTTTTCCTGGGCAGCTGCTACTTTGCAGGTATTTTTGTAGTGTGACTGTTCCATAACTCTGCTTACTTCAAATGAAGGGAGGGGGGAATCTGTCACAAAAGTGATTGCTATAAAAAATGTTTTGATGAGCACGAAGGCATGAATTATAAAATCTCTCAAGATTTAGTTTCTAAAGTAGGTATGGGCTAATGAATATACAGAGAGCATTGCTTGTCGTATATTTCTTCTATAACAGTAATTTATTAACTGGTTGGGGTTTTTTTTTATTTGCACCTTTCTGGATGTACTTGTAAGCTGGAAACTTACTGAAATTATAGATTGCTCCTCTATTCAGGAAAGTGTACAGATTCAAGCAAAGCACACAGCATCAAATCTGACCTGACGTCTGCTTCAACAAGGGACGTAATTTAATTGAACTTCAAATCATCAGAATTAGTCAAAAGTTTTGTTTTCAGAGGCTCGCCAAAGCTGAGGTATCTGTTTTAAGGAGGGACTGAAGGGAGTTCTGCCCCAGGTCAAACTTCTGAGTTTCTGGTGTGTGGAAAAACAGACTCTCAACAGAAAAATCCCTTTTTAAGTAATTTCATCTCACAAGGATGCAGAAATGGACAACCAGGCAAGAGCCCCATGTTCAGATCTTCTGCTTCCCAAATTGAGCCCTTTTTTCTAGTTTAGCCATCAGCTTAATCCTGGATTTAGAAACTAATCTGGATTCAAACTCAGTTTCTTTTGATGTTCCTGCAGGACGGGTGGTGTCTGGTGGGAGGGGAAAGCACCCTGTGTACAAAACAGTAAGGAAGAAAATTCTGAAAATCTCCCTGGCTCCAACAGATTTCAAAAGAGAGGAATTGATAAGAATGTGGAGCCCTTCTGCATCTTTTATCTTCTACTTTTCCTTTTTTTTTTCCGCCAAGAAGAGAGCCCAATGTGTCATGTTTCATGTAACACTGGTTATATTCATCATAGGTGACCTGGATCATTTGTACTTGTGGTTTATAGTCTCTCGACATGCATTGTTTTCTCTGGCTTGAAATATAGCACATTAATGAGGAATGTATCTGTTCAGATGTACGCAGTCAGCTCATGAAAGATGCTTTGGTAGCACTTAGACTAGTTTGTCAACAGCGAGCATTTTGGCAGCTGCAGAGAAAAAAAGCATCCCAAATTCATACAAGAGACTGAGAAAATCTGACATTAAACTTCTGTGAGCCATGTTTACACATGCTGAAGCTAACTTTGTAATTAGGCACGTTGTAACCTCCCTAATCCGAGCTCCAGTGAAGCAGCTGTCATTTTACAGTTAAATGCACGTCCACTTCTGATGGGCCTGTATCAATACTTCTGTTCCCCCTGTGCTGGGAGCGGACTGCAGCTGAAACCAAGGATCTGGCAGCATGGCGGGAAGCCTGGGGAGCTGGTGCCTGCACCATGTTGCAACTTCCAACATGGGAGACACACACTAGCCTTCAGTCTGTGTGGAGTGGCCCATGCAAGCAGCCTGTTGCTCTTGCTCTGTGGGACCCCCCCATTTGTCCTGTGCTGCCCCACTGAGCACAGGCAGCCGGTCCTTGGCAGTGCCCAGCTGGGCGCTGTGCTGCAGTGGCACCCTGCGTGCCAGTTGCTCGCTGTTCCTGGTATTTGCAATGGCTGCAGTGGCATCTTTGCTCCTCCTTATTACAAAAAGGGGTCACCTTTTACTGTTTTCCTAGACAAGATCTGGAGTTTTTTGGTGGTGAGAACAGAATTACTGGGAAGTGGCGGGAGTCCTAAATTTAGCTCTTTGTTTGGCCCCAGGTTATTACTCTGTGAGTACATGCTTTAGCAGTGCCTTGGAAAGCTGTTAGCATACCAGTTTATAGCTGTTGACTTCAGTAAGCATTGGACTAGGACCTATTTGCAATGTGATATGAGATCTACAGGAGCATTGGGAACAATTTGGGTTGTGTTCCCAGTTACCAAGGCAAGCTGGAAGGACCTTTCAGACAAACTTGGAAAGGGAAAAACATTATTGCTATTCTTCTGTCAGACAAAGAGAAAAAAAGAATTTCCTTACTGAGAGTCTGTGAGGTTTAAGCAGTTGTGGAGTACAGTCCTATCACTGCACATGAATGCAGCTTTTTCTTATTAGTGTACGATCATCCTGAAAGCTGTCTCAGTTTGGCAGAAATTGTTTTATTTGCATGCTGGTGCCTTGTGTATTAATGGCTTATGGGTGCCAATCTGGAGTGGCATCCTAAGGACAAAGAACATGACAAACTACATCTTGAAATCTATCTAAACTTGAATAGTTCAAATCTCAAGAGGCAAAACTCTGTTGTAAGTATTCCTGTTGAGTAGTAACAAGTCGTCCCATTAAGCAGGAGCTAGAAATCAGCATGTCTCCAAGACAGCACAGCAACATTTATTCAGAGACTGAATTGTGGGTGAGATGAGCGGTGCTGCCTTTGTACTTTGCTCTGAAGTACTTATCCCCCTAACTTCCCTCTGAGCTCCTGGGCTTCCAGAGGCCAGGGCTGCCTCTTAATCTTTGTTTGCATTCACCTCTCAAAGATCAGTATTTTCTCATTACAAATTGCTCTGCTTTTTAAATGACAATAAAGGTAACTTTTAGCCCAGCGACTGAGCCAGTTGTTTGGTTTAACTGAACTAGGGGTGTATATTTAGGGGCTTTCTGATTCACAGGAGTTTGTGTGTATACATTCTTAGGAGAATCTTTGCTGTCAGGGACCCTTTTTTCTTTGTGTAGAGACTCTGTCAGAGCTCATGCAGCACACTTTGTAGGAGCTGAGACCATAAGGATTTTCTCCCAGCTGTACAGAAATCTTTATTGCCTTTAATCATTTAGTATTCCACAGAAATAGTATTGTCGTCATCTTTTTTTTTTTTCCAATGCGCCGCTCTAATATAAATGCATCTTTTATGTTCACAGATTTGACCAAACCAGTATGTTATTTCAGCTACTTTTCATTAACAACTTGGGGTACTTTAGCGGTGCTGTAGCTTTTTCATTGTGTTTCTATGCTCCTTTACTGTTGAATGAAATTTAATACATTGCTTATAATTAGCAGTGAGGAATGTTACCCTCTCATCAGTTTGCTGCTATGCTATGAGGCTTGCTTGAAGATTTTAACAAAGAAAATATTCTTTACTCTTGAAATGCTTTGCAGTTCTGCCTGGGCTGCTCAAAATAAACATTGTTTTTGAACCAAACTCTTCCCTCCTACCCCCCCTTCCAAAACAAACAAAATATCTTCAGTGGCCATCAGATAGAAATTTGACCCTAATTACATGCTTTGTCTATTCATGCCATGTAATAGGGGTCCAGAGAGTGATAGTCTGAAACTGAATGCACTTTAACATAGCATCAGGTGCTGGCAGAAATACACAGCATGTGTGTTGAAAGGTTTAATGAGAGTTATGTGCTCTTGTAAGCTTCAATTTGCATATGTGAAGTGAGGTGGATTTTTCTTCTATAGTGATTAGCTCTTCTGAGACATGCCCAGAAATCCTTACTCAGCTGTAACTCCTGATGCTTGGTCACTGTTCATATACTCGTGGTATTAATGAACTTTTGCAGTAGTTGAATTTCCAAAGACCATCCCATTTCCTGCATCACTGTGGGTTTCTTTTGTCTTTGGGGCAAATATCCAGTGCTCAGTTCTGCAGTTTTACTTGTCACCTCTTGCTCCAGAATCAGGATGCTGAATTTCAGGGATGGGGAGGTGTCCCTTGGAGCATCTACCCAGTTTATTTGCTGGTTAAGTCATCACACCATTGCTCACACTCCTGGGCACTTCTCTGGGCAGTCTGGGAAGGCAGATGGTTTCTGCTGCTCATAGCAAAGGTACCCCATCAGTGGCTGGGTACCTCCTGCCCCGAAAGCACCTGGAAAGGGATCTGCCCAGTCTGGGCACTGCTCAGTGGGAATGACTCTGCTCAGTGGGAAATTTTTACAGTCGCTGTAAAAGTGGGAAAGCACTGAGTGCAGTGGTGATTCCCTTGGGGGTCAGCTGAAGGAGCAGCTTAGTAGATACAAACATAAACAGCAGCAGCGAGGATATTAATTTGCCTACGGCTTTGCTTATGTCTGCGTACACCTAAGTGAGGCTGGTTGGTGTCTCAGACCTGAAAGGTGCTGCAGGTTGGTGCTGGTGTGGAAGTGCCCACATGAAGAGCTGAATCACTCAGCAGAAGGAATTCTTGCTCTTCCCTGGGTTTTTATGACCTTGTTGCACTGTCTCAGTTCTTATGTTCCACTTCTCTTACTAAGCTCAGTAAGCCACGCTAAGGTCCTGTTCTCCCCAAGCTGAGTGCCTCTTCTTGAACACAAATAAAAACCAGTAACATTAATGTTGTTTCATTTCTGTTTGGTGGTTCTTCTTTGTTTGTTTATGTCCTTGTTTTGAATTCAGTTTATGACTTGGGTTTCTCTGATGTATAGGAAATTGTTATGGTAGTTGTGCACAGACATTACTTCTAGTCAGCGACCTAAAACAAAACAAGAGGGAGAGAGAAGAAGGAGGAGATTGTCTCTTAGTTACAAAACAGCTAGTTTGTATTGAGAAAGAGACTAACTCTGAAAGAATGCACTGTAATTTGTGTTGTAGATTTAATTTGTGTGAGTCTTAAGTGCAACCATGCATTAGTGTGTTTGCAAAAATTAAAACTTAGAGATGTGGGAAGAGATAGAATTTAGTTTCTAATTCGTGCAAACATTTTAATCTCTGTCTCACAGAAGATTTGTGAAGTCTCTTCAAGCCCAGAATGTTTAATTGTTCAGACAGACCTTTTTCAATAGGCCCAAGGTAAGCAGGGACAAACTCGCAAATGAAAATCACATCCTCGGCCTCTGTCCCTTTTTGACCAAACCTGCACAACAAGAAGTGTGGCCAGCAGGTTGAAAGAGGTGATTCTGCTGCTCTGCTCTGCCCTTTTAAGACCCCACCTGAAGTGCTGCATCCAGCTCTGGGGCCCCCAGCACAGGAAAGCACAGAGGAGGCCACAAAAATGACCAGAGGGCTCGACCATCTCTCCTGTGAAGACAGGCTGAGAGAGTTTGGGTTGCTCAGTCTGCAGGCTCAGAGGAGACCTCATTGCAGCCATTCAATACTTGAAGGGGGCCAACAAAAAAGATGGAGAAAGACTTTCTAGCAAGGACAGGGTGTAGCGATTTTAAACTGGAAGAGAGTATGTTTAGAAGGAACATTAAGAGGAAATATTTTACTGTGAGGGTGGTGAGGCACTGGAACAGGTTGCCCAGGGCAGCTGTGGATGCCCTATCACTGGGTATGTTCAAGGCCAGGTTGTATGGGGCTTTGTGCAACCTGGTCTAGTAAAGATGGCAGGGGTGTTGGATTAGTTGATCTTTGAAGGTTTCTTCCAGCAGAAAACAGTCTATGGATCTGTGATTTTAGGTTTTCTGGCTTGAAGCATGGATGCTGAATGTTTCAGCAGCATGAGACACAAGTTGTCTGAAAACAGCACAGAGTCTCAAACTGGACTTTCAAAATCTCTTAAAATGCTCTTGAAACAATTCTGAGTGAGTGTGCTGAGACTCATTATACCCTCTTCAACCTGCTCTTAAGAGGGTACAGATTTGGAGTGTGGCTTGCCCTAAAGGCAGTCTCCCAGACAATTTGGATACTGTGTTCCTGGTAATACTGAATGGTGTGCCATAAACAGGCTATTTTATATTTTGCCCACACCCAGTCATCAATGGCTTCCTGCTTGGGAACTGTGGTATTCAGACACTTCAGCAGCAGCAAAGAGATGTAAACACATTTACACTCTTTAAGTCAAGGCCGGAAGAGCGTTGGCCCATCCCAACTAAGAACATAGTAACTGGCTCACTAGCACAGGTCCAGCTCATGTACTGAGGTGTTTTCTGGAGTAGTCCAGACTGGTGGCCGTACCCAAGGAAGCTCCCGGATGCTGGAGTTGACTGAAGTAAGGGCCGGTTGCAAAGCCATTGCTGTTCTCTTCTTTCCTCTGCTCTGTTGTGTGCTTGAGGGATGGGTGGCCATTTTGGTCATAGTTTATTCCAGCATAGTGTTTATTTCCCACAGTAACATTTGGGTTGCCAATTCCATTTCATAATGGAAAGATGAGCAGAAATTACGTTGAAACCCACCATCAGGGTGTGCTTGGGCAAAGCCCTGTTATTTCATAATCAGCTCTTATGCTTTTGGCTCAGCTGTTTGGGAATCAGTTCTAATCGTCTTAAGAAGCCAAATTTCTGGTTTTTTCTTGGCTCTGGCATTGCTCCTGCAGTACTGTTATGAAGTCTGGCTCCAGTGATGCTTACAGTGAGTTTGTATGGCCGAATGCTCAGGATGGAGCAATCATACCTAGACTATGCTTAAACAGAGGCTTCAGTGGAGTACATCACCCTGTCCTTGGCTGACACCACAGAGCGACAGTTCTGTGTCTGCAGCACAGCAGTCTTGCTTTGTATTGGAGTCAGTATTTTTGTACCTTCGTGTGTGTAAGTGCCAGCAGGCAGCACTTTACAGGCACTTTACTGTAGTATCAGTGCTCACCGCTGAAGATTTCCAGAGTGCTCCAGAATAAGCTCCAAATGGCTGAGAATATGGGCAGTAAAACCTGACTCTGTGTGCTTATTAGTTGATCTACTGATTGACTTTTAGTGGATTTTGAGGGTATGTGTGGTGTTTTTACAAGAGGTAACTTGCTATTGCAGCTCCAGTCTCAGTGGCCTTAGAGGACTTCTGCACAGATTTTACAATGGGTCTTTGAAGGCAGTGACTCATAAGTGGGTTTGGCCTGACTCCATGGAAAAGTGATTTTGATCCCTTCCAACGAGGGGCACCACAGCCAGTCTGTGTCAGCCAGCACACGCTCTTTTCTCCTTCTGTGTGTTCATATATCCTGTGAACCCACGACAAATCTGAGCATGTGTGTGGCAGTGTTTTTCTTTTCTAAGCTGAAAAATGTAGTAGCGATGGTTCAAGTCAAGCCAAACCTAAGCACTTAGATACTTTGGGAATGTTCCCATTATAACAGATAAGAAAACTTCCATTGAATGGAAGGGATTTTGCAAATACAAGTGAAAAGTGACAAATGGAAAGCTCATTAGAATATAGTCATTAATTCCTGAGTTAAATTAACAAGGTTAAATATAATTTAGTGAGTTTCTCAGTGTAGGTCTGCCTGATCCATTAACAGGAGTTTAAAACAAACATTGTGATAACCACATTTCTTAAGAGCTGCATCAAAAGTGCTTTGGCTGAAGGTCAGCCCTGGATCTGTGATATTTTGGGCTACCCCATGCTCTTCGGCCCACGTTCAGTGTTTAACATGCAGTGAATAAATAAGCACCTTTTTTTTTTTCTTTGTTTTTTTCTTCCCCTGAACGTGAAAGGCTCTGAGAAACGGTACTGGCAGCAGGAACACCTTTTGCAGATCAGAAGAAAAACTGCTCTTCTGACTTGAGCTGACTCCTGCTAATTACATGGCTGGAAGATGGACTTTAGGGAAGCTGCCCCGGGGCATTGTCCTGGACAATCCCCACCAAATTAGGGCCGGTCAGGCCAAATGCGCAGAGAGTGGTGATTACTGAGATTACTTTCTTTTCAAACTTGCTCCTTAGCTCCACTTTGCTGGGTGTTGGTTTTCAAAAGGGCCTTATAATAAATGTGGGCCATCTATATATAGCCCAACTTTTGTTCGTTTCCACAGTTCAGAAAGCCTACTGTTTGAGGTTAGCCTTGAGTAAACTTGTACCATTTACTTTGGGGCATTTCAAAGGGAACAAAAACACAAATCATGATGAGGCTAATAAGAAGTTTGGGTGTTTAGTTTAAATGTGTACACAGCAATCATTGTAGAGGAAGTCCTTCTCTTTGGGAGTACATTATTATTAAGCAGCATTGCTGTTTGCCTGGTTTTGTCTGGTCCGCAATTTGCATTCACTTGATGGATTGCCAGGGTCGGAGGTGCACTACTTGGGAAACACTGAAGTGCCGTCTCAGCAAACTCTTAAGAGGAAAGGAACACTAACACAAGCATTTGCCCAAACTCCTTGAGTCTTCTTAGGCTTCCTTAGGCTGTGCTAGATCAATATGACAGTTTGCTAAGAAGCTTTGGACATGCATTCACAAACTCTCTCTATTGGCTTTCTTGGCATGTTATTCAGGAGGTAGTTGCTAGTGAAACATGTCTGCTACCAGCACAGAAGATTTATACATGCATTTTCTTCTCCTGCTAAGTGATTTATTTACTAGCAATAATGCCTTGCAGAGCTGCTTGGTCCAGTTTGCAAGACTCATTATGTCGACCCTCAACAATCTATAGATGAATGGGATCACTATCGTGCTCTCTCTCTCTCTCTCTCTCTCTCTCTCTTTCTAGTTTCCCTCCCCCTCTCCCCTTTTCCCTTTTTTAAAACAATGGTCACATGGTTCCAATCTTTCTGTTCAGAGGAGATGATCCCAAGCTGATGAACAGTTCTTTCCGTATTATGCACAGAGGTAAGTTCTCTTGTGCCACTTGTCTCAGAGCAATGAGGGGTTTGCTTGCTTGCTTGCTTTAATTGTAGTCATTTGCTTTCTGACTGCTTACTGTCAGTTGGTTGCAAATGGATGGGCTTATATGGGAGACAAGTTATACAGCTTATTTCCTGTGCTCTACAGTCCCTGCAAAATAGAGAAAAAAATGTAATTTTGTGGAAGTTTTTAATGGCAAACACTTTGTGCTGGCCTTTACTCACGGAGCATTCAAATCTCTTGTTCTTGGGCCACCAGAATCTCATGCGGGTGCTTTTCAGCCTTTCCACTCACTGTCTGGCTTTAATTTCTGGATCTCACTTGGTGAGACTCAGCTCTTTTGCGAAGGATGGGAAATTGTTTGCTCCAATAGTTCTCACTGTCGATCCCACTGCTGGGGAGGTGATGCAAAGGTGAAAGGTGACCAGATTATTCATATTTTTATCTGTGAAGCGCTAGTGGTGCTCCTCATGTCATGTATAAGAGCAATGGAGGCAGTCTGGGCCTGGATGCACCAAGTGTTCACCTTCCCCTTAAAGCCCTGTGGCCCCACATGCCAGGGAGATGCTGGCCCAGCTGTGGCAGGGCAGAATTCCCGGCACCTGCCATGGCAGTGGGGCCTCTCCATCCACCACGCACTGAGTTTGCAGTTAGTGGTGGAAAGTGCAGTTCAAGATGTGGGTCTTGCCGTCCTTCTGGGAAGTGGGGTCTTTCCACTTCACCCGAGTCTTTGTTTAGAGAGCTCCCCAGCACTTTTGGCACCATCTCCTTCCCCAAATGCCCCAAAAGATATATGATTCCTCGGACATGTGATTTAAAAATGTTCCACGGCATCTTAAACTGTTTCACATTTTATTAGTCCTGCCAATTTCTAAGCACACCTTGAATAAATTCGTAGTTGGTGGTTGTGGTGTATGTACCTTGGCTACTGTAGGTGGATAAAAAATGTTTTATACCCCCGAGGAGCAGCAAAAGTGCGAGTGAGCTCCATGCAGCAAGGGTAGTGAAAAAGTTGGATTAAATCATGTCTGTCTGCCTGTGGTTGAGCTAGCAATGAGGCATTTTCAATCAGAGGTCAGGGCTGTGGTCACATTTGTGCTCCAGTTTTTGCTTGCCGTAATTTTCCCTCATACCAGATTCTCTGTGAAACACCAGAAGAGCTGAGACACTGTGTGTCTGACCTTTTGGGGCAGGATTTTTCAGACAGTCCTGTTTCAATTGAACTCGCTGCCAGAGCATGCAGGAAGGAAGCGACATGTGTTAGTCATACGCCCTGGTGTGTGTTTAGCATCCAATTTGTGTACAGTCCAGGAATAACCCAGCATAATTCTGTAAAGCTGGACTCACGCTTAGATGTTTTGATGTTTGGGCTAGGAGGGGATTTCTTCATACATGAAACAGGCTTTCGGCACTCGGGAAGGATCAATACCTCCCCCCAGGGAGCTCAGGCAATGAAAATATTTTTGTAAAAGATACCGGAGCTCATCCTGCACACGAGCGTCTCGGGCTGTGTGAGCGTATTTCAAAGCTGAAGTTTACCTGCCCTTACCCACCCAAGCCCACCACGTGGGCACCCTGCCCCGGCTTCACAGGCACATCACACCCCAGGACAGCTGATATGAGCCAGTTTGGGGAGCACACCAAAGTGTGTGCCACAGAAGGCAGATTGTGAGAGGTGTGGGAAGAGCCTGAAGCACGCTCGCCTTGCTCACCAGCCTTTGGAGACAGCGCTGGGGGCAGCTGCGCCAGGCTTGACATCTTGAAACAACGTTAATTAAAAGTAACTTTTTAATCCTTGAGGGAAGAGAAACTAGAAGTGACAGTCTCCTGGCTACAGCCCTTTGGTTTTAATCCCAGTTTTGACTTTTTGCCGGAGATCAACAAGCCACAGAGAACAAAAACATATTTTAAAAGTTTCTTTCAAGGCAGATGAATGGTAATTATGAGGGTGGGATTTTTGGTTGGGGTTTTTTTGTGTTTTGAGGTGGTTTTTTCCTTTTTTTTTTCCTTTTTTTTTTTTTTTCTTTTTTTTTCTTTTTCTTTTTGTGTGAGTGTCTTCTTTTCAGTTTTGTTTTGTTTTTTGCTTGTTTAGTTTTTTGTTTGTTTTTCTTTTTGACTGCTGCTGGTCTGAAGGAACTGGAACAGCAGAGTGCCTCACTTTAAGTGGGTATCATTCTGCTCCTTTATCTAGGACAATATTTCTGCTCTTCGGCATTCACAGTCATACATTCTATCTAGCTATTTTTGGGTCATCAGGCTGCTGTGCAGATTGGCCAGAACTTCTTATCTCATGAGCATGATGGTGGGACAAGTCTGTGTGAATTGTCCTTGACTGTGGTGCTCTGTGGTGGGGGGAACTGGGATGAGCCAGTATTTGGATCCATGCATTTGTGTGTCCTTGAAAATGGGTTCTGAAGCCAAGCTGGAAGTAGAGTGATGCAAGAGCACTTGGAGATGCTGCTTCTCTTCTTGCTACAAAATCACACGCTGTTTTCCCTCTGACGCACCGTGCTGGTCAGTACATTTGCTCCCTCACAAGGCCTTGGCCCTTTAGTAACTGGGAACACTTCAGCAGACCTTCTCTGCCCAGCTACCTGTTACAGCAGCAAGCCCAGGATTTCCAAATAATCCATTGATCCAAAAATGTGCGTGTGCAGTACTGCAATTAACATTCCTTCTGAGTGCCTTGCATTAAGCATCTCTATATGTGTCTTGAAGGAAACCTCGGAGAGATTGTCTTTTATGGAGGAGTTATAAGAGATTTCTTATGGCTGAGTTCACCTATAGAAAATACAGAATTGTAAGTCTATGTAGTTCAAGAAAGAAACTGAATTAGCCAGACCCAGACAAGAATAAGTTAACAGTACTCACTAAGGAGCCTTGAGTGGAATTAGAAAAGAGAAAAATGGCATGCTGATAAAAACAAAAGCTTAAAAACTTGAAGAAAACCTTCCTTCCCCCATCCCCATCTAATCAGTCCATGACAGAGCTGGAGCAGGGGTAGAAGGGAATGCGGGATTTACTTGGTGGTGTATCTCCTCCTTCCCTTCTTTATTTGACCCTCTTTTAGAGGAATGTTTAGCAAAGCTGTTTATTTTGCATAAACCCAAGTAATAATGTGGCCCCGGGTGACAGGACCTGAATGAAGATGACAGCAGTTTGATTTAACGATTAGCCACCTGACCCGATAGCACCTCTGGAATCTCAACTGCAGAATAAATTCCCATTCTTCCCACATGGGCTGCATGTTAATCACGGGAAGAAAAGCAAAGGGTGGTTGCAATAGGGCCATTGTTCCTGGAGGCGAAGGCTTGAAAAGAAATTGCCCGTTCCTGCCTGCTTTGTGCTGGCTTCACGCTGAGTCTTGGACACTCAAGTTTCTTTTACTGCTTCTCTATCCCCCCTCTGCCAAAATTCTGGTTTCCAGTGGGGTAGATTCAGTTGAGTTCATTCACCAAGGGACTTGCCTTCCCCCTGAATTATCACTATGTAGTTTCTAGTATTTGTTTCAGCTGAAAATGAGTGCTTGCAGCATAGGAGTCTATTTGCAGAGTTAGCGGAGCAAGTCGCTAAGGAATCCCTCCTTTTTCCAAACGTTCCCTAAAGCAGCTTAGCAAAGTGGTAGGGCTTTGTTTTGAAGGAAACCAATTTGGGGAAAATCTTGCTGTGCTTTTTGTTTCCTCCCTCCCCTCCCCCTGCCCTCCAAACTCTTTCAAAGCCCTTGCATTAAGCACGGCTGCAATGGTACAACCCTCGCCTTGGCAGGCTAATATTCACTTACAGTTCAGCCTTCCAGCTCGGTAGCACAGGGAGAGATGTGGCAAAGGGGAATTAAAAAATGATTGCAAAGTCAATGGTTTAAAGAGTAATTACAGAGTCATTAAAGGTTATTACGGGGAAATGTTCAGCTGAGCAGCGATTAGCATTCCTGATACCTCAGGTTCACCATAGTTTGAGGACACAAGTGAGATGAGTTGTTGAGGTCTCTGCTGCAAGGGGATGGAAGTGGCAGCGAGCCCTGCAGCTCCTCTGGGGCTGGCAGGCTGCTGCCGTGGCTGGGCACTCGCTGCTGGCCTCCTGCCTCCCCTAGGGCCACCCGCCTGGCCAGCAGCTGCACCAAACCAATCATACCAGCTCCAAACTACACACGGCCGTGCTCTGCCCCAGAGCAACACTCGCTCAAGTTGGCTTGTGGCTGCTGATTCCAGCCAGGCATTCAGACCTGCCTCAGTCCTGCTCTGATTCCTCCCATGCAAAAACCTTCAGGTGCATCAGGATTCAGCTCTCACTCAACATGGGTCTTAGAGGCTTGCATGCCATCATTTACACCTATAAATAATTTTGGAGGTTAAAACTCTCAGCAGGCAAATGCTTAAAGCCAGAACATGAGCATTGCCCTTGCATGCTCACTGCAATGTACTTACATGTGTGTCACCCCAGCACCCAGAGCTACTGGGGTCTGGGATGCTGTCCCTGACGTGGATGGGCCTTGCTCTGCCCCTTTGGGAAGCTGGGAAAGCCTGGTCCCCTCCGTACTGTAATTGTGAAAGTCTTGGGGTGCAGCAAGAGCAAACAGTGCTGTCCATTGCGCGTTTGCATTTGTTCATATGCAGTGAAAAAAATCTACAAATCAAAGTCAGGTCTGTTGTGTCAGTGTGAGAAGAGTGAAACACTGGCCAGAGTCCCTGATGTTTTATCGTGGGGAAGGCCAGGTAACTATTTAAACAGATAAAACACATATGTAAAATAAAACTAAGTATTAATGGCAGTATTAGCAAATTGTAAATATTTAGGTACAAAGCAGGTACCACTCTCCCCGCTCAGGCACTTGGCTTCTGGTCTGTGCCACTGTTTGGATTTTCTTTTGAGCCTTGAAAAGGGCATTAATATGTTGCCAGGAATTACTATTTCCAAGGTAAATTTAAAAAAAGAAATGGGCAGAGGAACCCAGCTGGAGCCCTGGGATATGCAGAGGCAGACCCTGCCGGAACCCAGCGTCGGGCAGGAATGTGCTTGTGCTTGAAGGGGAGCAATGGATGACTGCATCCAAAGCAGGTCTTTGGGGCAGTGAGGAAGACTCAGACTTTCTTCTTGGGTAATATAAAACGGGATTTGTTTTCAAGGTTAGAAAGAGATGTATTAAAAAAAAAAAAACCAGGGATGATAGAAGAACCGATGTTTTCCCCTCTGAGGGGAAAAAGCAGTTAGTTTGCTTACCAAGCGACACCTCAGGAGAAAAATACTGACGCCCTTTTACCACGCCATTGCCTGTGTGTCTCCCTGGGATGGAGAGACAAGGCACGTCCTGCCAGCCCAGTCGGCTTCCCCAGAGACCACAGCCCATCCGAGGAGGGAGGCTGTGCTCTGAGCCTGTCCGGACAGCTGGTATTCATTTATGTTTTACAAGAAAGCCTCTCACTGCAAATAGCTTTTGCAGATCTCTAAGATGTCGGAGCAGCACAGGGAGGGAGGGAGGCCTCATTTTCGGCTGCATGGGGCTCACTTCCGCAGCACTGCTCCACACCAGGCCCTGTGTTCCCCGTCAGATCCGTCCTAGTCTGCTGCCGGTGGGGGGATTTTCACACTGACGTGACCAAAGCTCATCCACACACATTCAGTTAATTCAGTTGCTTCAATTATTCTTTTCGACTGCTGCTTGTAAATCCTGTGACATCTGAGATGGGGAGTGGTGAAGGCAAGAGTTTGTATCCTGGGCTTTTGAGGCCCAGCAGTGGCAGAGAGATAGCCAGGCGTCCTAGCTGGAGCATGGTGCGTGGTAACGGCTCTGCATGTGAGCTAGTGGCACATCTGAGGCCATCAGCTCTGCCAAAGTATCAGGGATTGAAGTGTGGCCTCTTGCTGGTGCAGAAGAGCCAGCTCCCAGACCAAGAGTTGGTTTGGGGCTGGAAGTTGGGGATTGCAAGAGGCCACCCTTCAACACACAAAATAGCAAAAGCGAAGGACCCCCAGTTGCTGCAGGCATATGGAAATATTCCTCACCTGTTTTTTTCCCACCGCTGATGGAAAGATGGGCAGCTGTAGATCAGCTCGCATGTTTAGCTGCACAAAAGACAGTGGGGTTAAGGAAGACCTGACTCAATCAGGCATTGCCGTTACTGCCAGGCTGGTTACTTCCCAGCCTCCCCCCTGCCTCCACGTGCTGCCAGGCTGTGTCAGGGAGGGGTATCCTGAAACTTACCTCAGCAGCAGCAGCAGCAGCAGCAGCAGCAGCAGCAGCAGCAGCAGCAGCAGCTTAGGTGGAGGTCAAGGTCTGTCTACCTCTGACTCCAGCTTCAGAGAGGCGGGAGCACTCAGTTGCAGGGCAGGTGTGGAAGCATCTTCCCAGTGGTGTTCTCACAGCCTCGCAAACGTTGCAGTTCAGGGACCAGCTGATCTGCAGGTGGCATCACGGGATTTTTCTTCTGTGAATTTGTAGTCATTTTCTGAAATGATACCTCCTTTTAGTGCGAGCACCATCCAACAGCAAGCAGTGCCACAGACAGGCTTTGAACTGTGCAAGAGAATGCCTTTAATCATTGTAGCCTGCATCCTCTCTGTGTTACTTGGCTTGCAGGTCTTCTGTGGGAAGAGACTGTGATCTAGCAACCTGTAGTGCTGTCCTCATCCTAGGCACAACCTGCTGAACTTCTTTAGTTGCCTGCTGTTTTTTTTCTAACTGATGAGCATAGGTTTGCTCTCTCTCTGCATTGAGCCTCATCACAGAGGCAGAGCTGTGCAATGCTGCTCTCCTCTGAGAATTCAGGGTGTACTGTCTTCTCTGTTGGCTGCTAATGGTATGGAGTCCTGTATTCGTAGTGAGCCAAATGTATAGCTTCGTGGTGGGAGTCCTTTCTGCATGGTTTACCCTTTCTGTTTGTATTTTGGTTGCAGGGGACTTGCAGTCCCTCCCTCAAACCTATCCTCCAAGGAGCAGTATGTTTTACTCTAGAAACAAGATGCAAACAGTCAAGTTCCCTGCGTAGTCAGTAATGCCGGTGATGCTCAGTGCACTGTGCAAAATACCTGAGGCTGTACAGAGCTGCTTTGTGCAGACCTGAGACCTGCTGGCTATCCACTTCTTTGAAAATCTTATTTAAGGAAATTTAAGGAGCTGGAGGAAGGGCAGGAACCAGGTATTTTTGGGCAGGGGCTCGCCACATCTCTGCCAGCTCAGCCCTGACCTTCGCTTTCTCTTGCGTTTGCCTGTCCTGTCTACCTGGGAGCAGCAGTGGGGCTGGGAATGCAGATGGGCGCCAGTGGGAATCTGCAGCCCCTCTGAGTTCAACCCACCCAGGCTCTGAGCACGGGTCTCCATGGGTGAATGATCAGTGCCTTAAACAATCGCACTGCGCTCTCCCGGCATCTAATTACCAGGACAAAACAGTGCGTAATAATAGATATTGCAGAATAGCTTATTCTCCTGGAGGATTTGATCCAAACCCCAATGAAGTCGGTGGAAAGACTCCCATTGATTTCAATAGACTTTATGTCAGGGTGTTAGTGTGCTGTTGTCTGCTTTGCTGTGGACTGCAATATGCTTTTCCCAAACTTTTTCATTTAAAATAAGATCTCAGTTTCCTAAATGATTTACTTGAATCAAGGAAGTGCCGTCCTTTTCAGAGCAACTGTCCCTCTGTCTTTTATTGTGGTGCTGATTGCTAGGAAGATAGCATTGGTTTTGAATATCACCTAGTTTAGCTGTAGTAATGTCAACTGATAATTGCTTGCGTTTTTGCATGTTCCAGTAAGTAAAGCTGTGCAGGAGCTTGTCCTAACATCATACCATTTCAGGAGCTTGGCAAAACATTTTGTTTGCTTCCTCCTCTGGAAGCACACACGAGGGCTGACATATACACTACAACACTGTTCTCCTGTGCTTTCACTCCTTGTGGCTGCAGTCTCATTAACATTGCTGCCTGTGAAAGACTCCTAAGACTCTTTCTGTAAACTGAAAGTTTTCTCGTCTGATATTTTCATGAGTATCAGGAAAATATTTTGATGTAAACTGGTGGAGAACAGTGAAAATCGTTATAGTTTTTATTACCTCTTTAAAAAAAATGTAATGCTTTAAAATTCTTATTGTCCCATGGGATTCCATCACCACACACTACTCTAGGAAAAAATGCTTAGTGCAACTAACACAGCCATGTCCCTTAAAATGAACCATTTTCTAAAGGAAACTAAAATTTAAAAGTAGATGATGTTCCTTTGCTGCTTCTTGGTTTGACCCTGGTTAGCAGGAGGATGTGAGAATACCATGCCTTGGTGAAGACTCTGGCTCAAGGATCAAAATGCAGGGAGTGAACCTCGAAAGTGCTGAGGCAGACACAGCTTTGACCATCAGGGAGAAGGTATTGGGAGGAATGGTGCACATCTGGCAGGGGGAATGCTTTGGGATACCTGAGGGTGGTGGACATGTGCCCAAGAGCACTGGTGATGTCCCTAGGGGATAGAAAAGGGGTTTGATGGGGGAACTGATGAAGGCCAATACCCTCAGAGCTGGGAAAATGCCTGAGGAAGGAGCTGGAGAGGAGCCCAGAGATGGAAAAGTGGGACACCTATTGTCATCATGTTTAGGGAGACAGTAGAGAGGCCAGAAATGAAGCAAAACGAAAATAGTGAGGGAAGGACATTCAGAGCTGACCCAGAGGAGGGTGCCTGAGAGAGAACAACCAGTGGGTGGCTTTATCCCAGCCAGGCGCCATCAATGCAGATTGTGCAGCTGCTGAGCACAGCCCTGTCCCAAACCCAGAATTTCATGAGCTGTCAAAACCAGAGGAATAAAGTACCAGGAGGGAAGGTTTCACTGCCTCTGTTACCAGCTGGGCCAAGGAGGAGGGGGTATCAGCACAAGAAATCTTTGATCCCTGCACTGGAGCTTATCCCAGCTCAACAGGGAATATTGGGCTGTGTATAAATGTGAAACTACAGCCATCCTTGCACGTGAATACACAGGTGCCTGGGTGGTGTTTGCTATCTGCTGGGCAGCCAAGCCTGAGGGGTGAGCTGCCCTGAGCACCACTCTCAGCCTGACATGCCAAGTCCAAGAAAAACAGCATGCTTTGCAGCCAAGAAAGAGACAGCTAAATTTGTCTTCGAACTACAAAGATTTGGAGCGGGTTCCCTGCAAGGGGAAGCTGGTTCGTCACGGTTCAGATGATTACTCAAAATGCATGAAATTTGCGTGGAATTTCATTAATCTGCCTTTATAGGAAAATTCCTTTCCCATTTCCTGAGGGCAGGCCTATATTGTTGAAGGCAGCATTCTTCAGCAGGGGGATATCATTTATTATAAAGGATCACGGGTCAAAGTATCTTAACCCAGATCAAGGGCAAGGTCTGTGGGGACTGCCTGGAGCCTTTCGTGGTAGCTCACAATAAAGAGCCAATTATAGACTGAGTGGCTGACACCAAACCCATGCCGTGGCTGCAGACAGCAAATGCACCTACTTGGGTTGTGCATCTTTGGGAAGGGAGAAATTACTGTAGTTCAAATTCTTGAGCTGGGTGACCATGGTTACCTAGCTAATTATGCCTTTGGAGAGAGAGATCGGTGTTGCCTAACACTTGCTGTATTTTTCTTAGTAGTTTAACCTTGATATCTTTCCTGGGATTAGAGAGTGATGAAAGGTTGAATTATTTGTCTCTGAACTCCCACCACGAGCAGTCTGACTGCATCTGTTCAAGTTCCTGGTTTCTCAATATAGGTGTTGCATCCCAGGGTGTAAGACACTAAGATTGTATCACTCTAAACTACTTTTATTTGCTTGGGATATATTTTACTATTTGAAAGAGTCAGCAGTTCCAGGAAAAACGAACAGACAGGTAGGGAATCCCATGTAATTGAAAGAAGACTTAAAAATTAAGGGGTTTACAGACATATGCACAGATCTCTGTCCAGTCTTTTTTTAAAGCCATTTGCAGGCAGCGGTATTGTTGTTAAGAGATTCTTATAAAGCTGAGGCAGTCTTTTTTTTTTTCCTGTTCTACTGCTGGGGAAACTGAGGCACATCCCGGAAGGGAAACCTCTGAAAGGTCGTTAAATATGAAAGCACATCTCTGACTCAGGACCCAAGGTGGGAAATTGCCTGGGAAGAGTACTCTAGAGTATGATGGTAGGTGTCTTCTGGCCCTCTCCCATCTCACTGCTGGAGATAGGACACCATGAGCCTTGTCTGACCTGGTGGAGCTGCATAGAGGTCATTGGGCACTGCTGGGTATTGCAGCTTCTGGTCAGGAGGTTGGGAGGAGGAGGAGACTGAATGTACCATCCACTTCTAAGCAGTAAAATCTGCTTATTGCGCTGTTTTGAAAAGCCAAACAAAACTTGTAGATCTGTGTTACATTCCTGTTTTGTGCGTGCTTTTGACATGTCCAGCTGCTTGGCCAAAGCAGGTGGTTTTGGGTGCAGCCTTGGCGCACAGAGAGCTCTGCTGGGGAGTGAAGGCTGCGGGAGGGCAGCGATGTGTGGGATGTCTAAGAGAGTCATGCTGCTCTTAGTGCCAGGCTGTGCTAGGAGGTACTGTAGCCTCTCCCTATGTCATTAAAGCATATCTTAGCCACAGACAGTTATTGGAAAAGGCTTTTTGCAAGGCAGAACTGTAAGCAATAAAACTTGCATTCTGATACAGGCATAGTGCACTTAGGTAATAAAAATAGCCTTGGTGTCAAAAGGTTTCAGTAAATGTGGCTAAAGATATTAGCAGTCACTGCGTTCGCCTTTCATTTCTCTATAGACCCAGGAGGAGGTGAGGTGATAAAAATGGTCATTTTGTTTCCACTGGGAGCCAGAGTCACAGAAGTTTACTTAGGATGGGGAGGGATCAGTCCTGGTGTTTCTCAAGGCAGATCATCTCTCTGCTCTCTTGCCTTCTTGTCAGCTCAAATATGCTCCCAGCTATGATGGTTCAGTGTTGAGTGTCCCAGTTTGGGCAGCAGAATTGTCTTCTCTTCTTGACCCAGGGTGGAAGGCTGAAACACAGGACAGTGCCTCACAAAGGCGGATGGAGACTTGGCCCTGCCTCTCTCACCACCTCTGCATGACTGGGGTGTGTTGTGTCACTTGAAAGTTCAGGCTGTGAAGAGAGGGATGGCTGCACTGTGATGGAGATAAGGATATGCACCATCACTTTCCTGAATTGAGAGCTGTTTTCCAAAGCCTGAATCTGCCATCCAGTCACAGCTGGAGCTTCCTTAAGTCGGTGAAACTGTTGGCAAACTATGGTATTACAGGACATAAGCAAGTGTAGCAAAACTTGACTTACAAATAACAAATTAAGGGTTTCTTAGGACCAGACAGATAAAAAAAGAAACATATAATGTAGCTGAAGGTGAACAACAGTTAATTTCCCTTATTTGCCCAGCTGCTAACAGATTTCTCTCATGTGATCACACAGTCATTTGAGTCAGAGGAAAACGTATTAACCAGTTTGCCTCCATTTCCCAGTTGTATGTCAACCACATGGCATTTGCCATGGGAGGTGATAGGAGTACCTGTGATTTGGATTATACTCCAAAAGTCCCTTCTTGGCGGGGAGATGTGGTTGCAACAGCTTAATAATATTAATTAGCACTTGTATGTACTGTTGTGTTTGGCAGCTCTTTTGGGCTATGGATGTGGCTTGCCTTGATAGTAGATGAGATAAAGTCAAGAGAAGATCAGAGAATGCATCCTGAGAAATGAAGAAAACCCAGTAACCTGGAAAATTGTTCCCACAAACACATTTGCTGGCCAGCCAAGTAACTGAAAATCTCATAGGAATGAGTGTGAATAATTAAACATAGCCATAGAGATTTGTGGCCATTGGCGTTCAATTAGCAGTTTAGAAAGGGGGCTGCAATAGCCTGTCATCCCTTTCCTTCACATCACAGCTTCCCCTGCTCTGTTTTTTCCACCTCTTCTTTTCTCTTTGCTAAGTGAATATATCAGGATAAATACCACTGATTTCTGATTCCTGGAGAAATGTAATAGGCCCTGTGAACTCACCAGTGTGGTTAAGTGTGCCATGACTTCTAGCAGTTGTGGCTTTGACAACCCAAGTGATACCAACATGAGTTTATCTGGGCACTCTCTTTCCTTCCTCTTCCTCAGCAGCTCCAGAAATGTTTCAGGGTGCTGGTGCCTACCTGGCACTGTTGTTCCCTGAGGAACAAAGGCAGTCTTCCTGCACTGTGGTTTCTTTGTCTCCCCGGTCCCTGACCCAGATCCCTTCTCCTTTTGAGCACACACAGGCTGTTTGTTTGCAAGTGAAGAGTTGTGAAATCGGGGTTGGTGTTGGGAAAATGCTCATTTAGGTGTTCAAAGGCATCTGCTCCTGCAGTATTGCTGCTCAAGATGCTCCCAGGCAGCAGGTACCCCATCTGAGGGACATATTCAGTTTATACTGATACCTGTACTTGTGGGGCTGGGTGAAGGAAGTATTCCTCAGATTGGGGGCTGGGAAATTGAGCCTTCATGAGAGCGCCAACCGCTGCCAGCGAGGTGGCATGGGTGACATGACATGTGATGACATGAGTATAGAGATTAAGGCACTGCAGCTTCCTCAGCTGTCAATGCAGCCTCATTCACACGCATTAGAAATTCACTTATAATTTTCAGGAGGATAAGTGGAAAAGTTCCTCTAAAATGACTCTCAACAAGAGTGTCGCCAGCTCACAGGAGCGCTCATGTAGGCCATATTTGAGTTATCAAACCCAACAGCTAGAGGCAAATGTCAGCTTATCATAACTGCTCTGTAAACAGAAATCATCACGTAATCTTTTGTCTCAGCCATCACATGCAGGTGACAGCCCAGGAAGCCTATTAGCAAATGCCAACACACCCACCACACCGGGCGAGTTACGTACCTGGGTTAAACACCGTGAGGGGAGCATGGAGCGTCAGCAGGGGAACAGCAATGAGTCACCTCAAGTCAGAGAAGTGCTAACTGATTTTCTCGTGGGAAAAACTGAGAAAAACTGAAATTGAAAACCTCTTCTTTTTTTTTCTTTCCTTTAAAGTTTGTTATTGAAAATATCATGTAGGATAAAAGAGGGGCACAGAAAGAGGGTGCATATACCCGTGCCACTCTGGATGGGTCTATTACAGGCTGAATTTTTCCAGTGGGAAGATAAATTATAGAAGTAACCTGAGCCAAATGAATACCAGAGCTGGGAGTAAAACTGCAAGAATTACAGTACATACTTCAAAGTAAAGTGCTTGTACTAATAGCCTGATAGCAGAACCTGTTTCAAAGTTAGAAGTGTGTTGTCAGTAAAACACAGTGTTCACAGATGTTTTGATCTGCCACTACTGCATTTCTGAAGAACTTAATATACCCATTTCTGCTGTTGCCCTAGTTTGTGGGCCCAGTTCACAAGTGGTTGTGTAGATCCCATCCTGAAACGGCACAAGGGGCTCCAAGCAGTGTATCAAAGCAAATCCAAGGGTCTTCCCCAAGCCTCTCCTGTCAGAATGAATGTCTGGCTGTTTTTCCTGAAGGCACTGAAAACAAGAGAAAAGTCAAGTATGATGCTATATCCACTATGCAGTGGCTTTTCAACTCAAAGCCAGTGTTAGTGTTACTTTCAGCAGATGATGAATGAATAAATGAAACCCTAATTGATATCTGAAGCTGTTTGCCATAGGAAGTTCCCCATCTTGCAAATCTCTCAAGGTATCTTGAAGTTATCAGCACACATCAGCCAGCCTCTGAATTGAAAATGGGGAAACAACTCTGTTTTCTGCTCACTGATACAGGGACATGCTACAGAATCACACAACTTGGAAGTGTAGTGAGGTCTTTTATGTACGGGGAATTTGCTATCAGTGATCAATAGAGTAAGAAAAAAAAAAGAAAAAGAAGAAAAGGGCAATACATTAACCACAAATTAATAAACCCATCCAAATTTATGCAAAGCCTGACGTTCCAGGGACCTGGGTCACATTTTGAAGTGTTTGCTTTCTGTGTATACTTTAAGATTAGATATTTTTTAGTAAGAGAGACTCTCCAGAATTGATTGTGGGCTGAGGGGGTTGTGGTGATCATTAGGTGTTTTCAATGCAAATGTATTTTGGTTAACTGTAGCTTAGCTTAAGACTCTGCTTAACTTTAGTCCCCCACATTGTCACTTCTAACCCAAGAGAAAGGAGTATGCACAGGTTGCCTTAAATAATAAACTGTACGTAAATGAAGCAGCACAGTTTTGTGGTTTGATCTGGCCAAAGTAATCTGCTTTACTTCCCGAAGTTATGGGATAGATTGACTGGCTGAATTAATATGAGGAGTGATACAGGATATTTGAACTCTTGTCAGTTACTTCATTCTGCTTTTTCCCAGCAGTAAAATGGATTTGTTCTGAAACCTGGAAAAGAAAGAAATAAACTTGGCAGATGTAGCCAGTTTATGATTTATTCTGCGTTTGTAGCCTGATCCAAAAGCCACTGAAGTCTACAGAAATCTTTTGGGGGATTTCAAAAGGAATCTCATCAGACTCTTGATTAATATGCTGGGGAATTGGGGGGCACATGTTTGGGGCCAAGGGAGTCTTGCAGATCTAATCCCTTTTTTTCCAAGGTTTGCATTCTCTTGGTGTACATGCTTTCATGCAAGTCTCTGAGTGTTCCCTGAACCATATGTATTTGGATTAAAAGGTAATATGAGAAGTGCTAGGAAGAGCTGGAGCCAATTCCCATTTTATTGCAAGAAGGCCTCGAAGTGATGTGAGGAGGGACAGTGTGTCTGACATCTGGGGCTGTGGGAACGTTACTTAGTGGCTGCAGTGGAGATGGGGGTTTCTTGTCAGTCCTGTTTCCCTCATGTCCAAACTCCCGTGCTCATGTGCCAACTGAGAAAATTCGTGGGTGGAAAGGAAACGGGGGATGAAGGAGGAGAGGTTTGGATCGTGTGATCTCCTAGCACGAGCCCCACTGCGAGGGATGCTCAGCAGGCAGGCGGCTCATCTCGGGGTGGGGGTGGAACAGGGCAAGTCCCAAAGCCCTGTGCTCTGGAGCACTTTGGATCTCAGTTTCATGAGGTAGTATAAGTGAGTGTGACCTTAATCAAGCTGATTAACCCTGCTGAAGCATCTGGAAATGGAGACGAGAAATAATTGTAGCAGAATTTAGCATGCAGCATCTTTTAACTTTGCAGTTGTCCGCAGTCTTTTCTAGATTGGAAGATTTCCAGATTTTTGTAGGATGGGAAAGGCCACTATGTAACGTATGGAAACTAAACAGGCTTTGCATCTTGATTTATTCCCAATCTTATTATTGTGTGACAGGATCAGTTATCTCTCAAGGGGTGGTATTAATTAATGTTTACAAAACACTTGCAGTACTTGGGGAAAAATGCATCACAGAACTGTGTTATTACTTGAGCTATTTATTAGGTGGCACCCTAGGTGTGAAACCCCCTCCTTTAAACTTGCAGCCATGTTTGAATGTACACTGTGAGCTTTCAAATTCCTTTTGGAAGAGCTTGTCTTTTAAAATCTTATTACTTTTTTTTTTTCTCCCCTGAAGTGGGAGGGAATCACAGATGATCTTTCACATGATTCTTCCAACACCCAGTCATTCATCAGCAGAGACTTAAAGATAATAAACTTTTTGTTTCAGGCAATTACTTAATCTCGACAAACTCCTGTGTTAAGCAGGGCTATTAACTGAGCAGGCCATAAATCAGCGTGTTGCCAGGTGGGTGAGTCTCCTGAACTGCAATCACTCTTCAGGACCTTCCAGAGACCCCTTACAGTCTTAAGCACCCTCATTACACAAGCAGCATGCTAACAACCAGCACTTTGCATGAGCTGCCCGGAGAATCTGCTGCAAACTGCACTGGGACCATTTTTAATACCAGTCGGAAAATTTTCATACGAAGGCAGGATGATACATGGGAGTTATTAGCCTGCACCAAAACCACAGCTGGGTAAAACAGATAACTTCCTCACCCCTCTCCTTGTCAGACCTTCTGTATAGTTAAGAGCAGCAGGCTGCCTTATGCCTGGTTAAAAGCCAGCTCGTGCAGTATCCTCTCAGTATCGACTAGGACTGCTTTGGGGACTGGTGTCCTGAAGCATGAAAGCTCCCAAAACTCTTTTCTGAAGGCTACCTAGATGCTTATCACCTGGGTATAAGTGCAAGAAAGAAAAATACCCAGCCCTGCAACTTTACCACAACTAGTAGAAAGCAGACATCTTTTCTTCCATTTCTAGAAAGAAGTTTGGTCAAAATTCACAGCAGACTCTGCATGGGTTTTTTCCAGACTCTGTTTGTTCACTTTTACAAATTATATAAACAGACCTTTCATATGAAGGGGAAATTTTTCAAGCCATTGCCTATAGGAACAGTTTGATTTCAGTTTGTTTTAATGCCTGGAGGAGCATATGCATAAAGAAAGCAAACTGACTCCTGTGGTTTGGATTAGAGAGGCTCGAAATGCCAGCGCTGAATTTGAAGCACAGCCTTGTCCTGAAAGATTGAGCAAGTCTTTGTGGCACGAGGCAGCACAGGTGTCCCCACCATGGCAGCAGGCAGCCCTGCAGTGGCAGAGACCGTTCAGGTAGGTCTGTGCTCAGGGCGGGCTGGCGTGCCCTTTCTTGTTGGCATTGGCACCTCAGCTTTCACAGGATTTAGGCATCTGCTTGGGAGTTTTTCTTCTGCAAGGCAGCTTTCCAGCTCCTGCAAGTTGCTTTGGCTGGTTGAGCAGACAGCTCGTAGTGTGCTACCTGATCGATTTGGGGAAGTGTATTTAGTTAGCAATGGCCAGTCAGCCCAGCTACTCCTTACATGTGGAAGCGGCCGTGCCCCGCAGGACCAGCACTTGGAAGCTGGGCTGTGAGCATCAACTCCTGGGAAGGGATATGTAATCTTTCAGAGAGATGTATTCCTCAGTCCAGTCAGCCCTGCAGTCGCAGAAAAACTTCCTGGCCACCATAATGGGGTGTGCTGTGTTGTGGGGACAAGTGGTCAAGGGAGGTCAGGCCTAATGCTTTCAGTGGCAGCTGGGCTGGAAGTGGCTGCTGAACAGCAGCCTAAGGGCTTTTGCTTTTTCTTCACCATCGATCTCATGGTAAACTGGTTCAGGGAGTTGATCCAGCCAAAACCCTTTGCAATAAAATTTTAGGTGATTAGTTTTCAACTGGATGAACTCCCTGAGCTGGCTCAGTGTGTGATTGAGTGAGTGCCAGGGCCACCTCAGGGGAGGGGTGTGAATGCGTGGATGGGGGTGTGAAGGCTAAAATCCATCTGTAGATCTGCTCCTAGAAATGTGGCTTGGGATGACACTCCTCAGTAAGGTTTTATTTGCATGAGTGGAAGGTGCACAGTCTGCTGGATTTGCTGCTCAGATGAGTGTTGTCCAGAAGGTGCCATGTGATAGCCGATGTGCTCTCTTTCCATCTTCATTCACTGCTTTGCCCTTTGGTACTCCACCAGTCTTGTGGTTTCCAGTCTGAGGTTGCTCAACTTCCCTGTCCCTCCACATCTCACCACCAGAGATCCTGGGCTTGGTCAGGTTGGATGCAACTGAGGGCAGCAGTGTCATCTGGTGCTTCTGCTGCCTCCTGGTCATAAATGCCAGTTTGTGTTTTCTCCATAATGCCTCAATCTAATGGCAGTATACAATTTAGCTTTGTATTATAGGTGACCTGAAGCAGTTGCATTTCAGGGAGCCAAGGAAAACTCCTTTACAAGTTTAGAAGGAAAACTGCTCAGATATAAAATAAAGCTCCAGGAGCACCTGAGCCATACTGAACAACATGTTCAGGTAATTGTGGACTCAGGCTCTGGTTCTCTGCTCCCCAGAGTCCATACTGCAGGAGGCAGGACTGCTGTCAGAGCCACATTTGCACATGCATCAAATGCATTTCTCTCTCCTTTGGATACCCAGAAGAATAAACCTGTTGAGGACTTGGGGCATCTCTCACAGCCAGGTATTGGGGACCAGGCAGGCGGTATTGGGGAATACTCTGGGCAATCAGCTGAGGTTCACACACTCCCGTTTCACCAGCTGTCTTGAAGTGAGGTGGGTTCCACTGTGAAATGAGCTTTAATGTGAAACAGGCAATGTTTGTCATCTGTTGGCCTGGTCCCAGAGCAGTCAGGGGCAAATCCTCTTGGCCCGCTTTTTTTGGAAGTTGCTGTATCAGCTGGAGGTGCAGGCGGTTGCTGAATCCTAGTGGCTTCCCAGGAAGCAGGATGGTAACAACTTGTGGAAAACTTCTCTCCTTAAAGCTGCAGGTATTTTTTTTCTTCTGTGAAAGGATCCCTCCTTTCTTGAGAGATCTGTAAGTTTTCTTAGAAGTTTTTGACAAACTGATTTTTGTCCTACTGCCCGTCCAGGCAGGCACAAGCTGAACCACCATCTGGTCTGCTCCACCTCCCTGCCTGCCCCTCACATGCCAGGATTTCTTCCTTACTGGTTGGGATTTTTCTTCTTTTTTTTTTTCTTTTTTTTTTTTTCTTCTTTCCATTCTCTGGCAGCAGCTGTTGGGAGAACAAGCCCCAAGATCCATCTGGTCCTTCGAGCTTATCAGGCTGTGTCTTTTCTCAACAAAGCAGCAGTGGCCGCGCTTTCATACAAGAGTTACATCATATAACAGCAACTTGCTCCAAAAGCAAACCGCCTTTTATTTGCTTGTGCTGCCTTTCTCCCTTTAGAATTGCAGCCACAGCCGAACCACAATGTAGCCTCAGATCTGAGTCAGTCTAGAGGGCTGCTTTTCTCTTTCTCTTTTTCTTTTCTTTCTTTTCTTTCCCCCCTTTTTTTTTTCTTTCTCTCCTCTGCTCTCTGGAGGAGTTGGCACAGGCCTGTGTTATTAGGACATAAGCTAGCTTGTTCTAGTGGAATTTCCTGTCTGATTTTAATTTCCCCCTCATTTTTTTTTCTCCCCTCAAAGTGAGACAGAAAAGCTTTTTAATTGCACTGCCGTAGGTTGGCCTTTTGGGATATTATTATTCTTATTAAGTACTTCCTGTTGGGAGGTGGCACACGAGTAGAAATAACAAGGATCTCGGTGCAGTCAGGGCTTGTGGCCTCTTTGTTTGTTAATAACTGTCAGATTGGTAGCATCCTCAAAACACTTCTTGGCCTGACGGCCTGGCAATTAAGTGATTTTCAAGACTCTCAGCATTTGCAGCTCACCTGTGGAATTAATAAGCTGCATTAGGCCTTTACTTTTGGGCTTCCTTTCTGCCGTTCAGTGGTCATATCGCCTTACCCAGCTAATACAAAGCTAGCACTAGTGGGAAAGTCTCACTCTAGAAATGTTCAGCATGGATGTAGAGACTCCTGATCAGGTATGGTGGGGTGGACTGGTACATCCCAAGTGGGACTGGCATCCTGCTACTTTTCCAGTGGCGATGTGTGAGTGGAGCAGGTTTCCTTTGCAATGGAAATGTGCACTGCTGCTGTTTCAGATTTCATTGTGTCCCAAAGAATTCAGTGCTTATTTAGTAGAGAAAGGCAATTTTGATTTCTTTTTAATTTTTCAGGCAGCACAAATGCTCAGCAGTCTCTTTCAGAAACTTCCCATTTCTGCAGATATTGTTGGAATAACATCAAGGCATTTCAACTTCATCATTTCCATGTTCTTGTAGTCTAAAATACAATAGATCTTAAACCATCCTAATCTCTTGTGTGCTGCTTCTGACAGAAGGTGTAGGTACCTGGAAAACATTAACTGATGAAAAACTGTTCTGCCCTAAAGCTTCCCCCAACTCCAGCTATTTGGGATTGAAGAAGGTGGCTGGTGGCAGCAAGGCTGATCAAGAGACTTTTCTAATTACTGCTCTTCGAAAAGCCGTCAGAGATTTGCTATTTGGGCACCCCACTGCGGGACTTCCTTGTGCTTGTGGGGTTCCTCCTGGCTGCCAGAGAGCTCTGCTTTCATCTTATTTACTCTTCCCAGAGGTATAAAAAAATAATGGTTTGTTCCCCTAAGGCTGCCGCTTATCAGTAACCTGAAGACCCCAGGAATTCTTGTAGAATAATAGATAATGCATTGCCTTCATGCACAAATGCTCATCGGAATGTTTGAAAATACTTCTACAGACCTGAATATATTCATGCCCCCACACAATTTTGAAATTTTCCAAAGTTTTGGGTACAACCTGTTTTGCAAGACGAAATCCAGGACTTCCCATGTCAGCAGCCTTCAGACAGAAAATTCCTGTTTTCTCACCAAGAAGTGAAGTGCCCCATTTTTGGTCAAACAAGAAAGGTGCTGCAAAGCCAGGTGCTGCATGGGAGCGTGTTGAAGAGATTCCTGGTGTCCTCATGTCCCTGCCAGCAGCAGCTGTCCCTGCTCCTTTGGTGGATGAGAAAAAGGAAAGCCCTTCATGCTGAGTTTCAGAGATGGTAGATAGCAACTAAGGAATTTCAGGGTTTGATTTTTTAATGACAATTCAGTGTTCTTATAGAAGATGTCAATGAACTCTTCAATTTTTAATCTAAATTTTCCATGTAGAGGGAAAGGCCATTTTTAGCCTCACTGTAATTGTTCTATCTCTTTTGCCCAGGAAAAGACTGACAGTTTTAATGCCCTTACCGAAGGTCAGGCAGTGCACGGGAGAGAGCTGAATGGAGCTGCCAGGAGCTTCAGGATGGGTCAGACATTGAGCTGAACAAGAATATCCTACTTCCATTAGGGCCCGAGTTCATTTAAGTGCGCTGCCTTCTTCTTGGGGTGGGGAGGAAATTTATGGGCAAATTCCTTCAGTGTTGCCTCGAGTTGGCCGCGGGGCCGCGGGGGGAGCTCGCTGATCTAATCTCGCCCCATCCCAGCTGCAAGAGCCAGCTCGCTCGGCAGCCGCCCGCCTGCCCGCCCGGCTTTTGGACACAGCCCGCGGCTCAGCAGCGCTGCCCGATTGCAGGAGCGGTGGCTGGGCTGAAACGTGTTCCTGGCTGCACGGCCAGCAGGGCCGTGTTTGTGTCTGCCATGTGCCAGCAGTGCCTGTGTCCTAGGCGGGGGCTGGGTAAGGGCACCCCTCAGCATCTTCAAAAGACATTTTTTTTGTTCTTCCACCTCAGCTGAAGCAGCAGAATCAACTTGGTAAGAAGATAAACTCCTCTGGGCCATCCCCAAGAGGATGGATGGTTATTGTGACTGCATCCGAGGAGGTTTCCTCTGGGATGGCGGAGAGGGACAGCCTTCCATTTGAAGTGTCTGAGGGAGATGTTTGCTGTCTTTCATGGATTTTATAATGGCATTTATTATGCAGGTAACCCCAGAAATGTGCTTTATTGTGTGTCAAGTAAGTACCGTGTCCACATGTGCATCCGAAGTCTGTGCCCCTGCAGGGAGCTGAGCAGGGAAACCAATGGCTCCGGGGTCTGTCTGTGGTAGTGAGGTGCGTGCGGGGGCTCCAGCAGTGATGAAGGGGAGAGATAAGCCTTCTCATGTTATCCTCTGCTCCTCACTGAACCTCTGCTTCTGAGTGTGAAGTCACACTGACTTCTGTCCTGCAGGTGCTTTGAGATGTCAGTACAATAATGCTTTTCAAGGCTTTTTTGGGTTTGTGTTGTTTATTTGGGTTTTTTTGGGGTTTTTTGGGGGGTTTTTTGGGGGGTTTTTTTTGGTGAATTTTATAGCTGAAGGGCAATGTATTTTTTATTATTCCTTGTTTACTTTTCACATATCTGCATCCCAGCAAGGCCCCTTCTCCTTCCAACTCTCCTGCAGGTTATTTACCATTACTTGAGCTGTTTGCCCAACAGAAGTTAGTTTTGTGATCTTTATTTCTTACCTGGATGGGATGCTGTACCCAACCCACTGTTAAACTAAGCATGTTGCCTTCTCCGACACCCTGACATGTATTGTCTGAAAGAAATAGCTTTGTAAATCAGGCTACCACCATCTTTCTGCAGTAGTTTTGTTAGAAGAAGAGAAAACTGGTTCTGCATCTCTTTGGATGGCAACAGCTGGCTGGATGTATTTCAAAATGGTCTGTAGTGCCTGGGGCAGGAGAGAGGTCTCCCCAGGTGAGCTGGTGGGGGCCTGCCTCTCACTTCTCCTTGCTATAATGTTCCCAGTGGGCCAAAATGAATATTCCCTATTACTCTTCTTGTGTAGTTCCTCTTTTATTTTTGTCAAAGCCACTGAGCAGGTAATAAAACAACAGAATAATTAACCAGTAATAATTGAAGTATGCTGTATGAAAACCAAACCAAATGCTAACAAGCCAAACAAAAGGAAAGTAGGCATGGTGCAGCCCTGTTTATAGTGCTGTCTGCTGGAATCATTATACACGTTGATATAATAATACTGAGCACTTAATTACCACATCATTTTTAAAGTGCTGTATAAACATTAACCAAACCTCTGAGGTAGGGAGGTATTATTATCTCCGTTTTAAAGAAGGGAAATTCTGACAAAGCAAGGTTAGTCAGTAATTTAGTGTCGTGAAGACAGGCAGCTGATGGGGCGGGAGAAGGGGTTGCAGCTCCTGCCGCAATTTTGGAGACAGAAAAGCAGAGCTGCTGAAGCATCTCACGTGGCTTTTTGTGAAATGCACGGTGCTGCCATTCAGGGAAGGGACACACTTGCCCAGACACCTCTCTCTGCTTAGAAAATTCTCAGATTGGTGTAATTAGCCATTGCATAAGTATCCCTTTTTGAGGGAGGCACGCAACATTGGTGTATTTTGCAAAGGAGCTAAACAACATTAAAGTGAATCTCTCAGAGGGACTGAGAGGCAGCCACTATAGCCTTGTGTGTCTGTTCCTGTTCCTTCCCATATTGATCTGAGTGGTGGTTCTGGGAATGGCTGTCCTTGCAAAGCCCTTAATATTCTGCATGGTGGTATATGACTTCATCCGAGGAGAATCCCACAGACGCATCAGCGTGATCTGCTCTGTCATGTTTCTGTGACCCAATTTTCCCTGTTCTTTGTCTCAGACCTTCCCTGACCCCAGGCCTATTATCCCTTCCAATAATTCACCCAGACCATTATTAATGGTGCATTAACTTCGGCTGCGCTTTCAGTGAAGATGTTTTTCTTGTGCTCATTCATTCGCTCAGCTCACTTAAACAGCTAGATCATTATTCTGGGGACGTCACACAAACACAAAAACATCTCCCTTGCCGACACCTACAGTCCTGCAGCACTTTGCCAGAGGGGCGGCCATCCAAATACAACAGTGAAACGCCCAGGAGGGACTATCAAAGGGAGTCAAGTAGCCACACACAGACTCAGTGCTCGGGGACAGATTTGCCTGCCCTGCTCACATGCTGAGACTGTCCAAGGATGCTCAGAACCCACCAACTCTAGGAGAGCTCTGATGTGAGGAAAATCACCACAGGAAAGCTGGGGAACAAAGCACGGGCCTGTCTTTGCTGTTTCCCAGCCACTGTGCTTGTTGGATGCCGAGATAATGTGCCTTTAAATATATGCTGTGGATGAGTAAAATTGGGATGTTAAAAAGTGTAACATGAAAAATAAATGCTGCCTAAAATTTTTTTTTCACTCGAGGCTTTGGGCTTCTCTGGGAGAAGGCTGTGTGAAGAACACTCCATGTTTGTTGTACCTTAACCTTGTTCTTGAGAAAGAGAGTGAGATTTGGACATCTGGGAGAAAACGTGGGCAGCAAGAAGGGCCTTTGCAGATATCAGTTGTTTTACTATTATCTTTTTCAAAGAAGCTGGAACTGGGAGAAAAAAAGGAAGCGGAAGTAGTTGTAGGCTGCTGTGTCCCACCATGCATCATCCCACCTTCCCCAGTAAGAGGGATTTGGCATCTGACAGCACAGCTCAGTTCACCTGTGGAAGTACTGGTGAACTCTCACAAGCATCCTCTGGGACATCCCTTTCCTGTTTTTTCTGTCAGTTGCTTGTGCACAGCTGCTAATGACACCTCAGTGACAGGAGAGTGTGAGCTGTTGTCTGGAAAAGTTTTTCTCCTGCTAACACAAATCAATCCAGTACCCCAGGGCTCTGAAGCCTTTTACAGGTAAAGTTGATAAAGTTGCAGTTTCTGCCTGCTGTGATTGAGGTTCATTGGTAACCTGCTCTTGTTTGACTGCGTAGACTTGTGCGAGTTATTTTACATTAGCCTGCTTCAGCCCCTCTCAAGTAAAAAAACAGGACTGGGTTTCAAATGCATGTTTTCTTCCCTTCTTAAAGAGAGGTGAAGATTTGTTTGTCTTTGCAAGGCAGCTTGTGATCCCTTTTTGAAAGCTGTGTCCCATGCATCACTGACTCCATAGGAAATCAAACCAAAAGGCATCTCAAGAAACCAGAATTTGTGTTTTCTCTTTTATAAGATGTTAATTTTTATGGGGTCTTTTTTGAAAATTTGTTGAGAAAAGCACAACAGGTACTGAATTATCCAGACAGTGATATTTTACTTTTTTTCCTCAACAAATGAGTTTCACTGTTGATTGCAAAATATTTATGCACTATTTCTGATGGCAAAGAAGAAGCCTACTTACAGGCTGGACTGCTTGTTCCCACAGGAGACTGTTGGACACCCATAGGAACGTTGTGTATTTTTTAGCCCATGTGGTGGCCTGCACAACTCACATGTGCTTCAGATAAAGCAGGGGGAGCCCAGTACATTCCATGGGGTACCAAGGATGTGTGGGGGGCTTCTCAGGGTCTCTTCCCAGCCAGTCTTGCTGCAGCACCCCAGCTGCAAGTGGCAACTTCTTCAAGTCCTTTCCCAAGGACTTTCTGAATTGTTTTTGTCAAAGCAAACTGCAAATGAAACCCACTTCAGTGCTGTGGGGTCTGATTTGTTTTCTTCTTCTTCTTTTTTTTTTTTTTTTCAGCAAACATGTGGGAGCTGAAGTATTTGGAATAGAAAAAGCTTGCTTGACCCTTCCTAATTCTCACTTTTGAGCTCAAAAAGAGATGCTGCTATGAGTGATGTCAGAACAGCTCCTTTGCTTGCTATGCAAACCCGTATATGCAGTCTGTTTTTCTTGAAGCACAGGTTTATCTGTAGAGATAATCAAAAGCCTGCATCATCCTCAAGTAAGGGCTGTTTCTGATGCCTTCCTCCCTGATTCCTGGGATTTTCGGCAAAGGGACATCCCCTTTAAACCTGCATTTCTGCCTCATATCTTTTCTCTTTGAAGCCAGACGGTTGGCTGGCCTTTGAATAGACAAGGATGAGAACACAGCAGTGGGAGGTCCGTGTCTTGCTCATAAACCTTGGCCAGAAAATCGGCTCTGACAAGTGGGGACAGGTAGCAGCGTCTTCCCCCTTATCAAATGGCACGGCGGAGCAGACGCCTTCCTGCAGGAGCCCCGGTGGGGTGGAAGGTGGGGCCTCCTGAGAGCGCCTCGTGCTCTGCCACCCTGCTTCACCCTGGGAGCTGCAAGCCCCCGGCTTGGTGTAGAACTGTGTTGTTTCTGTGCAAAACACCCCGGTCTCTCATTGTCCCTGCCCCTTGGGTGCCACTTTTGATGTGTTCTTCAGCTTTCTTTTCCTTCAGCAGGAACCAGAGAAAATGTTTATCTGTGGTTCCAGTGCTTGGGGACTTTTGGAGGTGTGGATACTGAAAAGTTGCTAGCAGAAGGTTTTCCCTGCTTCTTGCAGCATTCTGTGAGAACCTCTCCTTTCTCAAGCAAGCTATGAAAACAATAAGATGGTTTTTGTAAATAGTATCTGAACACTTGCTGTTTTCCCGATCTGTTTGGGTTTGAGGCAGAGAGTGTTTAGAATTGGGCGTTGTAGGACTTCAGCCAATCACCCCAGGAGGTGGGCGACCACTGACCAATCACCTATGGAATTTAGTGCATATAAGCAGAAATTGTAAATAATAAAAGTTACTCTATTTTCTCACTGGATCAGTGTGTGCTGCATCTCTCCGTCCCGGACGCTACAGCGACATGGAGGTGCCATATCATGCCCTTGCACCTCAGAGTATTGTACTGTATGGCTTGGTGTGGCCCAGCCTTTTCCTGGGGAAGAGCTTTCCCCAGGCCTCCTACTAAAATCTCCCTCTCTCTTGTGTAAAGCAATCATCATTAGCTCTAATTGGGCAGCTTTGGGGTTAAATCTACAAAGATTGCTTGGGTTTGGTAAATCCTCTGCCACTGCAAAGCAGATAATGCTAAAGAAAAGATTGCCTTGATTAGATTACCGTTGGCAAATTCATTGCCCTAATCATCATATTGCCCTTCGAGTGGCTATTCAGGAATACATCACCGTAACTTACTTGAAGTAATTGAATATAATTGTCTTTTTAACTGGTATGTGTAAAACATCCATCTTTGTTAACGGCGGGTGTTGCTGTCCTGCTGCCAGCTCACAGTCCTCTTCTGGAGGGGTGGGAACAAGAAGCAGAGACAGGCTGACGTTTATGAATTGGTAGTTGATTGCCTATAAAACCATTCATTATTTCTGACCAAGCACCTGGAAGAGAATAAAAAGGAACAGCACCAGCCACTGGAGCCTGTAGGCTTGGCTGGTGCTCCCAGGCGGGGAAGCAGAGGGGAAGTCATGAAGGGGAATGTTGCAAAGGGATGTCAAAAAACACAACCCTTTCCCTCGCTCTTAATGGCAGCAAAGCAGAGGGCACATGGTGGGGTTGGAATTGGGGGTGTGAAACAGATACCCAAGGCAGAGGCATTGCTGACCTTCCCATGGGCCAAATAGGTTGAAATGCTAAAAACAAACCAAGAGTGCAGTGGGAGGGAGGAAGTTCATGGAAATTTTTCTCCCATTAATAATCAGAGGCGTGAGGAGGGAGAAATTCTCTTCAGATGTCAATTTTATACCAACAGATAGCTAGGAAAGGAGGCCAGGCAGCAAACAGCCCGTGTTTTCAATTTCCCAGCTCTCCTGAGTGACAGGGAAAGACTCTTTTAGCACAGAAAATTTCCAATATTATCTCAGCAATCAATCATGTAGAAATGCACCATTACAAAATAAAATATAGCTGGCCTGGCTCTTAAGATATTCATCTTGACCTGTTTTTAGTAGTTTTATCATTATTAATAAATTAAATTGCCCTAGGGAACAGGCCAAAGGATTAGAGTGACTGTCCGCATCATTAAAACTCAGCTACAATGGCCAGTACAGTTTCAGCCCAGGTCAGCTCTCACTTTCCTGCATGTCCATTTGAGGCAGCGTGGCCCCCCTGTTTTGGGAGGCTGCTAATCCTCACCTACAGGGATGCCACCAGCAGCACTGTGGGTTGATCCCAGGACCACAGAAGTGTTCTTGCTCCTTTTGGTTTATTTGTATGGTATAAATATGGGGTGAGCACTGCAGGAAGCCCAGCCTAGGGGCTCAGCCTTGGAAGGGATGTTTGTGTTGTCTGCCATTGGATGTCTGTGCAGGGACAGCTGATTTTGTGACCATGCTTTGTAGTGATGATGTAAAAGCTCCTTGCCCTACTTCCTCTGGTCCCCACAGCACCCGTGGGTTGTGGCAGCAGCTGTGGCCAGGGAACAGCAGTGTCCCCAGGGGAAGAAGACAGCAGCTGTAGGTGTCTGCCTGCCTAGGCTAGAGTTTGAGCTGAGCATGGTTTGGGGAGACCAGAGGCTTTACTGTGCTGTGTGAGCAGGGGATGGAGTGTGACAGCTAAACTCTGGTGCATTTTTGACCTGGAAAAACACTGGTTGCCTCTTAAAATGGAGACTCCCTACAAGTGTCCTTTTGTAACACATCATCCCTACCCAGGACGGTTAAAGGGTGAATCTTCCTCCTGCAGAAGCAAATCCTGAAGGATGCAAGTTCATTCTCTCCCTGAGCTGCTTTAGGGAGAGGAGGGGAGGGGGGCAGAAGCGGGGGAGGTGGTTAACAGTTACTCTACTGTGTCCTGACATTAGGCAAGCTGCAAAAATGCTCCCAGTGTATCAGGTAGTGTGAGGTGCCAGCCCTTTGCTGGAGCACGGAGAGCAAGTCTGCTGCGGAGCCTTAAATACTTTCCACCCTGACTACCTTAGCTTAACGCCTTTCAGCAGAGTTGGCAGGAGGGTTGTTTTTGTGTAGTCTCTCACCTCTCCCAGCAGCCTGGCTGACGCGCCTGTGCCGCGCTGTGCTCAGGGATTGAGCGCTGCAATGGGAGTAGGAGCCACAGATCCTCTTGCTGATATGCCGGGAAAGACGTATATGAGGATTACACGCAGGCTCGGCGCGACGGACCCGAGCGGAGCGCAGCCCCACCGGACAGAGTCGGCGTAGCTCTGGTGCAGCTGGAGTCACAGATACAAAAGGCGGAATTTTAAGTCTTTCATAGAAAAAGAGTTTGACGTTTACTGAAGTTTGCTGAGCGACAGCGGGAGACTTGGCCCAAGCCTTGACACATTGGTTTTGGATGGTGCTTCCCCAGTCTCCAGAGAGATGGTACCTGTCGCGGAGGCAAGTCACAGTGAAATACGGAGCACAGGCTGGGGTTTGAAATGCTCACTTAGGAGGTTGGGTTTGTTTTACTTTTGGTCTCCAGTTAGACAGAAGGGCCAAGGAGCCAGAGAAAGAATGGTAAAACCTGCAACAATATTAAGTAATCTTTAATGAACAACTTCTGACTGTTTGTAAAGGCAGAGCAAGACCAGCCTTTTATCTTTAAGCCGATCGCTGCCACAAGTGTAGGAAGGGGCATCTTTAGGGATGCGCGGAGCCCTGTCAGAGGGTGATTGTACGCGATCCCTGTTGCGGTTGTGCGGTATCGCTGTCGAGGCTCTGCTAATTGTATTTCTTTAGGTTCTGTAATTTTAGCAGGAAAGGCCCAGGCAGCCAGGCAGCATTGTCGGGGGTGGTGAGGAGAAATAACCTGATGAATTTTCCATCAGCTCAACTCACTCAAATATTCTCGCCGTTAACTTTTGGGGTCAATAATAAATATTAAAACCTGTAGATTTAATAAGTCAATGTAGGTGTTCGCTGCCTTTTGAGACCACTTTATCTTTCCATCAAAGATGAAACAAGCTTCTCAAATGAATAAAAAATAGGGCCTCAAGTGATTACAAGTGAGAGCAATTTGAGCTCCTCTCTCAGAACCTGGCAGTAGGCACTTCTGAGCCTCTTCTGACTGCCTAGACATTCTGCTTTAGCGCTGCTCTTGCTGTTACATTTTTAGGTAAATATTTCCAACTTGTGTGTACAGACCTTCAGGAACAGTGTTTGCTGCCACTCCAGGCTTGAGGGGCGATGCAGGTCTGGATCCCACCAGGCTCTGTTGAGTCTGATTTGCGTTGCAAGTCTAGTTTTCCTTGGTGCTTGCTATAATCTCCTCAAGTTCAAAGAGCGCTTAGCTGCTTGTCTTTGTCAAAAACCCTGTTGGAGATCTTTTATGTCGAAGATGTAGGATTTTTCCGCATGACTTTGATTATTTATTCATTCCACTTCTCTGGTGTATGATAGCGCTGATATCATGAAGACCCCTTGTCTTGCACTGCTCTTGCTCTGAAATTCATGGAGATTTAGTGCCTTTGAAATTGTTTTAAAAGGGAAGGAAAAGTTTTTGAAGTCCCTTTTTTTTTCTTCTATTCCCCATAACAGTGCCGCAGCACATTTTTCCGGCCTTCCACGCTCCTTTGCCAATTGACATGCGCCACCAGGAAGGACGATACCATTACGAACCTCACTCTATCCACGCTATCCACGGGTAAGTCTTACACTTCCACTCCCGTGCCTTGCTAAAATGTCAGCCACCTGTAGTATTCTGAATCCCTCTGCTAAAGTCTCTGGGACTTACTGCCCTTCTGGCAGGCTGGCCCTACTGGCCACCCTCCACCTCATTGTCCCCATCCAGTGACAGTGCTGACCTGCCTGGCAGGAGGGCTTTACAGCTCTGTTAAGCCTATAGAAGTGCCCTATAGCAGCAGGATGGGAGTATAGGGCTTCTTTGTCATTATTCAGCTCAGGTCCCGGGAACAGGCTTGACTTGTGTTTTTGCACCCACTGTGTTTCTCACATCATGCCTTGCCTGGGTCATTTCTGTCACCATCTTGGCAAAGACCCAGCAGCGCTCCCTCTCTTTGGAGACCTTGTGTACCATTCCTCCCTGCCTGCCAGTTGTGGGGATGGTGGCAAAAGGCTGCCAGGAATGCCGTAATTCAGTTTGATTTCACTGGAGAACAGCCCGAGTGGGCTGGGCAGCATTTTCTAAAAGCAGTAATAAGTCAGGTCCTCATGGGAGTGTCCATGTCTGCTCTGGAGGGGCAGGACTCAGGGTTTTGCTGGTGACTTTCTCATGAAAGCCTCCTCTCCCTGAGGCAGCTGATGGGCAGTGAGCACAGAGACTGGTGAGGGGCTACACCCTGAGAGGGGGGTTCATGGTTAATCTCATCCAGGACATGACAACTCAATAGTTCTTGATGTCTTGACGGAGATGTTTGCAGAGAGATCTGTTTTCACCTCCTGTAAGCTTTGATCAGGGCAACGAAAATGGAGCCAGCAGGGATGTGAGCAGAGCTTCTAGTGACCGTGGAGCTGGAAGCGCTTCTTCTAGTCCCTGAAATGCACCTTTCCCATGAGAGATGAGGAGCAGTGTGATGCAGTTGGCAGTCCCACAGCCATCCCCAAATCCTTCAACCTGCAGCTGTAACACAGTGCTCAGACATTGGCTGAGGGACAAGTCCCAGAGCACTCGGTGTAGGGGAACCACTGGGGGCCAGAATCATTTTGCAAGAAGAACAAGGGAAGAACAACTAGGGCTCATCACTTAAAAAAACGCTCATTTGATCCCCTGGAGTCCTGTTGCAGCCTCACTGTCTTGGCCAGAGGCAGCGCTCACCCACCTTTGCAGGGGCTGTTTGTGGAGCTGTGCTGCTTCTGGATAGGTGTGAGCAGGGGAACAGTCCCTGGGAAGCAAGTAATGCAGACAGCAGCAGCCAGATCTGTGGAGCCCCACAGCTACCGCAGCTTTATTCTGCTTCCAAAATACTGCAAGAAATAAATGATAGGGCATTCCCGTGGACCCTACCAGAAGACAAGTCATTGTCTTTCTGGCTGGCAGACAGTTTGACTGGATGTTTAAAGGGGCAGAGCAGCTTCTTCCATGCTGTGTGCAAAGGGGAAATGACAAAGCAGGTTGCTAACATGGGAACTGGGCGGGGGGGATTAGGGAGGCTGCATGAAATAGTTCTGGTCTTTCATTCAAGTACATGCAAAAATTGTAGAAAAGAAGACAGGATAATAACTTGCTGAAAGATAGTTAATAAACCAGAGCTCTGGCTAATAAAGCATGTATGGAAAAGGGTGATATTCAAAACAGGGGTTAGAAGAGAGGCTGGCAGATGTTCTGATATTTGTCACAGGTTATTTGTGTGCCCCACTCGGTGCTCCCCTCCACTCCTCACGAGGAGGTTTGGGTGCATTGCATATGCCCTGGGGCTTCACAGCAGTTTCTGAGGTGGGGTCATGAGGCAAGGTCTTCTACAAAATGCAACTGAGAGCTCACTACTGATGATACATACCTCTGAATCATATTGCCAGTAACCCCAGTATTTTATCACATTGGTGTTGTCCAGCTGATAAACCCTGGCCAAGTGTACAGTGCTGGCAGATCAGGTTTCAGTTCACATGCACCAGTATTAATAATCTACTGTGTTAAAAGTTACCACATTTGTCTATCAGTGGACCAAGCGTGTCCTGCTTAGTATTTGGGTAGAGTTGTTTGCAAATACCTGTTGCATTTCTACTTTGGGATTCCTCTCATTCTCAGCAGCTCCTCTCACAAAACCAACTTGTGAGGTACTGGAAAGAAAACTTGGTTGCGGGTCTTAAAGAGGAAACATAGTCCTCTTTAAAACTACCTAGGCACTGCACTGAGAGGTGCCTTTGTGGCTGGAGAAACACCAAAGCTGAGCAGCCAAGTGCTTCTTGGCTGTGGCGGTTTTTTAGGGTTGAGGGGATGCCACTTCCATTTGGCCATTTGTCAAGTACCCTGCACTATGGCACAACCACACTGGGAAGATTCTCTGCAGCTGTGGAGTTAGTCTCTCAATCATTTTACCTCTTCAAATTTTATCTCCCAAATTCTTAAAATCATGTCTTTCCCTTAACTCCTCTAGTTTTATATTGTACTTCTCTTTCGTCTTTCTTCTCTCTCCTCCAGTCTCTGCTCTGGAGGTCACAACGTAGCGCTCACCGTCCTCGCTGGAAGATGTCCAGTGTGAAATCATCCAGACCTGGTGGTAGACCTGGGCTAGAACATACTAAGTGGGTGCCTGGCTCTTGTTCAATACACTGGGTGGGCACAGATGAGCTTCTAGAAGTTTGTACTCTGTCCTGGTGGTGCAGAAATCAATCCTTCTTGTTTCAAAAGTAAACAACTCATAAAAAAAACCCAAGGGCATGTGCATATTTTCACTCTAGAAAATTATGGCAACTGTTTGGAAGAAAAATCGTGTCACTGAGTTTTGGCTTTATGATTAATGTGATCGGTGCCTGACAGAGAGCCCCCAATTCATCAAGTCTATATTCTACCTGTCCGCTGTCTTGACGGTACCAAATTTATCTAATTATGTGAACATTGCATGGCAAATTAAGTGCAGTCTCATTTGTTGCTAACTATGGGGTCTTATTATCTGCCTGCTGCATTATGTCAAAGGTTTGTTTCCTGATTGCTCGATGTGACCTGGCAGTGCATTCCCCTTCATCACTGTTTGCATTTGGCCTAATGAGAACATACATTATTTTATCTCAACTGGAGGGAACTCATCTGCAAGACTCTCTTGAGCAGAACCACCTGTGGGACTCTTTGCTTGGGAACACAGATGGGAATGTGGAACACTTGAGTAATAAAGGACCCCCGTGCCAAGACGGGCCTGAAAGACTCACTGCGTTTCTCCTCAATGTTGTCATTCCTTGTCAGAGTGATTTTCTTGTTAAGCACCATGACAAATAATTTTCAGGACTTGAGTCTTCTTCTAAATCACCGAGGATTTATTGTATCTGTCCAGAAGCAGATTGTGTTGGGGTTTCCTTGAAGTGTACTTTTAGAGATTTTTTTTTCAGACTGTTTTGGTGTTTCTCCAGTCATTAGGACGACCCACTTTTCTGCACTGTTGGTTTTACTTATTTGGTGATGAATTTTTTGGACATCTTTAACTTTTGGACTTCTTTTCTTGGTGTTAACAACAATTTGACAGAATCGTGGTACTTGCTTGGCTTGTCTAGAAAAATTCTCATTTAGATGATCCTTGAGCTCTCTGCAGTGCAAACCTACAGGAATATTGTGGATTCAAGATACTGTCCTGGATTCTGATGATTGTGAGCCTGTGGTAATATGGAAGATAGAGGGAGTGACAGGATTGGAGTCCAATGGACACTGTAAAGGATGTAATGTAGAATGGAGTGAAACTGAATATGGGATGAAATCTATTCCAGGAATGTAGAACTGGAGCAGAATGAATAAAAGACATTGCATTGATGCATGTAAATTATATGAGCCAACACTTCCCCAATGTAACATTCATTTAATAGTAAGTAATACTGCAATACTCAAAGGCTAAGAAAAGACAGAAAAGTAAATTTGTAGGCTCTGCATTTTTCTGGAGATACAGGATCAAATCACAGAGCCACATACAGTTTTTCCCCGTGATCCTCTCTTCCAGAGTACAGGATGGCCCAGGCTCTGGAAGAGCATGGAAGAGCAGCGGTGGATCTTACATGCATTTTCTACAAGCAGCTTTTATTGATTTGTCAGAATTTCACTCTTCACTGTTGGTTGTAGGTCAGCACTATTTGAGCAAAAGCTGTTAGCCAGGTGTGTCTGCAGGCTCAAAGCTGAACTGGAAAAATTCACTTCGTAAGTTAGCACAGGTCCTTTTCCAACAAAAGGGGTATTTTGTATTTTAGTGAACTTCTTCACAAAAACCTACTCCACTGGAGCCTGGTCTCTGCAGTAACTCCATCTGCTTTAAACTAAGGGGGCTCAACATCAGCGTTGCAAGACCAAGCCTTTGACCCCAGAGGAAAGCTGCTGGGAGATATGGGAGGTGATTACATGCTTACTTATGTTTTTTATTTTTTTAAATCACAACATAAATAACTAAAAACTCCTTAGCTCAGCTTAAAAGTCCCTGCCAGTGCAAGAGCCTTCGGGGCTAACCCTAGTAAACAGCATGCCTAGGCTTGATTCAGCAAGAAGCTTTTTAACAGTAGCTCCTAAACTGTGGTTAAAACCCATCAGGCATTATGCACTGTAACAAACAAAAACAGCCTTCTTTTTCTACCAACATCCTGGTGATGTTTTAGGATGCAGTTCTGACCTTATTTATTAACAAAATATTGTTGTTGCTCTTCTGTACACACATCAAAATAGTAAAAAAAAAAAACCAAAAAAACCCAAATCCTGAGCTGTTAATCACAAATTCCATGGCTTTCATGAGGACTAAATTGTCCCAAAGACCTAAAACATAGAGACAACTCCATCTCCATAATAATGTGGAGTTGCCCTAATTTCCCTCTGGTAGGGATTTTATCTCATTTAATCAAGGATCTTCCTACATTTCCCTGAGATCTTAATATATTATTACAGATTTTTCCTGATATCCAGCCTACACTTTTTTCTTTATCTGATCCTTTTGCCCCTCCTTGTTGAAGTTTGTTTCCTTTTTACTGTGTTAAAAATTACAGAATACCTTTTCAGGACCAGTTACAATGTTCCTGAGCTGTTTAGGCAGGGTGATTCACAGGCAGAGGAGTTGACTGTTAAACTTTTCATCATAAAAAGACTATGTCTCAAGTGTTTACAAATTTGCCAAATTTAATGTCGAACCCAAGATTTTCCGTGTTGAATATCTGTTCCAGTCTGGTTCTCTCTCTCCTTTGTTGTTTTTTGTGAGATTCAGCCAAGGGAGGCCAAGTGGGGTTAAGGGAAAATATGTTGTTTAGCCATACAAAAAATAATCGTCATCATCTTATAACTGCTTTTAGAAACACCAGTGTCTCTTGCTTTAGAGTTGGAATTTGTTATTGTCACAGATGTGCCTTGTGCTGTTCCCATTCTACAAAAACACACACAAACCCATCAATTTTGCCAGATAGGAATCCTTTAAAAAGTCTTGCTTCCAATACATGCATTGAAGGGGTGTCAGAGTTTTGCAGTGAAATTTTCTGAGTGCCCCGTGGCCCTGACCACGCTTCAGCTGAACATTGCCGGGGCCTACCTGACGGTGCTCCCCGTTCTCTGCTGAGGCCTCTCGGCCATCCCTTCCATCCGGGGGGATTCATGACTCCGTGGAGGAGAGGAGCTGTTTGCAGTGCGTGCTCTTGAAGCTGCCTTTGTGCATTATCAGGCATGCATAGAGTGCCTTCAGTTATCCTTCGTGGGGCACCGCTCCCCCGGGGCTGCAGCTGGGATCCCCTCACACACTTCGGGATGGGACCCCTGGTGATGGTCATTCCTGCAGCAAGGATGCCGCTCGGCTGAGCCACAGAACGTACATACCAATAAAACCCGTGTGTTTTCATATTTACTTTGCTACTGGAGTAGAAAATCTTTGGCAGGTCGTGATTGATGGTACTGTGCTGCTTAGGAGACAGAGCGGGCTCCCTCCGGAGTCAAAGCAAACAGCTGCTCAGAGAGGCCTTCTTATGTGTTTTGCAAAGTTTTACGACTTTCACCAAATAGATGCATTGCTCATTTGGGAAACAGGTTTGGGGGCTCCCACATCCAATTTATTCTGTCCCCTTCTTTCCCACATGCTTCTTTTATTTATTTAAGAAAATCAGAATGTGCAAGTTTTCAATGGTTTGCAGGGGCAGGTCCCCTCCAGAAGGCTGGTTCAATCCTCTCCCTGCTCTGTAATTAGCAGGAGTCTGTTGCTTTTAGGTGGCTCTTTGGTAACCTACAGGAGGTGATTTGGGGGACTGTTAATACCAGGATTAATACTTGATGGTCACTTGATCCATCTCCAGGAGACCACAGATGAAATACTAGGCTTCTGCTGTCGTGTCCTGGGAGCTAGAAAAGTCACTTTAATTCCATCTGTGCTTTGTTTTCCTCATTTCTAATATGTTGTCACAGTAATACCCTTTTGATACCTTGAGAGCTAAGGAAAAGACTCCTTTGGCTTCTGAGATTGGTCTTGTAGCACGTTTTCAGGCACCAGGGAAGAAGTACACAGCGCTACCTTCCTGTGCAGAAACTGAGAAGGTACATGCCTAGCATCTTCTGGCCTCAGAGGGAGGACAGGATGATCAGGTCTCCGGAAGATGGGGAAGGCATAAACCAAAACACTGATCAGGGCTAATATGTTTTTGTAGGCTTTTCCAGTCTCATAGACTATTCTTCAAAAAAACAAACCAAAAAGCAAACAGACAAACAAACAAAACCAAAACCAAACCAATGAAAGACAAACCCCCACAGCTTTCTCTTTTGAATCTTGTTAAAAACTTTCAAGTATATTCCATTATAAGAGAGATTTACACATCTATGCTGTTCTTTAAATTCAGGATATTTTTGTCATGTGTGTTTAGTTAAATAGCCTTCAGAGTGCTTTGAATAACTGAAACCTGAAGTCCAGAGGGATCTGAAGGGGCATGGTTTCAGACTCACTAAACTATGCAATGAAATGCAGATTGGGCTTAGAAACATCTGGGCTGGATCTCCAGTTGCTGAATGCTGTGGCATGGGGCTGGAGTGAGGAGCCTGGGTGAGCTCAGATGGAGTTGTGCCCATTTGCACTTAGTGAAGGTCTGGGCCACTGAGTTGCTGGTGCTGTGAAAAACTGCACCTCTAATTTAGCCTAATCACCGCCAGAAGTGTAAAAATGGCTAAGAGGTTTTAGTACTGAGAACAAAAGCCTGATCTTTGAGGTCTTTCATGTAAACCTCTGGCATGTGTTCATTTAATATGATGTCACTCTGTAATCCACCATTGCTTTTAAATGTCATTCTCAGAGGTTCATGTCAGCGAGTCTTAAGTGATAATCCCTTTGCTTACCTCACTTTATAGTAGATTAAAAGTGACTTCATGCTTCCACCTTATCCGCTGTTAAGCTTGTGCTTTAGGAAAAAAATTTATTTGAACTCTCTTTTCCTGCTGCTTTCTAAAGAGTTTCTAAACAGAGAGTGCATGTCTTTCAGAAGCTATCTCAATAGGATTGCCCATTCTCCACTGCTTTCAGCATCTGTGAAAATGGATAAATGTTCAGTGCCAACTTCCTGCCCTTTTAAACTCCAGCGTCCCGAATTTGTTTCTCAAGTTTTCTCTCAGCTAAATGGGGAGTACTGCCCTTCCTGGCCTCTTCTTTTTTTTAATCCTAAATAAATCACCTCTCTAGATGGTATTTCACCTCTCACCAGCTTCTTGCAGTCATGAAGACTAGAGATGCTGAGACCTGTTGCAGTGTTCTGCTCCTCTGTAGCACTTTCTCTTGTACTGCATGGGGGTCTGTGGGTTGCCCCTTGTATCTCCTGGTTTTGTATCTCCTGGTTGAACTTCTACTCTATCCTGTAGCAAATCCTTTCTTGGTGTATAAAGCTCTCCGTGCAGTTCACCCTCCTGGTCCACCCTCCTTTTTTTCTCTCCCTGAATTTCACCCGCCTGCTCCTAGCACACCTCCTTGTGTAACACGTCCCTCCAGATATTTGCTGCATGTTGTCATATCCTCCTCCCTGCTCTAATGAACTGGCCAGGCTGCAGCCTGCAGCATATAGTCAAATATCAATCCACTCAGCCTCCTCATTTTCACTGTTTCTCTGAAATCCTTCCAGTGTGTGTGAAGATAAATGGACAAACCCCATCCATCCCATTGGCTTGTGGAATGAAGCCTGCGGCACATCACTTCTCAGGTGCTGGTTAATCTGGATTCCCAGCTACCAGTGGCCATGGGGAGCAAATTACATTGGGTGCTGAGAGATAAAAACTAATGGCAGGAATGTTGGCTTGTGATACTGGAAGAAAAATGTAGGATTTTTAATGTCCGTACAGAGCGGAAATTTTCAAATCTCATCCAAAAGTTCCCCCCACGCAGCAAAGAGCAGGGAACTCAATTTGCCCTGGATGGATGAAGGACTGAGTCAGTTCTGCTGGGATTAGAACATGTGGTTCGAGGGATCCTAGGTATTTTGGGTCTGATTCTTGGACCACCCAGATAGCTGGGGAGAAAGTTAAAAAAAAAAAAAAAACCAACAAAAAACCTAATAAAAAAGGACCCTATTTGACAGAACTGTGGATCTGGATACTCTGTGTGCAGCTGACACCGTGCAGATACATCTGCACAAACCAAAGGGCAGAACTGGGTGCTGTTACTCTGGCAAATCTCAGTTCTGCACATCACTCCTGCGGGAGTGCGTGTGTTTTAGCGGGCTTTCTAGATCCCTGGCTCTGACACTAAACCACATAAGTATGTTTTTCTTCTGTGTGCCAGACCATTTTGAGAATTTGTGATTTTACACAATTTTCTGCCTTGGAGACTCTTGAATCCTGTTCTTCTGTGTTTCACCATTGATATTAAATAGACAGCTAACAGCTAAAATTTAGAGCATTTCTCAAGGGTCAAACTTTTAAAAGTGCCTGTATTTCAGATCGTAAATCCCAGTGTACTGGGTCTGGCTCACAGCGTTTGAAAGTGGGTGTTGTGGGTTTCAAAATAGTGTTGACTCTTAGGGCTGGCTTGTCAAGTGTTGATAATGCAAAGGCTCAATGGGTTTTTTAAACAAGCTGGATCCTAGTTAAGGTCGAACTACTCCAACCTCCATTGAAACTCAGGACACTAAAGCCATCTCTAGTAAAGCAGTTAAGTACCTAAAAATTCATAAAGTGGCTGGAGTGGAGTTAAGAAACTCAGACGTGTTAATGAGGTGCATTATGCCCAGTGTGCATGCCCCGGCCATGCAGTTCCTGCAGGACCAGTGGGGATGTCTTCTGCCCTGTCTCCTCTCTGTTGTAGAAGCATGCACATGGCAAATCTCATGGGAGGATGTGCTATGGAAAAAGCATATTCAAGATTTAGATGATATCAGTTGGCCAGGCTCCACTTCAAAAGCAAGTTTACTGCATTCCCTGCTCTCACTTTATTGGTGTGTGTGGGGTTGGTTTTTGATATAATTGATCGTGGTAGCTGATAGTGAACCTGGAGAATGTGAGCCTTTTGATGATTTTTTTAATCAGATACTTGTTGGGGGGGTGCCTTAGAGCATGGTGGGAGCTGTCCTTTTCGACCCCCTGGGCAGCAGAAGGGCCTGTACCATGGTTTCCTTGCTGCTGAGCACATGCTGTTAGATTAAATGTGAGCGTTAGGCTCCACCACCACCTCCTGCCCTTTCTATGGCTGCAGTGGTGTGCCAGTGTTTCTTTTGCACAGGTGGAGCCTCTTCACAGCAGAGGTATTCCTGCACAACTCATTTTATTTCTCTCTTACACCTCTCCCTACTCTGCACACGTGAACCAAAGTCACTTATAAGAGCACCTGGGTGCAGTCAGGCAAGACTGAAAAAATATGTTGGGGCTGTATAAAATGCAGTCACTTTCAGCTTTTTGAGTTTAAGTCTCTCAGAGAAATAAATGTATGTTCTTAAATCCTGTAAGGGCCTTTGAGATATTTTCACTTTTGAGCCTGTGAAAGCATCCTGGAAAAGAATTTGTTTTATTCCTCTTCTTGCCCCTTCACAAGAGGTTTTCCTAGCTTGATTATGGAGCTGCTTATATAGCTTTTGGTTTGCAAACCAGCTGCTGGATATGGTACCTGCTGATTGAATGCTTCATCTGAAAGCCTCTTAAGATCCCACAGAGTAACCACACATCCCAAAGTACCACTGGTAGAGGAAGTCTACCAGAGTGTGGTTAATACATTAAAAATAGGAAAATTTCAACCTTACAGCTGCATTAGGGTGATGTTCTTACATGCACATTCTTGTTTGAGACTATTTGTCTTCACTGTGAGATAAAACACTTGATTTCATAGGCTGTCTTTCATCCTCACTCAAGTGAAGTATGGTATTTTACAAGAGAAAACTGCATTGTAGATGACAGAAAGCAGAGTGTAGAATGATAGGGTGGTGAAGGAATTAATACATTCAGTCATCAAATCAGTAAGTTAAAGGAAGATCAGTCTAATGAGGACTAGCAAGGAGAAGATTTGTAGAAGATACTTGAAAAGAAATGATGAGCTGATGATACAGAGGGTCACACGAAAGTGCTCTAGGCTACAGAATTATTTTAAACCCGCTTCCTATTCAGGAAGACATGTAAGTATATGCTTAATTAGAAATGCCTGTTTAGGTCTGTTTGCTTCAGAGAAACTTAAGTGCGTGTTCACATGTTGTCCTGAGGAGAGGTGCTCTTCTGAAGATACCACAGAACAGAAATGTGTGCTAAATCCTGCTTGTGTATTTGTGCTGTAAAAATAGATCATATTAGCAATTTTTCTTGTGCCAGTATGGACTTGGCTGTTGACTTCAGACCTGTTACAGTAGTGGATTATTTGCTAGTATTCTCATGAAAAGCTTCACTTGATGATGACTCTTTAGATTACTTTTGCAAAGTGTAAGTCAAGATCTAATAAAGAGGAACTCTAGAGCTCTGGTGGTTACTTCCACACAGCATTGCTGTGACTCCAACACCATTACAGAGGTCCCAGAACTGGTGTCAAACAGGCCAATTTGGAGGAGTTACTATGTTACCATGTTACTATGCAGACAAAATGTCCCAGTGTCTGCTTCCTAGGAAGACCAAATTTTCGAGGAATTAGTGTTTGAGGTGCTGCTTTGAGTAGCTGATGACTGCTCAGGTCAGACTGTGTTGGTCCTGTTTGTTTTAAAAGACCCTCAAGGAGCCAATGATGTTTTCAGTTCTCTGGGAGTAAATGAAATAAGGCCTTTGCTGCTGTTTTACCCAGATCACAAGGCAACCATTTTGTGATGACATCTTTTGGGGATCAGGGTACAGCATGAGAGTTGGTATACTGGAGGGACCAGGTCAGGGTGAATAATTCTATTTTCTGTAGACCAGCTGGAAGGATTTTGCAGTTGGTTCCCAAGGCAGAAATCATATAGAAGTTATTTCTATTTTTCTCCCTTTTTTCCTAGTCTTCCAGCCCAACTGATGCTCTGTAAGAAGTATTGCTAGGAACCGATGGACAGTGAGGTGTCTGCAAAGTTTCATCCAGTACATTTTAATGCTTAAAGAGTTACTACCTGTTGGTATATTATTTCCAATAGAAGTCTCTAAACAGAGAAATAGTCATAGTGAAACCAGTGTCAGCAGACCCCAAACCACTTAATTCACTTGAAAAAATAGTAGACTCCCAAAGTCAAATAGATTTCTATCCATCTTTGGAAAAGAAATTACACAAACACGTAACCCAACCATTTTTCAGTCTAGGTCAGAGAAATTCCAACCCTCACTCAGGACATGAGATGACCAGAATGTAAGAGACTAAAATGGAATTGAGCCAGCTTAGATATTTTACAAGTCATGTTTTGTAAGGGTTCCAGAGGATCTTTACAGCGTACACATACACTGTACTTTTGGGCTTTAGTGGATAGGAAGAACAACCACTTCATATTTCTCACCAGAGCATCATCACGTGGCCTTGCCTAGTGAGTCGGAGGGAAAGGCATTCTCCCACCAACACCACTTCCTCTGTGTCCTGGAATTTTCTTTGCAAGTTGTCTACTCAAGGCTTGGCTAGGTCTTGACCTCTCTTGGCATGTGAGAGCTAAACCTGGTATGACTCCAGACTTCCCTCGACCGCGTCTGGTTTGAATCCTGTCAGTGCCCGGATGAGTGTTACCACAAGAATAAGAATCTCTTCAAAGAGTTGTTTGTTTGTTTGTTTGTTTAAGAGATGGCTTCTGCCAAATGTGAAGAAGGTAGGAGCTCTGTGAGCTGTAACTTATTTCCCTTCATGTCCTGACGTGCTGCTGGAGCTCAGGATTCTGTCAGCCTGGTTTCTCCTTCCTTGATCTCGGCTGAGCAGGGTTTGCATTTTTGGTGAATTATGTGACGGTTTCTGATAAGGATGGATGGTGAGCAGAGACTTGGGCTTGATTTCTGTGCAGATGTCACATTGCTCCAGGTATGTCACTCTGGTGCAGCGTATTTGGTGAGTGACCTTTCCCAGGGTGACTCAGTGAGTAAAGGGCACAAATTGAGGGACAGAAAATTCCTTAAGATGTTTTGTGCTGAAAAGCAGATTGTGCTCCCTTTCCAGAGTCTTGCACTAGATGCAGTGGTTTCCTATCCCTTCATTTGGTTTTTGACTACATTGCCAAACTGGACTTTTTCCAGGATCTGGTTTCTGTGATTGACTTCATTACTTTGTGTTTCATAAACCTAACCCTTCCAGCTCTGTGTTCATTGGTGCTCTTCTCCCAGGCGGGGCAATTTTGTGGTTCACACATTCACCAGCAAAATTGCTGCGATCTATGAACTTCCAGTGCAGTAAGGATTTGTGTGCACATGTGGTGTGTGTATGTGTACACACATACACTGTCTTCCTTACCAGTGCAAGGTCTCAGTCTAGTCTCATCCCCTTGTTACCATCCTCACTGGGTGAAAGCTGGGCTGAAAGTAATCTCCTGGACTACTGTGCACCATGGTCTGCACTCCCCAGTCACATTTGAGCTTCAATTGAAAGAGCCAGTGGTGTCCAGGAGGAAATCTTTGACTAAAACTAAACTGTAGACTTTTAGAAGCTGTTCTTGAAAGCTGAAGGTAGAAGATGGACATGGTGCAGCCAGGCAGTCTGGCATCTTGCGGGGTGTTAAAAGAGTTTGACAAACAGGCCTGTAAAAATCCATGGGTACAATAGCATGAGCTGCATTTGTTGTTAATTTTTGACTTGTCAAACTTTTGTCCTCTTTCACTGAACAGCAGAATGAGAGCTTTCATGTGGGACTTCTGTAATTAAAAGCTTATCTCCTACCAATAGGTCCTTATGACTTCTTGCACTTGCTCTGTCCCCCAGATACTCTACGACTGACCTTAGAAAGTGACCTCTGCATTCTTGTACCTTTTTTTCGTTGGCTAGAAACTCTTTTATAGTAGGCATGAATGGTTGTATTAATCCTTATGGTTTTCACAAGTACCAAAAGTGTACTGCATGCTAGGTAAGAGGAATTATATTGCCATTAGGTTATGAACAGCTTTACTGTACTGTGATGTGACGTGCGCAGAAGGAGTTGTGAATATTGGCAGTTCAGATCTGGATAGTTGAATTTCCTTGGTTACTAATAACATTATAGATTATTTAAACCATAAAATATTTATTAAATCCACATTATTTTCACCTGCTACATCCTTACTTAAACAAATCAAGCAGCTAATACAACTAAAAAAACCCCAAAACATGCAAAGTGCAGGATCTTAAGTTCTATTCTCAAAGTAAACTCCAAGACAGGAGAATTTCTTATTGAAATCCCATCAGCAGCCTTTTCCTACAGTGAATGTATGTAGGAGCTTACACCCCACTGAAATCAACTTGAGCTACAAGTGATACTTGATGATGTAAGAACATGACTGATGGGACATTCAAAAGCTTCTACCATATGGGAAACCTCACTACTGGGATCTCAGCATAGCCTTGATTTGCAGGCTTGGTTTGTTTGCCACTGAGTTGTCTAAAATGAATAAAGAAATCCACTGCACCTGAGCAGTTCTGATTTCTCATTTCCAGACCACAGTACAATGGCCCTGTGTTTGCCTTTTCCAAAACCAGAGAGAAATGTTTAAATAACATTTTGTGCTGAATTATTAAAACTGCTGCAAATGTTTTCATTAAAATTTGAGTATGTTTAATATCCTTTCTCTTGAATTTTAAATAGAACCAATACTTGGTGACTTAATTGCCCAGCAATATCTCTTTTTTAGTTTTTTGCCTTATATTAATAAAATGAGTGTATTTACATAGTTCCAACGTAAGCACATCTCGTTTTACTGACTGATTGCCTCATTTAAAGGGCACACAGTGTTAACACCTTTTGGCTTGCCTGAGACTTTACATCATGCTGCATGCTGAATCCCATAGTGAACTTCATCCTATGCAAAAGATAAATCACGTTCTCTATCCTTCTTGATAAAATGTTCAAAAAAACCCCTCCACATCTCTCTGGTAATTTTTAACTGTCCCCGTTGAGGACATTGAGGTTGTGTTCAGACTACCTAGAGTACCATGTCAGACAGAGTCCGGCTGCTGTTGTGGAAAGCAGTGGCTGTAACCTCTGAGTTGAGCACCTGCAGTTGCCCATGCAGCCATCTCTTCCTCAGCTCTGCATAGTTTTGAGTGTGCAGAAACAGGGCTGAGGGTCTCATCCCTCTCACCACTTAAATGCCACATAAGCTGGTGTTTGGTGAGATGCAGGAAGGGTGAATTTTGAGGTTGTGGAGTGATGAGGATCCTCCTGCTTCTGCCCCTGGATCAGCAGTAGAGGAGGCACTAGAACTGTTAGTGTGAGGAGGATGTCTGGGGGCCTTTGCAAGCACTGATGCTGTAAAAAAACCCTGTTTTTCAGGCAGCACCCCAAACCTAGCTGCAATTCCCTGGAAGGGGGAGCATAAAGAGTGGCTGTGCCTCTGCCACTGCAGTATTTAGGAGAGAAACAGCTTCAGCCACTTGGCATCACCCTGGTGCTTTTGGGAATTAGATGTGACATTTGAGGTCAGGTTGGCATAACTTATGGGTCAACTAAGGACTGGAGATGATGAATTTCCTACTTTTACCCAACTGTGCTTAGTGCCCAGTTTTAACCTGAGTTGAAAGAAGGTCTGGGGTATCTCATATTGATGGGAAGCCCCATGAAGTCAGAGAGCTGGTGAGAGCAGTGGCCAGGAGAAGGGAGGCCATGGCACAGCCCTAAGGACAGAAGCCACTGTGGTGGAGGGTGGTGGTGTGGTGATGAGCTGTCTGTGCTCAGGCCTCCTCTCTTGCCAGGCTGATGAGCACCAGACCCGCTGGACACCAGCACAGCCACGGTGGATACGCAGGGCTGGGTTCTCTGGCCTGGAAGGGCCATGTGCGTGCGTACATCACTCTCCAGCTACAATGACAACGGCTCTTTGAAATGCTTTTCTGCATTTGCATTTGCAAAAGCTGGATAAGCCTTTTTTAAAAAAAATCTGATAAGTAGCAGGCAATTGAATTAACCACTGTTGACTGTATTGCTGTCTCTTAACAAACTCCATCTGTATGGTCTCCCTTTGTAGACACAATTTTATAACTTAATTTCCCTACCAAAACATCAGTGTTTACTTAGTAAGAAATCTGTTCTTTGTCAGCTTAAAACAGTGATTTCTTTATTACCACTCTGCGCAAGGAATGACAGCACAGAGTTGGCACTGGAGCAAGTCTGGTTGAGTCTACAGCGTTGTAATGGAAACAGGGTGAACTGAGGGTCAAGTATAATGGGATTTGTATACAGAAATGTGTCTGCATAAGGAATAGCTGCATGAGATAAGAGAATGAAAGATGAGGCCCGCAGGTCTCCTGTTGCGTGGCGTTGGGAAGGAGGTATTGCTGTAGGTACACAGCTGACACAGGAGATGGGGTTACCTCTGCATGGTGTAGCAAAGTTCCCTAAATCATACATGCCTGCTCCTGTGCCAGCTGATGTTGGTGGGTGTAGGATGGATTGGGGTAGTGGTTAGGGATTACTCTAAGAATATTCTGTATGTAATTTTTACTGATTTTGGGAACCAGAAAGGGTCAGTGAGGAGTTTTCAAGCTATTACAGTCTGTGGCCTCCCTAAAAATTTTCTAGTAGAGTTGTTAAACATAGTATAGTGAATTTGGCCCGAATAACAAGAGGCTTGCAGAGATTTTCACTGTCTTTCACAGCCCCTAAAGGAGTTTTTAGTGATTCCCAAGGGTTTTGCAAACGACAGGTTGAAAAGCACTAGTGTAAACTTCCAGCAGTAAACAGCTGGGGCACATCAGATCCCTATTCCTGCCTTGATAAATGTGTTATATTTTCCTACGCTGTTGAAAAACTGAAAGAATAGGAGAGCAGCTGTAGTCAATGACACCGACAGATCTGGGAGCAAAGCAGTTTTGCCAGAAAGATTTTTTTGGGTGGTTACGTGGCAGATGAGATGTAAAACACCTTATCTTTTCTTACCATGAGATGATGATTTGAGGGGTGGGGGGAAGCATCCTGGCTCCTTTGAAGTATGTTCAAGTTGTACAGTGCAGTGAGCAGTGCTGGGGTTTTACCACAGGACTGGGCTTCTGTTTATTGCTTTTACCTTCTCCTGCTATAGAGCCTTTCTCAATCTTACATTGCAGGCTAGAGCTGACAGAGAAATGCCAGTTGTTTGTTGCAAGCAGTTGGAGAGAGACTTTGCTTTCTCTGACTTGTTTTGCTCAGCTTTTCCCCATGGAAAATTAAACCCTAGCAGAATGATGTCCAGATTTTTAAAAACATTTGTGTCTCATTCATGTTCATTTTCTTTCTAATGATTTAAAAAAAAAAAATAGAAAGGAAAAAAAAGTGACAGGTTAAAAAGAAGAAATTAATGTTGAAGTGCTGATTTATTGTTAATTCTCTTATTTTGTACAGAAAACTCCAGATGCTTCCAAGAAAAAAGCTTGTTTGGAATAAAAAGGGTTTATTCCCTTCAGTCATATCAGTGAGAAACTTTTACCTAGTTCTGCTCTTCATATAATTGCTTGCTTTTCAGCATACTCGCTGCAAAGCAAAGGCTGGTTAGATCAGCCAGTCTGCTGGATCAGATCTTACATTACATCTTGAGCTCTTTGAGTGCCATTAGCATTTCCTTTTAGAAGTGAAGAAATATTGACAGTTTGGTAGGTTATCTTGCATTTTACTGCACGTTAGGGCACTTCAAAGTCTTTATGTAGTGATGGGAACTGTCATGAAGTAGATGTGAAAAGGGCCTTTGGTCCAACTAAATCTGTCAGCAAAAAGATTTAGGGCAGGTGGTTATTATTAGAAATCAATGTATTTGTTATATATTGTTCAGGAATATTTCCCTTTGGAGGTTACTGTGAGTGCTGTTGCTGTTTAAAATGTGTCAAATGCCAGTAAAATTAATTCCTGCAGAAAACCCAGGGAGCCCCAACCAAAAGCTTTGTTATTATGGGAAGGTACATCTCGTACTCCTTTGTGCTGTGATGCACCAGAGGCAGGTACACACACAGCACACCAGCAGAGTGCCTGGCAGGTGTCTGTGTGCGTGTGAGGTGTATTTCTGTGCAGCTATCACAATCACCTCTGTGTACTGACAGAGCTCCTCTGACTGCTGTGTCTGGAAAGGCTTTGTAGAGCTCTGTGCTGTACCTGTTCCCATTTTGTTATATTCCCCTTTGTAAACTATGGGTTTTGGTTACTTCCAGTTAGTTAAAACAGCTTACTGCTGCTTGGAGCAAAGTGTGTCATCTTTCTAAAGCTTGAACACCAGTGGTTCTTCCCTGTAGTTTAGGAAAGAGAAGCAGGACATTTCGGGGTTGTATAATTAATTGGATGTAGGTTTTCCTTCCTTGGTGTCTTGTTTAGCTATAGGATTTAAGTTATAGGACCTTGGATTATGGGAAGAGGACATTCCCAACAGAAAAGGAGCATATTAACAGAAACATTAATGCTGGAAGTCGTTGTCCTGGAACAAAGATTCATTTTCCATTCACCCCGTGATTTACAGCACATTCCAACCAAGTGATTTGGCTATGGTCTTCTGGCATAACATTGTTTGCCCTTTCCCTGACATTTTGCATATAAAGAAAAGTTATGAGCTTCTTGGGCATTCAAGGTACCAGGAAATGCAGGAGTCTACCTAATTTGTTAACATGAAATTATAGATGTCAGACACAGACTCTGTTAGTTAACGCTGGTTAGAGTAATGCTGCAGCCAGTTGATTGTATTACAGTCATGATGAAGAGGAATGGTCTTTTTTTGCTTTTCTGGGATATGACAGGTATGGAGCCAAGGCAGATTTAAAGTGTAATGAATGAATAAGCATTTTCTGTGGTTTGCCTGACTCTTCCATGAGCTCCGTTGCTGTGATGTTGCTGCCACTGTCTTTCTCTCTCTTCAATGGGTTAGTGCTGGCACAACATGGAAACAGACTTTTCCAAAGTAGTATAGTAATTGTCTTTTAAATGCTAAACCCGTCTGTAGCACTTGAATGTTATAACCTTTTAAGGGAGAGAAGCCTCCACCCAAAAGTAGCATAGGAAGAAGACACTGGGCAGGGATCAAAAATTCAGATTTCTTCCCCACAAACATGCACTTCCATTTGTTTTCCCAAGCCCAGTGTCTTCACAGCTACGAGCAAAGTATTCACTTGAAAGTGCTAATATCCTCAACATGTGTCCCCAGGGAAAACAATGAGATGCAGAGAAACAGCTGTGTCACATCCGACACATCTCTCTAACACCCATTTCCCACATCCCCACACCAGTGTTGACTCCTCTCAGATCTCCCTCAGCTCTGCCATCAGGATCTGGTCTGTGTCTACACCTCTTCCCATCTTTTTCCCCACCGATTCCCACTGGGCTTGCTCCTTCAATCCACCATGCCACTGCTCAGCCTTCATCCCCTCCCCAACTTCAGCCTGCAGCGTTTTGACACCCCAACTCTCAAGTTTTGTGACTGGTGGAATCAAGTTCTTGTGCCTGGTGGTTTCAACCTGAAGCTCACATGCCTCCAGGTTTGCACTGCTCCTTAGCTTTTCTTCCTTTCACTGGCTCCTGCACTTCTCTCCATGCTTTCCTTCATGCCTTTTCTCTCACTTTTCTTCCTTCTCTCCCCCTCAGCTACCTTCCTTGAAGTTCCCCTTCTTAAAATATGCTTCTTCTCTGAAGGCTTTCATCATTAATCTCTCAAGAAACTATCTTAGAGCCTCATCTGCTGTGCTTTGATTTTTTCGTTGTGTGGTTTTTTTGGCAAGTATCTCACAAGAACTGAGCTGGTCATCCTTCTACCTCCATTCCTAAAGGAAAGCTTGTGTGAAAAGGTGGGCTTTCAGAACTTAAATTAAAAGATCGTGTAAGTAAGATAATTGGATAAAAAAAGGATATTAGGATCTGAAACAGAATGTTTACTTGCTTTGATGTGCTTTGGGAACATACGTCTGCACAGTGGGTTGTGTGGCTGATTAAGTATAAAACAATCCAAGAAAAAATCACCACTATTAAGCTTAAATCAAAGATCTCTCCCTAAGACACTAATTTGATTTGGGTTTGAAGGTCCCGTATCAACCCTAATTTCTACCTTTGATGTCTTGCTTCTTTTTGTGTTGTATAATGGAGGGCAACCTTACTTATAAAAATTTGCGGTTTTCATCCATTTTAAAAGCAAATACTGTTATTGTTGTTGTGTTGCAGTTGTGGCTACAAATGTCAGCCAAAACTAGACCTGTGTTGTGGTAAATGCAGCATAAATTCAATAAGAAACCGTATGTGGTCAGGAGAGTTTTTAATCTGAGAACCAGTTCCTGTATTCAGGCTCCCAACTTTGCTCGCTCCAAAAGTTGCCCCAGTCCCCACTGAGGCTGCCAACAACCTGTGAGCTTAAAAACACTATGAATTTACGGTGAAACTTAGATGAAAAAAGGTTTCAAGCTCTAAACCAAAACACTTTTTATTTCATGATTAAAAAATAATATATATCAGGTGAAATCAAATAGGTTGTTTAATTTGTTATTAGGTTTAGATATTTTAAATATAGGATTGAAGTCAGGTATGTTCTGGAATGGTCTTTGAAAAGGAAAAATGAAAGATGTTTACATTTTTGTTCCACTTTTAAAACAAAAAAATTCTTTTTCTTACCTAGAGCAAGTATTTTAAATTGACCTCATATGCTAGAAGTTGCATTAAGTCTAAGGGATGGGAAAAATCATGCAAAGAAATTGTACCTGCCTTAGATTATGATACTGTGTAGATGAAAAACTAAGGAGTTGCGTTGGAGACCTGTTCTTGTTGCTCCTGCCATCGGTGGCAGAGTTTTCTTTGATTTCAGTAGTACAGGGTTAGACTTTAGGCATGACAGCTACCACTGCCAATGGATGTGGAGTGAGATTTTCATAGTGTCTACCTAAATCCTTCTCAAAGCGCTGCCCAAACCACAAATTCACAAATTCACAAATAAGGGATTTCATATTCAGAGATTTGTGTCTGTGAAGGCCCAATGGAATTACCACAGTTATCTGATCTGACACCTGCAACACTGGTCATACGATTCCCCTCTTGGAGAAATTACTATTTCCTACTATTAAAATTCCAAACCTTGCAGTGCACTTAAGGCCCATCTTTTAGAAAAACATCTAGTTTTGCTGTACAGTCTTCTTGCAATGCTGAATTTACCAATTCCATCCGTAAACCCATCTAATGGGAACTTACCCTTGTTAAAAATGTCTTTTAAAACAGATATTTTATTGTTATAAATCTTTTTGTTATTATTCTTTTTTGTGCTTCCTTTTTTGCTCAAAGACACATTTGAGGGGAAAAAAGAAAATACGGACTGCATGAAACACGCCCAATAAATTTCTGCAGAAAAGCTGTAACAATTTTTGTCCAGATTCACAATCTCTGTAACATCTTATAAGTGAGAGCATTAACTGCTGAATTATCAAAGGTAGCTCTGATTTTCTATGTATTAATCTTTCAGAGTATGAAAAAAAAAATTATTAACCTTATTTTAGAGCTGAGAAGATACAGGGGAAAAAAAAAATTACTTGTGCTGTGTATCCCGATGGAGCGGGGGCTGGGAGTTAGCAGTGATGTCTCTCGAGTCCCCATCCCGATCTCTTTGTAGAGGGACACATAGGCTGGCTCTCCAAGTTGATAGTCTTATATTCGATCATCAGGTCACTTTAGTGGGTAATTATCAACTTGTTGCAGTGCTGGGAGAGCTGGGAAGCGCGAGTGATTCCCCATCGCCTCGTTACCAGGCTGCCCCGCGCTCCCTGGCAGCGGCTGCGGGGAGAGGCGGCGGCAAGGCAGCTCTGTGCCGCTCCGGCGGCACGTCCTCTGCTCTCCGAGCGGAAAAAAACGGCGGGGAGGGAAATCTTTGTGAATGATCAAATGCCATGTGAATTTGATAGTCGTGGCCCAGGTTTGACCTCTAGAAGTTACCTTGTTTTGAGGGACCTCGAGGGGTTTGATCCAGAGGGTACCACACAACTGTTGCGACCTCTCGCCCTTCCTGTTGTAAGGGACTTTAAATCAGAAATAAACAGAGGTGAAGCTGAGGGGCTGGTGAGAGCTGTTTAGACTGAATCATTTAGCATGAATCCTGGGGCACTTTAGGTTTCCTGTTGAATACAGCTTTGGCATCCCATCCATACAGTGTCTGCCATGAGAGCAGTCCATTTTTCAGTCATCTATATGGCTCTCCTCCATCTCCTTCAGATAAAGGTGGTGTTTTGGGAACACAGGACTTGGAAAAATGGGCTAGGAAGTTTTATGTAAAACAGAACAAAAGCAAGGGGTTTTATGGGGGGTTTATAAAGGATTGTTGGTTTTAAAAGCTTTTTTCTTATAGCAAAACTCTACCAGGCTATGATACCCCTCCCTGTGAGTAGTTCTGTTCCTTGCTTCTATGTCTGTTTAGCAGCTATGCATTTCTTTATTGTAGAGCAAAACAATTGCCGTAAAGTGTCCATATTCCATTAAGCATATGGAAAAGTATTCAGCCCTTTGTTTTCTGCAGAATGAATTTATTTGCCACATAAGTATTAATTTAGACTAGTCATGGAACATTAGTGCTTGATAATTGTCTGCATTTTTCTGGGGTTTATTTAACTGGTGGAGACGATTTCAGAAATGTGCAGCTTCTTTAACTGTTACGTTCATTGCTGAGTGTCCCTTGCAGAGGCTGCAGACTCACAGCAGCAGCGTGATGTTGCTGCATTTCCGCCACGCAAGATTTTGGGATTGCTGATGCATGTCCACGGAGGGAGAGCAGGAAAAAGTCACCCAAGGCCCAGTTCAAAACAGCCAGCACTGATTTTGCCAGTCCCTGTGGTTTTCCCTACCCAGGAGCCCAGCCCAGTTCCTCAGAGAGGATGCTGCTCCTCTGCCGTGGGACCACAAGGCTTCTTTCTTGGCACTGCATCCAGGAGTGGCATCAAAGACAAGCACCTGCCAGGCTCCAAGGCACGCACAGGAACACGGTGCTCTGCCTCACTGAAAACCATGGGCTGAGGTTTCTTTGCCTTGGTTTTCAAAGGAAAACTACCAGCTCCTTCCCCTGACTTCGGGATGAGAGTGCAGAGCTCCAGACGAGCTGTCACTCCTTTCAGCAAAACCCAAGAGGCAGGAAAATTAAGCAGATCTCTTTTCCCCAGTGGAGGACTGTTAAGGAGTGACCAGGTCCCGGGAAACCACCAGAAGTCTCTCCGTGTCCCACAAGCAGTGTGTGTCACATCTCAGATGCTGGTATCTCTGCTTTTGCTGGTTGTGCTCCTCCGCTGTCTCGTGTTACCACTGCCCTGCAGTTCTGCTCTGCAGGTGGCTGAAGCCAGACAAATTGTGCCAGGATTTCTGCTCTCCCAGAGGAGTCATCCACTGCTCTGGTAAAGACCTGCTCTGTAAAGCCTTTAGCAGCTTGCATGCCCCCACCATCACCATGAGGCCCAGCAGCCCTTAGGTGGCATCAGGTGATGTCTCCCACACCTCAGTGTCTCCCTCTGCTAAAGAGCAGCAAAGGAAAAGCCTCTCCTGGGTGGGGGAGGAAATGAATCCAGGCTCACGTGCTTCGTCAGAGATGCAAATTGCTCTACGAGTCCTGAGCATTAATTATAGAGCCTGGGCTTCTCGCTGGAGCCGCGGGGAAAACAGGCCCCTGGCTCACATTAAATTTAATGGCGTTTGGACACCCAATTCCCTTAGCCTATTTGAAAACCAGAATCCCACTTTCTCCAGATATATATGTGGTCAGGTGAAATCCCTCATCCCACTGCAGACGGCGACATTTTTACAGCACTGTGTTCAGCAAAGCCAGGAGCTCTCCCTCAGGTGGTCGGGTGTTTTCCTCATGCTATCTGTGGGATCTGGGAAAGAAGCATGGATAGCAGAGGTCTGGGCAGGGAGCTCTATGGACAGGCTAAAGAATGCAGCTCTGGCACCATGGTTTCATTGCAGGGGCTGGTTCACCACACCAAGCTGAAGGTTGTCCCACTGCAGGGTGTGGGGCATGGGCCTGGAGAGCCCTGCATGCCCTGGATGTGAGCTGGGCATGGGGACAGAGCTGCCTTCCCCAAACACTGCTTCATCTCTCACCCCCTGCCTCTAAAGAGCAGGATGTGACGGTTCTCCTCTGCAAGGAGCAGATGTGAGGATACAGCTGCCTCTCACAGTGTAGTTGCAATGCCAACGCGATGGCTCAATGTGGGACATAGGAATGATATAAGAAATAATGCAACTTGGAAAAAAACGGGAAAAAGTTCAAATCTTTGGGGAGTTAGGAACAGAGGATGCCCCTGGCTGAGTGAGTTGTTCCTGGTAGGCAGCTCCTGGAAGCCACATTATTTTGCAGCGTGCTGCACTGTGGGATGTTGTTTTGCTAGAATTGTAGGTGTACAACAGTGAGAGGTGATCCCTGCCTGGGAGGGCTCACGGGAGCCAGACCTTGATGGGAGTATGGCTGTCCTAGTCCACAGATGGAACAACGAGCAAGGACAGGGTTTAAGCAGAGCCATAAGGAGCTGCCTGCTCTCTAGCCCAGTCTTTGTGCACAGGGCCAACCTCATGTTCAAACAGCAGCTGGGTTTCCAGCTGCATGCATTTTGGGGAAATTCTTGATCTTTTTCCCAGTGTTACCTCTTTGTACAGGGTGGAGTTTTCCTATTCTGAGGGACTCCAGCATTTCTGCCTAATTTAGCACAGAGAAAATGAACAGCAAACCCTTCATATTGTTATACGCATTTTAGATGTCGGCCTCACAGTTTGATCAGCAGAGGCTCCGAAGGCTCGTAAACCTGGTAATACATAGTTCCATGACTGCATCAAAGAAGTTCACAACCCTTTTGGGAGAAGCTGTGAGTACTGATGAAAGAGGGAACTTATTGTATATGTAAGAAAACTTCTTTCATGGCTTGTGTATTAAGGCAGGCTCTGTGGCCCAGGGAAGATTGGGGCTGCTTTTAATTTACATCGCCCCTCACTTATATTAAGTCTTCGTCAGAAGAAAAATTAGTCAGATGTTTTCTTAATGACATCATTTTTTTTAATCCTGTTTCATTTTTTCCAGATGAGGCGGTGGAGATTATTAGAAATGAATTGAAACTAAATCTGGAACAGAGACTTTGATTCACTTCTCCCTCCTCCCCGGTAGAAATAAATTGGTCGGCTCCGTGCTCGGATGCCTTTATTAGCAGCCTCGACAGAAACCAGCCCCAGCGGCCTTGGCTGCAGCTTCCTGAGCTCGCCGCCGCCACAGCTGATGTCATGGCGAGAGGCACCGGAGAGTGACTTTGGTCACCCCGTAATTTTGGTAATGGAAGGCCATGGCAACACAGGTGGGGAGGTTATGAGGTCTGAAATAGCCATGCCATCATCAGTTTGTCTTTCAGTGTCCTGAACGAAAACAGGGTCGATGCTGGTGGGTGTTCCTCTGGCAAAACCCTGGCCTGGGCCTGATGAGCCACCTGTTTCGGTGGCTGTGCATCTCCACAAAGCCTTTATGTGTGATGGGTTTTCACTGCCTGGTATTTCACACCACCGAGCCACAGAGTGTATTGCTACAGGAAAGTACTTTGAACTATAAATATTTCAGAAAGCATTTAATTTACTACCCATCAGCAGAAAGTGTTCAAAAAGCCACAAGGTTTACTAATTTATCAGAAAGACAGAGAAACACACAGAAGATCAAACAAAGACAAACATGCTCGTTAAACTGCTGAATAGGTCTGCAAAGCTTATATTACAGTTCTGTGTGGTTTTGTTGATATGCAAGTATTACAAATAAATTAAAATGCAGCTGAACTGTTGATAAGGCAGGGTGGGACTGAGATCCTGAGGTGCTGGTGGCGTGTCGAAACTGCTCAGACCATCGTGTTTGTGGTTGTCTGTGCATGGAGAGACAGATCTTACATGCACTCACTAATGGCATGTTTGGATAGTCTCAGTGAAGAGCCTTTGTAATACCCTCCCTTAGATCAGCCCATGGCCCAGATCCCTGACCTCCAAATCCCTGTTGTCTTCTGTGCCCAGGGTGCAGCCCCCCAGGGTACACATCCATCTCCCTCAGCTTTGCCAGAGCACCCAGCCAGGGACGAATTCTGTCCCTGCTGTGACCTGTGTGTAAACACCAGCTTTGCTTCCAGCAGTCTGTGAGTACAGAGAGAGCTAATACAAAGCAGATTTTGCTCTTTTGTTTTGCCTAATGACAGCTCTGCCTCGTTTGGTGTCTAGCTCAGATTTTCTGTTTCTCAGATCAGGGTGAGTAACTTTTTCTCCTTTGCACCCTCTGTGGTTTGTGTAAGAGGCTGGAGGGTGCAGTAGGGCATGTGTCCGGGAGAAGTCTGCAAACTTTCTTTTCCATCCTTGTTCACCCTTCAAGAAACTGCTTAAGCACTGAAACACATATGTGACTTTTTTTTGTTACCTGCTGAATCCCTCAGCATTTACTGACTTTATTCTCAGGTAGCACTTGGGCTGAGGAAGATCTGAGGGATTTAAGAGAGGCGGCCCCCAGAAAGCATGCGGTAAAACCTCTCATGAACTTTTGCCCTCTGAACCGTACCACCAACCTGTCAAGGAGGTTTGTGCTGGCCGTGATGGACGCAGGAGGTGGGGCTGCTGCACTGGCACGGGCCAAGCCACGCATGCTGGGCTGAGCAAAGCGCAGCTCAAGATCGCATAAGTTCTCCTTGCAGCATTTCCATCACTGCACAGACTGGCCTGTCCAGGGCTTTCTGCACATGGCAGCACTAAACAACTGGATATTCAGGGGCAGTGAGAAGCTTGCAAACCCCAGGTTTGCCTCAAATATCTTTGTGTGGCCAGCCTCCCTGTGCAAGGAGATGGGGTGGGATCTCTAGCACAGGGTGTGTTTCATGCCTGCTCTATGTGCAGGCACTGCCTAAAGCAGCTCGTGCTCCTTTCCACAGCAGCCCAGTTGGGGTGAGCCACCTTGCACAAATACATATTTAGCGCAATATTGGTTTGTGTCCACAGGAAGCTTGGGAACTTCAGACTCTGCGTATGCCAAGAAGGGAGGGTTTTCCCACTATGTGCTTGAACTCCTCTCTTGGGGGCAAAGGCGGTGGGGCAGGACAGAGAAGGGTAGCAAGCAGTTGTGCCTGCTCTGGGTGGCTGTGAGTGACAGCGTGTCTCTGTTTCCTTCCCAGGCCTCCTCCTCTGAGCGGCAGCCCCGTCATCTCCGACATCTCCCTCATCCGCCTGTCTCCGCACCCTACCGGGCCTGGCGAGTCGCCCTTCAGCCCACCACACCCCTACGTGGCACCCCACATGGAGCATTACCTCCGCTCTGTGCACAGCAGCCCCACGCTCTCTGTCATCTCTGCTGCCAGGGGCCTCAGTCCCGCTGACGGTAAGACACTGTGCTACTGGTACTGCAGTGATTTTGTAGCTCACCAGGACTGAAATTCCCTAAAACTTGGGGATTTACAGCTGCAAAGGTTCCACAGCTGCTCTCTGAAGTGGGAGAGCTGTCTCTTTTTCTTTTGGTTTTTTTTTGCCCCTTTAACTACACATTTGTTTTGCATCATCGCACTGAGAAAGCAGAGCGTGAGAATAGCTATTACTGCTGGATCATATTATAAATATTTTGCTTAAAGTACGTTCCTTTCTGCAGCAGTCTCTTTCTCTCTTTGGAGCTTCCCTGTTCTTATGTTCTCTACTGGGAGCCCAGCTTCCCCCAGAGAGGGTCACAGTTGTTCTGGCTGCCTGGCCTGGCTGAGACTGATGTTGCAGAGGAGACAACGCCAGCTGGGTTATCCCCTGTTGGCTTTGTGTCTGGGGTCAGGGTGGCTCCTGAGTGAAGGCAAGGGGCCATACTTTCTTCCTCCTTACTCCTGGGCTGCCCCACAGCAGCCTTCAGGGAAGGGTGTGTGGGAAGCTGACTCTGGGTGCAGGCAGAGAGGATCATGCTCTGAGCCCTATCGGACCCCGTGTTGGGAAGCTGGGGACAAAGACGTCCAATAGGGAAAGGGGAAAATGCACGACACTGCTTTCACTTGACAAGGTGTAAGTCATGCCTTGCTTCATCAGAAGAGCTTCATTACACAGTTGCAGGTGGCTGGCTCAGTGCCCAGGGAAGCTGGGTTTTGGGGACCTGGTCTATGTATGCCCAGCAAACCCCAACATCCCTCAGCTCCCAAGCTGCTGCAGGGGCCAGTGGCCCTTCAATGCTCCAAAGCAAAGTGCACCAGAGCAGCAAGGCCCCTGGATTAGTGTCTGGCAGCATAAAACTATCTTGTATGGCTAAAACATCACTATAGTGATGGGGATGTACATATGTCTTCTTCCCTCCCCTAAAAGGTCATCCGAACTCTCAGGCACCCGCCACAGAGAGGTCTGATGGCTGCTCTGTGTGTGTGTGTGTGTGTGTTCTGCCCTGTCCTCTTCTTCCAAAACCAGTTTCATTGTTTGCTGGGGAAGAAAGGCATTGTGTTTTGGGTCGCTTTTCTTTTCCTCTTTTTTTTTTTTCTTTGTTTCCTTGTTTAAGGTGGTGGTAAATAAGTTAATGGTGCAAGCGGGTGGGGAGGCAGGTTTGAAAAATTACAGCTGGGAGAAAGTGAGTGTAATTGGCTTTGGCAGCCAAAATGGTTTTATGCTGCCAGACACTAAACCTAGCTCTATGCATTAGACCTTGGCTTTAATTTCCTCACGCTGCTATCGGGAACTGGGCTGCATTTGTCTTTCCTTCCTAATAGGCAGGGATGTTAATGCTGACAGGGTTACTGCTGTCGGCAGCCTGGGCCCTCTCCCCCCTCCCAGGGGTGCTGGCTGCGTCCGAACGGGAGGATTATTAGAAGGGGGAACGAGAGATTGTTTATAAATTTGCGGAAATGGAGGAATGCAGAGGCCCCAGCCTGGTCTCCTTTGTCCGCAGAAGCACGCCCAAGCGCACGTCACGCGCGCCCTACACGGAGCCGTGCGGCTGGGGCTGGCGGGGGGCGCGGGGGGGAGACGGGGCCGCCAACGTCAGCTCCGAGGTCTAACGCTGCGGTGGGAACCTTCTCCCCATGTTTCTCTCCTCTCCCGTGGCTCCAACAGTGGCTCATGAGCACCTGAAGGAACGAGGCCTCTTCGGGCTGCCCCCGCCACCACCGGGAGCCAACCCTGCTGACTACTACCACCAAATGACGCTGATGGCCGGCCACCCAAACCCCTATGGGGACCTCCTCATGCAGGGCGGGGGAGCAGCCAGCACAGCCCACCTCCATGATTACCTCAGCCCCGTTGATGGTGAGTAACAGCTTGGGTTCTTCCTGGCACGGCTGAAATTTTGGGGTAGGTGGATGGGACTGCCCTCCAGGTGGAGATTGCTGCATGGGGTTGCTTTGCCCTGCTGGAACCTTTGGGTGCTGCACTATACATTTTGGCTTAAAAGGTCACCTTCTTCCATAGATCTATATAAAATATACATAATTTAAAATATGTACATCCTCATCTCCTAGGGAGGATGGCATGGCTGCAGCATGGGTAGGAGATGGGCTGGTTCAGCAAGCTGAGCATTGCTGCTGTCCTGCTGCATTGACCATGGGGGACCAGAGCGTGCCTGGGGACAAGCTTCATCTCCAGCTGTCCATCCCGCTCTGTGTTTTGACTGCTTGGTGTCTGGGGTGAAGGCGGGCCGTGTCCATGCATAGCCATGCTAGGCACAGTGGACTTCTCATCTTGGTTGGGACCTCTCAGGTCCACAAGGAGAGAAAATATCTGAACAGGGAGACACACTGGGAAGAATATAATAGTACTTGGTGCAAGGAAAATTTAAAAAGCGGGAATGTGATATTTGTGATAACACTGGGTGTTGTAAACCCAGAAAGCTCCTGCTCCTGGCTAAATGAAGAAGAAATAGAATCATGTTAGGCACTGCAGTGCTGAGTCACCCCTGTGGCCTGACTGCTGCCCTGGGAAGAGTCTATCTGAAAGTACATATGAGATCTGAATGATTTTTAGAGCTGTTAGAAATGTCTTTCCTTTCACTTCATGCTACATCTTGCAAGAACTGGGGTTGTCATATTACAGAGGGCAGTTTGGGGATTATTTCTGCTGCAAGAAGGAGAAGTCTCAGCTCAACTTTCAGATTTGGCATCTGTTTCCTGGGATGTCTTTGGATTTGCCTGTGGACCATTATAATTTTTGGAGTGGAGATCTGCATCATTTCATTACCGCTTCAAAGTTTCTGTTGTTGAGCTTTTAAGATGAAAGACTTTGTGGTCTTGCTGCTTCGTAAAGTGACTGGTTTAGAATGATAAAAGCTGTTCTGGCTGTTCAGTGATGGGAGTTTACAGATATTTCTAATGGAAAAACAGTTTCTCATCTGCAGCTGCTGTGTAAGTTTTACCTGAACAGTCATTTTGTGCTGTCAGTTCCTAGATTAATTTGGAACGTGGATCCCAGTTTGAAAGAGAGAGCACATGCTGTTTGGTACCATCCTGTGCTCTAACACTCAAAATATATCCCAGGCTTCTCTGTTACAAAACAGCTGGTCAGTAAGACTGCTCTGTCTTCCCTCCCAAGGGTTAATGCCTGTGGTTATAGCAGATGGGTGCAAACGAGCCCTGCCAAGTTCTCCTCGGGCTCATGAACAAGACTCCTTCCTCCGTGCCTCCTTATTAGTCCATCTCTGACCAGCAGTGCCTCACTGAAGTGCCAGATAAACAACCAGTGAGGGAAGCAAACACAACTGTTTTTGTGGTGGTACAGGCTGGCTCCCAGCACACCAAGATGCTCATCCTCTGGTTTGCTGAAGATCAATCTTTATCTGAGGTACTGAGATACTCCCCTTGGCAGAAGACTCTCATGCTGTTTGCCTTCTCCTGAAAACAACGCTACGGTGAATCATGTATCAAAGGTCCTGGTTTCCTGCAGCCAAGCTCATAACCATGATTCACTGCAGAGCCAGGGCTCACCAAGCATTTATTATGATCTTTTGGAAAAGCTTTGTTGGTGATTAACTGGAAAGCCTTTTCTGGGCCTTCACATGTTCTGCATGAGATGGAAACTTTCAAACATTACAAGAATGTGACACGAGACACTGCTTTTTACGAATGTGTAAAGGAGCACCAATCTAGTACCAGTCTGGTTCACATGCCTGCATTTATCCATCACCCAGAGAAAAGAGAGAATTTTACATTATTAAGGCAGAGAGTAAAATGGATGGCTCTGAAATGCTGGATGAGGAGACAGTGTCTCCTTCTCTTTTTAGAAAGTTATTTCAAAAATTTAGATCAGCAGGGCCTAAGTAAATAGTTGAACAGATAATTTAATAAAGCATCCTCTTATGGTGTTTTTCTGAGACAAGAATATCAGTAGTATGCATAAACCCCCAGTGAGTCACCACCTCGCTGCATCTGTCATTCAGAGAGCCCTTTTCTTCCCAGGGAGCCCGGGAACGTAGAAACTTTACAAGAATTAGTTTGCTGAAAATGCAGGTAGCTCTTGTTATACCACATACAGCACCATCATTCATCTGTGATAACACTGGCACCTGCAAAAGAAAAAGCAGAAGACAAGCATATATTAAATCTGGCCTATTCAGTGTCACGTCACTTCCAAACATCTGCAGTTTGGTCCATGGGAGCCGTGGACATGGGGTATGGTAGTTCTTCCACAGACACATACCTGGGCCTTTCTGGTTCCTGTAATTGCATGTCTTGGAGAATTTCTCAGTGCCTTCATGTTTTTTGACAGTGTTTTTCACTCTATCACGTGTCTAAGGTCAGGAAAAGAAGTAGGATATTAATGTCAGCTGGAGTTTGTTGGTGCCAACCCTGTGCCAGGGCTGCTGAGTGTTCACATGGTGACTGAGCTGGGCTGCCCAGAGCTGCATCTTTACTGGGTTTTCAGTGTGCAGCTAGAAGTAGTTAAATCAGTAAAGTAGACCAGATTTAAGTTCTGCGTACCAGACTGCTGGGGTGTTCAGGCCAGTTCCAGTGGAGACTAAACAACCCTTCAGTTAGTTCTCCTGTTGCATTTCCTCTTCCAAACAGGGACTAGAAATCCAAGAGTGGAGTTTGAATCCAGGCTTCATCCCATTTTCTGAAAAGCCTACACTTTCAAATCAAAAGTTAATCACTTTCCAGTGAATTTTGATAGTATTTACAAGTTCTATTCACCCGATCAAAACGATCTTTTGTATTTCTATTTCAGAAGTAGTGCTGGAGTGGTTGTGCAAGAGCATCCCTGGGGCAGGAATGAGTGGTGGGGAACACGATGACCATGGAGATGGCTAAAACTTTCTAAGCATGTTTAGTACTTCCAGCTGTTTTTTTCCCCCTAGGCCCAGGTGTTCTTGTGATTACTCTCAACCCTTCAGGAGGAGCCATTTTCTCTCAAGAGGAGTGTATCCAGACTGACTTGAGCTGCTGCTGTTAGAGCCCTGTACATCGGCAGATCTCAAAGTGCTGTACAAAGCAAAGCTGTTTCATGACAAAGAGAAAAGAGATCAGTGAGTGGAATAGTGGCAGCTTTAGGAACAAGATCTAGGTCTTTGGAATAAGATTCTTATGGCTAGGGTGGAAATTAAAGATCATCTTTAAATTCATCACTTTGCACAGCATTGAGAGTGTGATTGGGTTGTCCATGCTGAGTCAGGAAATGGGGAAAAACCATCCTGAGTGCAAGGTAGTCCCTCATGTCAGGAAGGCTGTACAGACATGTTTGTGCAACAGTTACCAATAACAGGGATGACCCTGCAGTGCTGTCATTGCATTTTATTCAGTTCTGGAGCTAGCGGAGGGATCCCTGCCCTGGTTTTTGCTGCCTGATGCCAGGTAGTCACAAATGTCTTGATTCACAATCAGCAGTTTTACTGGGGAAAGGCTTTGTTCAGCCCCCCATAGCCAACAGGCCAACAGCTGGCACAGTTGCCTGGGATGTGGGCAAATCATTAAGCAGGACTTATTTCCCCAAATCAAACAGTGATTCAGCTTCACCAGCATCTTTCAGTCAGTGTTATTGGAGCCTTTCTGTTTGAAGGAAATGATTTAAAAGCCAGCAGGGTGAGGAGCAGGGCTGGCAGTGCAGCCCGGTGGTGACTGCAGTCGGCAGGCACGTGGCCGGGAGAGGTGAGCTCAGGACTCTCTGCAGCAGGTTCACGTGGAGCAACTGCTCCATCAGGACAAAAGCAGAGAGCCAAGCCTCATGGTGACCTAGGAAGGAAGTTCTTCCCCTGGGGCTGGAGGGACTGTCGTGGTTTAGCGGCCCTGGGTTTGCAGGCTGAATGTGCTGGATCACAGATGACTTCCAAACAAGCCAGCTGTTGGCTACTCTGGGCAGATGGCGCGCCCTGTAGTCGCTTCCTTAAAAACTCTCAAAGACCTATTTTTTTGTTGTTTTCTTTGTCCCAGCACAGAATGGAAACTTGCTGAAATCTCAGAAAAGGTTCAGAGACTGGGAAACAATTTCCCACCCATTTCTAGCCAGCAGTGCTGTTTTCCTCCCCAGAAAAATATGTGCAGAAGAGAGAAAAAGTCCCAGAGCACCCCATAAGTGCTGTGTCTGGAATCCTGCTGCACTCTGGTTTCTAAAGAATTCAATTTACATATGCAAGATGGGTCAACTAAACAGTTACCTTGTGGATTGGGAGTAGAAGAATGCAGCCTTGTCTTTCAGCGAGGGTTTGAGGGAAGCATTAGTATTCCTTGAACTGCAAAGTTGATCAGCCTGGGGAGGGAAGAAAGAAGGGTCCCAGGACAGTGTCTGGTGCCAGAACAAATGTCCAGCATCTGCTGCAGTCTAAAAAAGAGGTGTGTTGCCTCTGTAGAAGGAGAGGGGGGGATAAGGAACTGGTTACACAAAGAGTATTTGTAGTTTATTGCCGCTTATCGATTAAGGGACCATCCTTTGTTTTTATGGGGCCCTTGGATTTAATTTGATGATGGGAGTCAGGGGGATATTTCTGTACACTTTGGATGGAGCTTTCTTGATGAATGGTGAGGAAGGGGGACCATTTTGATAACACTGTATTTATCCTGGGGCTTGGCCAGGGGATGCAGGGGAAGCAGTGGCTCCGGCTGGGTTTCAGAGCTGGGAGGCGGGCAGGCAGGGTGTGAGCCATCTGCAGCCTATGTGCCTTACAGGCTTGTCTGCTAGGGAGCAGATTCCCCTGATGACCCTGTGCAGTTGAGATCACAGCAACATGCTTGTCTGTATAGAGTTGCCTGAGATTTCCTTACCCTGAAGGAGCCTTGAAGGAGCTCCCACTGAGTGCCTGGCATTTCCTTTCAGAAGGCTTTGCTGCCACTGTTTCTTGTGTGACATAAGGTCTGAATTCTCCCTCCAGAAAAAAACATTTCTTGTGGAATCTCTCTAATGGCCCACGGCCACAGAAGTGGTCAGAGCAGGAACCTCTACTCCCACCTCCCAGATGAGTCGGGGTCTCATCCTGCCCTTGGGCACTGGGATCAGACACAGGAGTCAGTCCACAAGCTGCCACGTCTAAGAGCTGACTGTTTGGTCATCACTGGCCTGTTGTGGATTCATCTAAATTTGGGAGAAGTATCCCAGTTTCTGAGCAACTTGTGGATGTGGTAATTCACAGGCACCACAGGAAGGTGCCAAGGATACTCTTGCCTTCTAGCAAAGAAATCTGGACTTTCCTCCCAGCTCTAAGCTGTCTGGGGGACTGGGCTGGGACATTTGGCAGACACTGCCAATGTCACTCGAAAATTCAGCCTTGAATTCTTGCTAGTTTAGAAATTAGATGTTTAAACACACATGCCCCAGGAGAGAAATGGCTTTTGGTTGTGACCTGTGGCATTTACATTTACCCTGAAAAGATAGTGCTGCTGTAAAGTCAGGAACTTTTGTACTGAAACGTTACCCAGGCAGTTTTGAAAGATTTCCTAAAATATGTGAGTTATATTTATTCTCTAGCATGTAGACCAGAGCCTGTGACAGTCACTGTATCTGAGTCTGTGTGTGAAATGGTAAGAAAAAGCCATTGCACAACAGTTAAAACACACTGAAATGTATCTGGAATTGACTTTTTGTAAGGAGAGGCACCAGGGTCAAAGGCCTATGGTAAATTTTTTATTGTCCTTCATGCTGCCATCCTCAATGCTGCCACCAGTGCCCAAAGGTTTGGGCTCAGCCTGTGCCATACCTTTCCATTCTCCAGTTCACTTCTCCTCCTAACTTGGAGAGAGAAGGGGACAGTCTTTTGGCTTAAAAGTTCCTGCGTCTTACTCCAGGCCAAAGGATGTTTTTGTTGCTTGAAATCTGAAACAGTTTTATTTCTAAGAAGGTATCTTTAGCTTTTAAAAAAATAAAAAGGAGTCAGATTTTTACACTCTGAGCTAATTTTTTTAATATACACCTAAGAAATCAAACCCAAGATGTTACTATGTCCATAAAAACGAGTGCGTCAACATTCTGTGTTTTTAAAGTGCAACTGAGTTAGTTTGAAAGTAAAGATGAGATACCTCAAATAAGCATGTCTCTAGGTCAGCTTTTAAACTCATCCCATGTTCCAAAGCCCTTGGAGAGCATCTGCTGGCTTTAATAGCTGTTCTTTCAAGACGAGACGTAGAAGTAGCAGGTACAGAACAGCCACCACCCACCCTGGGGATGCTGTAAAAGGTACTTGGCTGGAAATACTATCAAACACCAGAGGAGGCAGCAATACAGAGGTCTCATGAAGTTGTCTTTTTTCTTGTTTTGCTGCATGGGCTTTGGCCCATCACTTCTTTGTGGGCCTGGGTGACAAAAAAGAGGTTTTTCCGTATCTCAGTAGGATTCAAGGGAAAAAAACTGAAGGTAAGAAAGATTTCCATCTGAGGCAGAGAGGCACAGAGAAATTAATTTTAAAAACTGAAGTACTGGTAGAGGAGTGCAATGAATTTGGAAATACTTTCCTACATTTATTTCAATGTGTGACTGTTTCTAATTCATGCTAACCTACGATGATTTTAAGTTTCTGAGCACAAGAACTTCTAGAACAACAGAAAAAATGCATTTTTTTTCCTTATAAGAGTACTGAAGGGGGGTACTCTGACAGTTTAGGAACTTCCCCCAACATATTTTCCAAACATCAAAAAATTCTCTAAACTAACCCTGTTCATTTTGAGAAGTCAGCAGTTTTGAAAGGGGAGAGAAGACTGTTAGTGATAAATGTTCCCAAAGCTTTCCATCTGTGTGTCTGAAAAATGGATCCCGCCTTCAGTTACTTCTCTGGGCACAGGCCCTGCTGAAGCAGTTGTGTGAGGTTTTTCTTTTGGAACAACACTGGACCTCAGGCAGCAGAGGACTTTGCTTATGTGCCCCAGTGGCTGTCAGTCAGCCTGTGTTGAACACCTTGCTATGTACAGCTACACAAATGCTGACCAGTGCTGCTGCCTGGTACCCTTTAACACTCATGCTCCATGTCCTCAGATCAGGAGATGCAGGCCAGGCAAACTTTATTATTTAGAACAATGCCAGTGTTGTTAATCTGCTTTTGAATAATAATTTTGAAAAGATTCTCTCTTCCTAAATGCACTAGTGAGCATTTCTTCATGTGCTTAAACTCCTTTTCCGTTTCCCAGACAATTCCCTTCCCAGGCACGTTGGGCAGGCTGTCATTAAGAAGGGGGGAATTGTTCATCCATAGCACGATTTTAGGTCACAGCTTTCCGTGGAAGCCTGCAAGACCTAAGAGGCTTTTGTGTAAAGCGTGAGCCCAACCTATTGGATCTGCTATCAAACATTTCAGATAGCCCACAGTACCTGCAAGATCTAAATTAGAGTGGACACTAACACAATGCATATTACTGGTTTTGGGCTGGAGAATTCCCAGGCGAGCTTGAAAATCTGACAGCTTCCCGCAGAGTTTTACATGGGAAAAAAACGACATACCTGTGTGCAGCAGGGAGGGGTGCCCACATCGTCTGCACTGCTAAAACCCAGGTTTCTGTTGGACATCAGGCCTTCTTCCCTCTGCAAATTAATGGGAACCAATGGCTGATCCAGCATTGTGGGCATAAATCATGTGAAGGAACAGCGAGAAATGAGTACAAGGCTTTTCTTTCTATTTAGTAATTTATCAAGGGAAGTGGCACATTAATAAACAGATCTCCCTTGAGATGTGGGAGTAACAGAGATAAATATGACTGTCAAATCTGGCCTGCTTCCTTCTGTTAGAGAAGGAGGAGACTGTGGGAATGCAAATGCAGGAAACAATATCTATATCTGGAAAGACACATATTATTTGTAGGACAGAAACACTGACAACTCATCTGAGATGGGGCCCCATCGCAGTACGTACAGAATAAAATACAAGCCCTGTCTAAAGGAGCTCATCTAAATAGATGACACTGGGAAATAGGGACATGGAAAGAAGCAGCAACTTGCTCAAGGAGGTGTGGCTGGGGAGGACTGGCAGCAGCACCCAGATCTTTCCAGGTTGTGGTGCATCTACTGAATCAAGGTTCCCTACGGCCAGAGGACCATTATGATCTAGACCCAAGCAACCTTCATGTTGTTTGGTCCAGGGCTCTGCCAGAGCTCAGATTTCAGGAACCAGATGTGAAGTTTGGCAAATTCTCCATTTCAGCCTTTCCCTTTGCTGAGGGCAGTTCATTTGCTCAGTTTGGTTTTGTCCACAGTGCCTCTACAAAGTGGCTGCATCTTTTCCAGCTTCCAGGGGGGTGCCACTCAGGGCTAGACTCTTCCAGCTGCAAGCATTAGGGAAGTTTGAGCCTAGTCCCTCCGAATCACGGGACATCTTTAACACTCATGAGGTGGTTTTTGTAGACTGCTGCCCTTCTGTTTGCTGCCTGATCTTTGAGTCATGTTTTCTAGTGTCTCTCTGCCCTGTGAGGCTGCACAATGTAGTTACACAAAATACTATAAGAATGTGTTCAACCTACATGCAACAATCTGATTTTTGGGAGAAATTCCCAATATTGTCAGTATTGCAATAAAGGCATTGAATCTAGCAAATCTTGAAGCTTCTTAGGTGTAGGACAAAAGTCACAAGAGTGCTTGTTTCAAGTACCAACTTAGCCTTGGATTTCCAGTGGGACATTAGGCAAGTCATTTATCTGGTGCAGTGAGGGTCATTATGGGGACTAAGAGGATTGTGATACTAAACCCCACTGATTACACAGCACCCAGGCATGGTGATGACAGAGCCACTTTGGTGGATGGGAGAGTCATGTGGAGACTGGGACACTGCAACTCAGCCACTAGTCTCAGGGAAATGTTGACACAGACGCCTGTGAGCCAACACAAATCAAGGAATTGTTTGATCACACTGGCAGGATATATTTTACCTCCTTCTACATCCCATTCACCCTCTCACATACCAGCACTGTCATCAGGATGGAAAGTTCATGCTCTTACTAAGTGCCAGGCTTGTATCTGGTGATGGGCAACCAAAATCAGTGCCTTCAACCAGCTTGAGGAAAATAGCTCATATTGCCTGTCTGGGCAGTCTAGTATTTTATTCACAGTGTTTAATAGGATATACCCATAGTATGCTTTCTGGGGAGACCGCCACTGGAAAAGTCAGGTGGTGATACATTGCTATGCTCATCAAGGGAAGGAGCTGGAGCAGCTGAGCCCTGCTGCACTCCTGGGTGGATGGCAGGGATTACCAGGCAGGACCCATTGCTAAGTGCTATATCTCAAACTGGGACAACTCTTAGAATTTTTTTTTTTTTTTTTAAATACACAATCCAAACAACTGCTTGCTTTGGAGGGATGAGTCATTCCAGGCAGGGTTTGGATCTGGTACCATGGCACTGGGGAAAGTTGTGATATGGCCCATCTGCAACTCCTGTCCATGCCACCCCAGAGACCCGCAGGTGGGTCAGGGCTGGGCAGAGTTTCCTTTGGGTGAAGTCAGTCGTTCCAGTTAGCAGTGCCGAAACACAGAGGGATGCCAAACTTGTACAGTAGTAACCCGTCATGTATTGCAGATCCATAAATGGGCCTGGCAGGGTTGGAAATTACTTCATGCCTGAATGATTGACAATTGCTAATAGGGTCCAGGCACTGGCAGGTCCCCTCGGAGGGGGAGAGCTTGAACTTTGTGCCTGAGCTGCCAAATTGGTTTTCTTAAAACTCTTAATTTACTTTCAGGGTTTCTGGAGCCTCGCCTCCTTCATTAATTGGATGGTCAGCATTGTGCTCATGCTCGTTTGGTTTCCGTTCCCCCCACACACTCACAGGCACACACTCACCATTTGCAATGGTCGCCCCGGCTTGGATGTGCAGCTCCCCTGGCCTGCTGCTCCTGACACCGAGTCAACGGGCACGGCTGCGCGCGTGGAAACCTTGCAGGGCCTTCTCCCTTTTAATTTTAAGTTAATTTAGTGCCTATGAAAGGGGGTGATGGACAGGATTCTGTATCCCCTGAGGACAGCAAAGCAAGCAGGCGCTCATGGCGCTGCCTGACCCCTGTCATTCAGCGCCCGGAAGAGAGGAAACTTCCCATCAAAGGGCACTTGGTCCCTGTGCTGCTCCTGGGTCCTGAACATCCCGCAGCAGTCATGAGTGCAGCAGTTCTCAGGACTTCCAGCCTGCCTGCAGGAAGGGAGCAGCCCACTGGTCTTGTCTGACAAAGCCTCTCTTTCCTGCAGTGTCCCGGTTTTCGAGCCCACGGGTGACTCCAAGATTAAGCCGGAAACGAGCCCTGTCTATCTCCCCACTCTCTGATGCCAGCATTGATCTCCAGACAATGATCAGGACCTCCCCAAACTCTCTTGTGGCATATATCAACAACTCCAGAAGCAGTTCAGCAGCGAGTGGTTCCTACGGCCATTTATCTGCCGGAACAATCAGGTAAAGCTTTGGGATCAGCTCCATTCAGCTGAGGAACCATCCCCACGAAAGAAGGGGTGATCCTCCAGCAAGGGAGACCTTCCCTTCCTTGCGACCTCTGCTTTTGTGCATCAGGGCTTTTGTGCGTCAGGGCTGTGTACCCTACCACATGCAAAACCCATCTGGTTTTGCATGTGGTAGGGTATTTTGTGGCGTATGGGGTGGGGTTGTTTTGGCTGGATTGGGGTTATTGGCTACCACATTTCCAGTAATTACAGTATGATCATGCCTCCCTGCAAGCAGAAACAGATAATAAATTTATCTAAAAAAATGTTCATTGTGAGCAGTTGGACTGGTTAAGAAACACTCTGATTTAGGAGATTGCCCCAAAGTATTCTCCAAATTATTGGCCCACATTCTTATAAAAAATGTTGCCTGGGTGGATAGAAGAGCCTAATTCTAAAAGCGTATTTAAACTAAATCTAAACCCTTGAGTCAGGTTTTGTTCAAATCTTAATTAAAAACCACTTACATTAGGCAGCTGACTGTTGTCAATTCCTAGTGTGATTGCTTCACCCAAGTTTCACAATGTTATTATTCTTTTTATTACTTAACTGTTAAAAATGTTAGATCTAATTAACACTGATGTTGCAAAGCAAGGGGTTATAAAGATTATGCATGCTTAAAACTTGTGGGGGAAAACAGAGATGTTGTTATTAATAAGTGTAGCATTAATTATGTAAGTTACTTTATCCAGCAGCACAATTTAGAAATTGACTGTAAATTTGAACATAAGGCTGACTTGAACACATGGCAACTTCTCATGTGGTAATCATATATTTTGTAGTCTTTTTACCTGTTGTCATTAGCTACACATACCTGTAGCATCTTAACTTATACTCAGATATTAAGAGTAATGTCTGGTATTTTTAACAAATCAGTAGAGTCCAGGGACTGACCTAATGGTCAACTTTTGGCCTCCAAGGGAATAATCAACTAATAATAAAGAATTTGAAACCCTTCTCAGTGTTCTAAAAATATATCCTAAATGTCAGGATTTGTAAAATGGGTTACATATGTAACAGCATAACTGCCAGAAATTGGGCATGAAAAGACTTTTTTGTTATTATTTTAACTGCGTCTTAGGGGCAGGAATGAAATACTCTCTCCAAAAGCAAAATTGGTAATTAAGCATGTTTCTAATTATGACCCCATTCTCTGAGAACTCACACCTTGGGCAGTTTTAGTGGTGTGAGAGTTTAAAATACCACGAGGGTAAAGGTTCAGGGCAGCCACTTCTTGAAGGTGGCAAATAATCAGTTTTTGGGCTGAGTGTATGGTTCATGACATAGACATAATCTAGAGTTACCACAGAGCATCTCCTGTGCTTCTCGATCTCTGCCCGGTGGACTTGCCCCTGGGAGTGAACCCCTTTTTACAGAAGCAGAGCTTTGTTTTTACTGCTCTCCACTGCTGCATCTTGTCTCAGACCTGTTGCCCCAGTTATTGCCCAAGCAGCCAGGGGCGAGTGATGTTCCTGGTCACTGCTGACCTAGATTGAAGATGAACCAGTGACCTACATAGGAAGGGTGACATGCTTCAGCAGTCCCCTGAGCTAACACTCCCCTCACCTGAATGCAGAGTAAATTGCATGGTTTTGGACTATGTTAAATGAATACTTACTCATCCCTGCTGTAATCTGTGCCAGGTGAGCCAGGTGATGCTTGTTTTTCATATCCAGGTTAGCATAACCCCAAAGCTGCAAGTCTGCAAAAGAGGTCTGCCTGGGAAAACCCAGAAGCCTTACGGGCTGCAAAGCCAGATGTGCCCAAGTCCCGTCCTTTTCTGCACTCCCTGCCAAGGTCTTTTGTTGGGTTTTTTTACACAGGAAGCAAAGAAATGACAATCAGTCTAATGCTTGGGTCAAAATGATTCACAAGTTTGCTGAAGCATGTGCAAGACAAATCTTGACTTTGCAGTAAAGCAGGAGGTCGGGCTTATCCTGGCATTGAAGGCATCTAGCTGGGCATGGCAGCCTGGCTCCTGGAGTCTCCAAGAAGTCAAACTTGAATCAGTCACTAGCTAATGTGATAAATATTGTTTAAACAACTCCTCATCATTCCTCTTTCTGCTGTTGCTGCAGCCCGGCATTCAGCTTCCCCCACCCGCTTAACCCCGTGACGTACCAGCAGATCCTGACCCAGCAAAGAGGCCTGAGCTCAGCCTTTGGACACACTCCTCCCCTGATCCAGCCATCCCCAACCTTCCCCCCGCGGCAGCACATGGCAGTCATCTCCATGAACCCATCACCGGCACAGAGCAGCAGCAACAGCAACTGCATCTCCGACTCCAGCCAGGTAGGGACAGCCACCCTGCGTGGCACGTGCAGAAATGGAGGCACATTCTCTGTGGGATGTGGGCGTCCCTTCATGGTGGCTCTGGGAGTTTTAACAATTCTTTTTTATTCACACTATCCCTTTACATTGCTTTTTCTTTTTCCTGGCAAGTGTTTCTGAATTAGTCACAGGCAAATTTTGTGCCCATCTCCCTTCCTTGCACCTACCCATGCAGAAACCAAAGGCCTCGGTCCATCAAAGTACTGAACGTGATATGCAAGGTCATCCCAGGCAGGAAATCTCCTTGAACACATTATGTCCTATTGTAATTGAGGGAAATCAGTTGCTGTAGTGTTTTGCAAAATAAGCACCTGTGAACCAAGCTTCTTCAGTACCTTCACCAATCCCTCCTTCCTTTTATGTATTCATGTGAACCATGATGATGGTCTTAATCTTTAACATTAAGTGCATCCTGTGTAGGACCTCTTCACATTTTACTTACTGTTCCTTCTTTTTCAGTAGGTTGTCTCTCAACATGTCCCTGCTGTTGATTTTTACTGCTAAATTTTGCAAAACCAGGGGCCAGATTTTGGAAACTAGGAATGATATCCCACAGCTAAAGCACATCCTTACAAATATCTGTGAGCACACAAGCACATATATGTGTGCACAAGCGCTCCACATGCACTGGGTTAGTGAATATGCCTAGCACATTCTTAATCATTTTTCTTTTCCACTTACATTCCTTCGAAGTCTAAATTGCAGCTGCTTTTCTCCCCAAAGACTTATTTCACCATATGTTGCACCCATTTCAAATTGTTGTTTTAGTTGTATCATACTGAACTTTTAAGACTGGTTTATTGTTTTAGGGTTTCTCATGGCTGCTGCGCTGCAAACTCTGTTTGTTATTGCAGGTTGTTTGATTGATTGGTTTTGTTTTCTCCTTACAAACTGGCTACCAAAATAATGTGGCTGGCAGGAGTTCTGCCTCTGTTTAATAATTTGCAGGACCAATCTTGAGCAATTAGCAAGAGTATTTAAAATCTTAATGTTCCAATTTTATGCACATACAATGGGATGTTTTTTCTCCTGAAGTTGTTCTTATTTTTTAAGAGCTTAGCATATTACACACATAGTCTTTCATGGACACAGCATGCCAGAGCCCTCACATATAGCCAGAGCCCCCTGCTCCCCCAGGAATTCATTTTCTCAACAAATCATTTTGTCACATTGAGAAATAAAACTGTGGCTTGGGTGGGGGTTGTATAAGGCTTTGATGGCTGTGCCATGGACTGGATTGCTCTGAAACAGAGCAGCAGTGGCGAGGCCAAGCTCTCTGGTGAGCCTGCAGAAGCTGGGGCTGCCCTTGATTCTTCTTCCCTCTCTCCCGTCCCTCTGCCTTGCACAAACCCACATGGGCTGGTTTTCATATGAACCCCAGGCCAACCCTGCTGTCCCCTGCTACTCCTGAAGCTCAACCTTGACTGATTTATTAAGTTAATTTTTAATGAGGAAGTGGGCTGCTGTCTGTCTGTCATCCCCAAACCTCGGTGCCATTTGTTGCCTGGTTTTCTTTCCTAGAGTAAGCAGAGCAGTGAGTCGGCCGTGAGCAGCACCGTCAATCCAGTAATTCACAAACGCAGCAAAGTCAAGACTGAAGTTGAGGGCTTGCCCCCAGTGTCCCCAAACACACAGGTAACCTCCCTGCTGCGAGCCATGTTGTGGGGTTGAGGCGGCGAGCTGCTGGGTCTCATCTTTGGGAATGATCCTCTTGGCATCTTTTGCTGCAGCTGGGAGCAAGGCAGCAAAACCTGCTAGGCAGGCAGGTGTCTCTTGGAGCACAAAGCCCAGGAAGGTACAGGGCACAGCTGCAGTGACTGAGTGAAGCATTCCGTGGGTACTTGGGACTGTGCTTGCTGTTGCTGTGCTTGGATAGGGGAAAAAAGGAGAGAGCAAATATAACAAGTGTAATAACGTAAAAATGATGTCTGAGTTTTCTGTGCTGCAAAGCAATCAGCATTAGTGTCTCAGAGCAAACACAGATTATGAGGGAAGCTTACATGTAGGTAGAAAGCTTGCAAAAAAAGGACAACTTCTTGATTCAACAAGGAATTGTTCCTAGAAACATCCTTTACACTGGTGACACAACATTTGACACCAAGAAGGGCCCAGAGGCCTTTGCTTTCTTTCTGGAGCTCTGTGATTGCAAACTGTTTAATGGCTGACAGTATCCATCTGACCGTCCTTTATCACAACTGTAAACTATCAGGAGTGCTCTGGGCACTTCATTTTCATGAAATATTAGGCCGTGTTATTGTCAAGCGAATGGAAGAGTTGATGACAAATTTCTCCTTCTGCCCTGGTTCAGGAGCAGGTCTCAGCATGATGCATGGGGACAGCAACGTGTGCAGTCATCAGGGGGCTGGTAAAATTGATGAAGATAGCATATCAGGGAAAGATAAACATGCTGTAGTCAGCACGATTAGGGCAAAGAGGCACCTCTCTGGAGCTTTGAGTTTAGGAGTGCATCTACACACTGCTGCAAAATCACATGCCCCAAAAAACCAATCTGGCCACCGCCTGGGCTAATAGGGCAGTGTGTTTATTTCTTGCAGCAAATGAAAAAATATTTGAAAGCCATCATTTGCTTTCTCAAAGCATGTGTAGCAGTGGAGCTGTGGGACAGACAGCTGCTTGCTCATGGCTGTCATCCTCCGTGCGCTGCTGCATGCGAAGCCATGTGCACCCAGCTTGGGAGGGCTTGGATAGCACCAGCCTGGTTCACCCCTGCAGCCCTGCTCCAGGATTTCATCCACTGGGTCTTAAAAACACTGAAATTAGCACTGAATGGAGAGGGGGAGTAGTCCAAAGCGGTGCAATGAGATCTGATTAGAATAGCAAGGTGAAATTAGGAGTAGGAAAATGCACGCTGATCATCTAATAGCTCCTAATGAGGTGGTACGTGAAGTAATTCCCCAAGGGAAGTGTAGGTTCCACGTCTTGCAGCATTTCAGTATTGACTGGGAAATGATTAGAAGGTACCACGTAAGAGACAGCCCATTCTTGGCAGGGAAAACAGGTTAAAAAACTGAATGTAGTGGGTGTCTCCTTTAGTCTAAGAGGAATTAATTAAATTTAGAAATGCTTTTTCTGCAGGAGACTCTGCTGAATAGTTGTGTTACAGTCAGTTAGTAATTGACTGATCCATTTTTTGCTGACTCTGAAATTCATCCATCCCCAAAAATGTGTATGTTTTGTTTTGGAAATGCTGCATTTGGAACACCTCATGTGAGTTGTGGTTTGGATGTTCGTAATCCTTGGCCAAACAGTATCTCCCATGATGGTTTGTGCTGTAAAAGATACAATCAGACAAGATTTGTGGGACAGAGTGAAGTACCAGGCATGAGGGACCTGAGTTACTGAACTTCTACAGTGCCACAAGAGCTCCAGTACAGATTCAGACTAGCATTGAACAAGCTAGAAATGAAACAAGTTAATCCTTTTCAACAAATTAAATTGTTACAATTCCACTTTTCCAACAATAATAAGCAAAATAATGTCAAAACAAGATTTTTAGTAGAAAATTACAGTTGTCTGGAGACTGCACTTTGCACAGAGACAAACATTAAAAAAAAATGTTTACAGCTCAACCAAATAGGAATTGCAGGAAAAAGAAGTTGCTGTTTGAACTTTCTCAGACTATTGCTCTGGGCTCTGGTATAGTTTGAATCTCCAGAAGTCTTTCTGTAAATTGCTACAGTTTCCTGTCCCAAGAGCCACGTTGCAATATCTTTTTTTTTTTTTAATTAAGAGCTAATTGAAACAAATCTCTTTCTGTCCATATCTAAACTCTTGAATTGAAGTCACTGCTGGCATGTATGTCATGAGCTAGTTAATGAAAATTGTTGAACTGAGGTACAGCATGTCTCGCTTTCCAAGCCATATAATGCTGTTAAGTCGTTAATCATTGCAGCTCCCCGGTAGGCATTGGGAAGGGGTCGGTGGGGAAGGAGATGGCAGTCAGATAGGTCTGTTTGGGCAGGCCAGGGATGGTTTGTGTCTACTCACATATGGGTCCAACTGGAGCATCAGATCGTGAGGAACAGTGTCTGCTGTGGTCCGTCACCCCAGATGCTCCTGTCTGAAGGTGTCCTGGAGGCGGGATGCTTTGTGCTAGGTAGCAGTTGTAACTGGGAGGAAAGGGAATGAAGGGAGTCAAAACCTGCAGGGTTTTGTCTTGCTGAATTACCAAGCCAGTGCTGGCTGCTGACAGCCTTGTCTGTAGTGCAGGTGTCTGATGCATGCAGAGCTGACAGTTGTCCTCACTGGAGTTGTACTAATTATGTTGTATGTTACTATTGTGTAGCTGCCCATGCTTTAATCCTAGGAGCCGTAATAAAAATCCTCTGTGCTTCATTTAGTACTGAGGATCTGGCTAGACAGAGAAGTTAAGGAGAGAGCTCACAGTGTGCCCAGTATTAAAGTAACTCATTTATGAGTCCGGAGTCCCAGGAGCTCTGTTCTGCAACCTACTCTTCACTGGGTCTTGCTCAAGCTTTCCAAATTCTCCTCTCAAAGCACAGGGAAGTGCTTTGGGAGCTCATCACTTTGTCCCTGTGGAGCATCCTGCAGGCATAAATCTTTGCGTTAGGTATCATTTTCTCATCTACTGAGAGATGCAGAAAACAGGAACCCCCTGCCCAGCCCATGTCAGGTGAGTCTGGGCTCTGGGCTCTGACTGCTCTGTGGTTTCTTCATGCTCACGTTTCTCCACTCTGCCCAGAGCAGTTGTTTTGCTCCAGCAGAGAACACAACCAAAGGTCAGAAGCCAGCTTTTTCCTTTCTCCAGCCTTTCCTGAGACTACCCACAACCCGGCTGAATCCAGGCACTGCTGCAGCAGTGGCTTTGGGGTGTTTCATGTCTTGTCGCCAACTCTGATCCACTTCTGCCAAAACTTTGTAGCTCTTTATTTCACAGTAATCATGGATGTTATGTAGCCACAATTAGCATGGTTTTGTGATCAGTTGATACTTGCCCTGTAATCTTTGAGTAATGGAGGAATTCAGATGAAAGAAGTTCACCTTATACAATGCACTGTTATATGTTGCAGGAGCATCTGACAGACCTGAAAGAAGATCTTGATAAGGATGAATGTAAACAGGAGCCTGAGGTTATTTATGAGACTAACTGTCACTGGGAAGGGTGCACAAAGGAATATGACACTCAGGAGCAGCTCGTCCATGTGAGTAATGGTTGGGAGGAAACCCCAGCGATAAATTTGGGTTTCTGTGCACTTGTCCTCATTTTTTATCAGTAGCTGCTGTACAGCCAGAGCTCACCCTGGGAGCTACTAAAGGTGCAAATCAGAGATACGGTGTGTAAACACTGCCAAAGCAGGTCGCTGCTCCCCAAGGAGTTCAGCTGAAAGAAGCCTCTCATAGATTATGTGATATTGCTCCCTTCTCAGCTGCTGAGGCTGCACTTTCTGTCTCCCTTGTGCACGGCCCAGTGAGAGAAGGCTCAGTGCAGACGACCTGATCACAGAATGGGGAAGGGGGCTGAGCCTTTCCCTCCTCACTGGCCATATTCACTGAGCCTTCCCATGTAGCTGTACCAGCTATGGGTCAGGGACCGTCCATGCTGTCCTCAGTCCTAGTCCAGGCTGGGAAAGCCTTTTATGCTGCTGTTAATGGGCTGTGGAGCCATATCACTTAGAGGCCGTTGACCTGCTCAGCTCATCCCTCCCATAGAAACAGAGAACTTTCAGAGTTTGGAGATACGCTCCAGTGTCTGAAATACAGAAAGTGGGTTGATTTTCTAAGACTTGGGAAACAGAGCTTCCATAATCACAGCGATGTTCCCAAACCAGTGTCAAAACTGCTCTCAGAAGGATCCCCAAATCAAGTCATTAATCAGATTTTCAGTTCTAATTAATTCCAAGAACCTTTTGTATGCTTTGCTTCATCTGGGTATCCACTGTTTGGTTTCCTTCGGCTTCTGGGATCAACAAATCCCTTATACTCTGAGAAGTGCCTGTGAAATCAGACATGATCTGTGTCTAAGCCCTGTCCCTGCTCCCAGCCCAACACCCTCCCAGTCCTTATTTTGGGTCTGTGGTGCAAGCCCATTTGCTTGAAGCCAGCCCATATCTGCTGGGAATTCACCAGCCCAGCAACCCTGATGCTTGCAGCGGAGTTTTGGATTAAACAAATTTTGCAAGAGGAGCTGCTACCTTCTCCTTTTCCTTCAGCCTTTCGCTGCTTGTCTCAATGGGGCTCCCAGCTTGTCAGGGGCCACCCATGTACCCCCTTCCCAAGGGCCTGTGTCTGCTCTCACCTTTTTATATACCTTAATTTTAGATATGTTTAGATGCCCCGAAATAGGCATCAGGCACCAGTTGCCCAAGTTCTGCACACAAACATTGTCCAGGGGGACCACACTCTAAATTATAATTTTGGGCACATGCTCTTCTTCCATCTGAGGCTAGTGCCTGCCTGCCTCTGCCAGAAGCCACTGGTTCAGTGCATCAAGTCCTTGAGTACAGACAGATTTGGAAACAGTTTTCAAGGCCAGTTGAGTGATAAGGTGCTTAATGGGTTGCACATTGCATGCCATGGGGCGTTGCTTTTCTGGGGTTAAACCACAGCATGCCTGTCAGATGAGCTGGGCTCACATTTGTCCAGCCGTTTTTGTGTGTTTCCCTCTCAGACGTAAGAAAAACTAACTCTGACCAGAGCAAAGTGCAGAGCACCAGGCTGCTCAGCACAATTTATTTCCAGAAAACAAAAACCCTCCAAAAAAACCAAAGAAAAACATTTGATGAAATATCCCAAGATTTTCCTAAATTTGGAAGGTTACAAAAATTGAGTCTTCTGTACTGTGATTACTAGCAACATGGAGTTGTGGGTTTGGGATGCCCAAAATACACATGCAAATGAAATACAGATGTCGTGGGCCAGCTTCTGAGGAGGTGCCATCTCACCATGCATGGAAAAACTGTAGTTTGTGTGCAGAGCAAAGTACCTGGGTGAGCAGCGTCTGTTCCCCATACCCAGTGTGCTTGTGGGAGAAATGCATGTCAACAGGGAGCAGCAGGAGTGATGACGCATTTTTGCAAGCACCACTGCTGCTTCCAACCTCAAAGGTCGCACTCAATTTGAGAGAAGCCCAAGCAAAGCCTTCAGCCAGGTAGGGGCTAAGGAGCTGTAGCTGAAGTGGTGTGAGCTGTGCAACTCCTCCTACACCATGTGATGGGAAGCAGATGTTGCCCAGGCAGGGATTGAATAGTCCTGATGGGGGCTAGAGTTCCCCTTCCATAAATGTTCTTCCTCTGGCTCAAGCCACACCAAATGGACAAGCCTGTGCTCTCCCACACTCCAGCATTGCTGTGGGTAGTCTTGGTTGCAAGTTAGACTCCCACACAAACAAGAGCCTGGAGACATATCTCCCCAGTCTGGTCTGGACATGGTTTAGCACGTCCATGGGTCTCTGGGGAGGTTCATCAGATTTCCACCATCTGAGGCTATGAGGCTATCTGAGGCATCACACTGATGCCATGTTGTAAAACCAGAACCATAGGCAGCAGAACTCTAAACCCATACAAAACCTCTCCCAAAACCCAGCCTCTCCCAACTCTCCCAGCGCCCAGCTTTGGCTCTCAGTGTTTATGTGTGGTGCCTGAGAGACCAGCTGAGCCCCACACACCTCCTCTTGTCCCTGGGTAGAGCTGGGACCCCAGGCAGCAGCGCCCTGACCCCAGGATTGGACCGCAGTGCACAGAACGCTGAGACTGGATTCAGCTGGGACTGTGAAGGCTGATGAATGTGTTTTAATGTACTTTTGTGTCCTCATGCTGCCTTGCTGCCCCAAGAGAGTCTCATCTCTAGCTGCAACATGTGTGCCTGGCCTTGGCTGAGGGGACGAAGGCGGGGGCTGGAAAAAATCTCAGCTCAAAAAAAGCCAAAACCCAAAACCAAAGTGGTTTATTTTAGGATTTCCTGTCAGTGAATGTCTTCTGAAAACACAGGAGCGAGGACAGGCATTATTTTTGGCAATGAGACCCCACTCAGAGAGACAAGGCCGCCGCGGGAACGGCGCTGCCGACGGGCTGGCCTCTGGCTCTGTTTATTTTCGGCAGGGCTTCATCTGCCCTGCACTGGGGAAAAAACGACCCAATTCTTCTACCAGGGTGGACGAAGGCACCATTCTAGGTCTGGCTTTTCAACACTCCAGCACAGAATTTCATGGGCCAGAGTAATTAGCAGTAATTGAGCTCTCCCTGGTGCATAGCTCTCAGATGCTGTCATTTCCTGCCAGCCACCAGTGCTGGACGGCAGGTGGATGTCATGGGGCCAGCATATAGGCTTAGAAACATAGGATCATTTAGGTTGGAAAAGACCTTTAAGATTGTTGAATCCAGCTGAGGCTTGTCTCCTCCTGTCCACCGTCCTCCAGCAGCACCCCAGGGAAAGGTCTCAGGTGTGTAAATGAAGCATAGGAGGGTTCAGCAGAGACAAAAATTACTCTGTCATCCCCCTCAAGAGTGGCATCAAGCAGCTGGGGACACACTGAGAGGTCTTCCTTCTCCCTGGCACCATGGGTCCCCATTGCTTTTGCAAACCTCCCGTTTTTAGCTGCTTTGGACGCAGTGTTCTGGGTGCTGCACACCTTTCTCTGCAGGACATGCCAGCCCACAGCACTGTGTCCTGTGTCCCTGGTGTTACCTGTACACCTGGCACCCAGGTGCTGCAGTGCCTGACAGGCACTGGGGAAGGAACATCTGGCTTTCAGAGCACCATGTGAGATTCGCTGGCATCAGCTTTTCCAGGAGTGACTTGCTTTTCCTTTCTCTCCTACCAGCACATCAACAACGATCACATCCACGGGGAGAAGAAGGAGTTTGTCTGCCGCTGGCAGGACTGCACGCGGGAGCAGAAGCCCTTCAAGGCTCAGTATATGTTGGTGGTGCACATGCGAAGGCACACAGGAGAGAAGCCGCACAAGTGCACGGTGAGCTGGCAGGGACATACGGTGCATCTCACTTGGCAAGTGGGACACTGGGCTGGGGTGGTCACAAAAATGTGTTTGCAGACACGGGCATGGCTTCAAGTATGGCTCTACCAGGGCAGCCACTGGCACCAGCTCAGAGCCAGTCCAGCCCTCTGTGTCTGGGTTGCAGCTACTTGCAGGTTAGACCTTGGGGCCAGGACAAGAGGTCAAGGAGTGTGGTCGAGAGAGGTGTTAGTGGGCAAAACTGCATTTCCTTGGGAAAAATTATTTCAGATCTACCACAGAAATCCAGAGAAACTCAGGACAAGTCACTTAAGGTGGAAGTACTGCCAATTTAGTTGCCTACATCCAAGAAAGAAATCCAGTAATGCCACACTGTGGGGAACTGCCTAACCCTGGTCATCTCTAACTTGGCATTGCCCACTACAGCTGCTGGGACTTCAAGATTCCCTCACCCAGGGACCCAAGCATGCACACAAGCCTCTTTCTAGCTTGGGAATCTAGGCCAACACCTCCTACCTCTGCTCTCTTAATCTAGAGGAGAGGCTAATCCATAGGTGCTTTAACCCCAAGAAGAGCTCAGTCCCCAGACCTTCTGCATACCAGCAGCACTGTGTCTAGGCTTAAACACTGCCTGAGGAAGAGTATGGGGTAGTATTTTGTATCTCAGCCTTGTGGGTGCAGGCTCATTGACCGCATGGGAGAGCTGGGCTCTCCTCGTTAGCCTCAAGATATTAAATCCCATATGTGCCTTCACACTTGGAGCCTCCCACTGCACTGCTGGCTGATGTGGGGCAGCCATGGATGCCTGATGGGGGCACAAGAGGGAAGCGAGGTATGGAGTTCAGTAACTGTGATCAGCTCATGGGAGAAGTGTTGACAGTCTCCTTCCTCATATGCTCCAGCCCTTATTCCTCCCAAAGGTCCATCCCTGTCTTTTGACATCCTCTGCTGTCTTCATTCTCCTCTTGATGGCGTTTCATACCTCCTCTGCTGTCAGCATTACAATGTTCCTCTCCCCAGAGTCTCAGGGATGAGTCTCTTCCTGCTCAGCAAATGTCTGAGCCCTCCTCCCACATCTTCCTCCTCTTCGGCTCCATTAGCTGCTTCCAGCCCGGCTCCCTCCCTGGCTCTGCCCCAGCTCCTGCTTACAAATATTAGGATATGTATGATTTGCTTGCTGTATGACTCCTTTATCAATCTTCCAGCCCTGTGTTCATTTAATTTAGAGCATAAGCTCCCCTGGGGAACAGGGCCATGTCCTTTGTTTTAATCTTCTAGAGCACTTTACCCGGTCTAGTGCTTTACCAATCTTCCTTAAAAGTATCAAGAAATATTGATTGTTGGTGCATACAAAGTGAGCACTGAGGGCAAGTCTAGCCTGCCCTTGCAGGTAGAGGGACTCAGGAGACAAAACCAGCAGTGGCTGCATGCTCTTCTGTAATGTGGTGGAGCAGGAGAAAACACTGCTGCAAAATCCTGCCACTTTCAAGCCACAGTTGTGTCACACTGGAGCAATGGCAAGGCTGTGTGTGAGTCTCGAGTCATCCTCTGCCTCCTGGAGAACTGCAAGACCCTCCATGTGCAATACGTTGCAGCAACCATCCCCGGACTGGAGAACCACCACTTTCCAGTTGTCTGGGAGAGCAGCGGCTCTGCAGACGGTGCCCTTCTATGGCAAAGCATTCCTTGTCCAAGTCTCACAGTGACTTTTCAAAGCAACATTTGTTTCAGACAAGAAGTTTGTGGTATACATAAAGCTACAGATGAACCCAATTGCAGCCTGGGATTTGGTCAAGGATTATTTCAACAGATGACAGCCAGAACTCCCACTGACATAATCAAATCCACACATTAAGAGTGGGTACAACTGCTTTGAACATGCACGGCCTGCCTTGCTGAGAAGCTCTTATTTGAAAATGTGGCCTTAGAACTTTTGCTCTTAGTAACTGCATTTTTGTGTCAGTATCCAGCAAAACTAGAATGGACACATGAGTTGTCTCATGCTGAGTTCCCTTTGTTTTCCAGCAAGAGGAATGATGTATTTCAAAAACTGTAAGCGACTTGAGTTGTAAAGGATTGTTTGTACAAGGCAAGAGAAGAAAGAGATATACTCTGCTACTTCAGAGTTGTGGCATGTTCTGCGGGACAAATGGGCTAATGGAAGTTGTCTGAGGAAGAGGAACTGGATCCATCCCACCCTGACAAAGCTGTGGAAGGAATCAGCATGAGCAGAGCAAGCCTGCCTTATGTCCCTATGCTAGACCTTAAAGGGAATCTTAAGTAATCCTACTTCTTTTCCAACACAACAAAGTTGCATGGGATCAACCTGTGCCTACATGCTTCATGGGTTTCATGGGCTGCATGTTTGCCTCCCTCCTTAGCAGTGAGGCAGGTCCTGTGCATGTGGAGCACAAGGAGACTGGTGCTGTTGCTATTGCATGCAGGTGCCTTTGACCAGACCTTTGGGTGTGTAGAACCACTCAGCTGCCCATGGGAAAATCAGACACTGAGAATGACCTGTCCTGCTGTGGCTTCAGTTTCTTCACCGGCCAAGACTCAAATAGAGCAGTGTGAAGTCTTGTCACAACTGGACTGAACTCAGAGACACATTTAAGCGATGTGACTAAAATACAACACATGCATTACAGCAGGAGGGGCTGCTTGTTGAAACGTAAGGGGTGGTTTTTATATATTTTCAATGCTCCCAGCTGAACAGGCAGAGCAGCATTTAGCTAGAATTTGTAAGGGAGCCTTGCGTTTCTTAAAACCTCCCACTTGTTTTGTCAAAGAGCAGTTAAGAGCCTCCTCAGTTTGAGGTGAAATCCTCCCATGCTGAGACAGGGCAGGTGCAGGGAGAAGCCTCCAGCCCAGCCAGAGTGGAGGGTGGCAGGACTTACATCACCCGAAGCCTCACCACGTCTCCCAAGCTGCTCCTTCTCGTTGTGTGGGCAGCTGGTTTCCTTCCAGGAGGAAGGTTCCTGGCCTGTTTTGTCATCCAAAAATCCATCTGTCTTCAAGACTGAGAGTCTTGTTTTTTAAACTGGTAATGTCAGACAGCCTGACCACAGCATCCTCCAAGAGTAGGCCCAAGCTGTAATTTGGGAAATTTCAAAGCTTGCTAGATTTCTGTTTGTGTGTTAGGGAACGGTCTGCCCTTTCCAGTGCTGGTGCTAGTGAAGTTGCAAGGCTGGTCAGACTGTGGAGAAGCTGTCAGTTCCCTAGGTGGGAAGGAGGGGGCCCCTGTTTCTGAGTGTTTTAGATGCAGAGGGCTGGCAGGAGGGGCTAATAAAGCTCTGGGAGGAGTGGAGGGGTGTTTAGCCCTGCTGGAAAAAAAGAGTCACTTGTTGAAATGTCAGGTGGGTACCCAGCAAGGAGTAGCACCTCAGATATGACTCACTGGTGAAACTCTCAGCCTGCCTAGGGAAGCAAATTCTCCCAACAAAGTGGATGTTGTTCCCTAAAACACAAGCCCTTTAAAAGGAAGAAAAAAAAGAAAGAATGAGAAACAGATGAGAAGGGTTTAGGCAGGGGGAAAATCAAATTTTTCTGGTTAATTAATCACTCCTCATGTGTTTTTTTTATTTTAGTTTGAGGGTTGCTCCAAAGCCTATTCCCGCCTGGAGAACTTAAAGACACACCTGAGGTCCCACACTGGAGAAAAACCTTATGTCTGTGAACACGAGGGCTGCAATAAAGCCTTTTCCAATGCCTCGGACAGAGCCAAGCACCAGAACAGGACACATTCCAATGAGGTAAGCCTGGGCTCACCACAGCTCAACTGAGGGCTTTTTTTTAAATTTTGCTGACAATAAACATACACTTTACACACTGGACTCATGTAAAAAGAAACCTACTGTAATGAGAGGTTTATCTTATTTTTTAATGGAATTTATTTTGCTGGGGAGCCAGACCACATTAGCTTTATATTTATGAAAGCTGTGTTTGAAATCATAAACAGATGTTAAAGTATGCAAACTTTTTAATCGACTTTGTAAATTAAAACAAGCATTTTCCAAATTTATAATTTTTAGTAGCACAGATAGTATTGTACAGTTGTGCAAGTGGTGTTTAATATTACTGTGGAGCAGACTTGCAGTAATATAACAGCTACCCTGGATCCCAATGCTCTGGAAATAATACTCCCTCCATCGTTTGATGTACGATGATAGAGCACAATGCAATGCTTTGTTAACCTTGGATAATTAAGACCCACTATTAGTAGTGGGGGAGCAGAGGAAATTACCTTTATTGTAACGCATGTGATGGTCTGTTGCAATCAACCACGGCCGACAATTGAAATTTATATTACCACTAATTAGCTGACAGGGGAAGAAAAAACAACACTTTAAAGTTCTAATAGTGTTTTCAGCCATGAAGAATTCAGTCTGTAGCCTAATTTGCAACAGTTAAATATAGACTATTGGAGAATGGAACGCAGTTGCCACGGTTGACAGCCTTTTGAAGCGATGCACTGTCTACAAAGGGCTTGTTGGGACTATTTTTATCTCTGGCATAGTGTCAGTCAGTGATAACCAAAGCTCTGTAGGTTTCAGAGATTCTTTTGAGTCAGAATAAGGACTCAAAGTCTAGGATCCTCTTCCCTGATGCTGAGATGGACCTGATGAATGATCAGGATCCCAGTGTTTTCTGAATTGGTTTGGGTATGAACCCAAATGTCAGGATTGTTCTCCACCATCAAGACACAGGTGGAAATTAACCCATATCCACACTTAAACTCGATAGTTTGGGGTTGTTTTAAGGCTACGCCAACCTTGAGGCCAGGAGGGACCCAAAAGATAGGTCGCAACCTCATCTGCTCAGCATCCTGCCTTCCCAGTAAGTGGTGTTTGACTACATCATTTTTCTATGTTAAAGCTTCTTCCCCTGAAAGGTAGGCCGTTGTGGTTTAATCTCACATTTTAGGTGTTGGAAGTTGCTCATACTCCAGCCCTGGATGTTTCTCTGCCTTCCTCCAGTGCTGGATCCAGTGTCCCTTTCATTGTTGATATTTCCACCTCTTAATTTTGCAGTGTTAAGCCATTCTCCATATTCTCACTCATAAGCTGAATAAATCAATCAAGCCACTGAAGGTTTACATTTTTGCAACATTTTTTCCTGTCTTAAAGGAAATTTGCATTTCACTTAAATTCCTGAGGATTCTCATGTGAATGGATCAAGACTGCCGGTAGAGCTTGCAGTGCTGGGTACAGACTGACTCACCCCAGTCTGTGCACACTGACAGTATGTGAGCGACTTTCTTGCCCATAGGTTACTTGAGCTCAAATCCCTGGAGCTTTACCAGGAACTTTGCTAGGCAGGGCAGTTTCCCATCTGAGCCAGCTAATGTCCCATGTCTCTACATGGAGAATTTTCATTTTGAATGTGTTAGTAAATGCAATTTCTCCAGTGGGTTCAGATTCCCAAGTGATCCAGATCAGGAGCTGCACTGGATCTGGGATGACTGCTCACTTCATCTGAGCAGAGCTTGAACACACTTGAAAGTCTGATCATCTGGGTTCCCCTTGTGCCAAGAAGGTGGGGCTGTAGGCCAGGAGCATCCACCTCAGTGTCTCTGGTGGACCCTGATCTAGATACGCTGATACTTGGCACAAGCTGCTTTCAAACAAGGCAAATTAAAGCCTCAGATAACAGATAGGGATTTTTATCCTCTGCAGTTGCTTCCCCTGAAGGACACCAAGGCCTTCTCAGGTGTAGGAACAGCATGGCCACCAGTGGAGGATTTGTACCAGACCAGCTGGCCTTGGCATGGGAACTACAAGGCACTGCCACTATCCAAATGATCTTACATTTTGCAGTCATAGTCATTCCTGAACTGCTGTTCAACCCTCCTTGATGCAGTACAGACACACCCCAAGACTTGTGGGAGATCTGTAGCTGCATGCAATGGCTTTCTGGGCCATATTTTTGACACCCTTTTTTGAGGAACACGTAACACGATCCTTTACAACAGATGGCATCCCTCACAGCAAAGCTCATCACACTGGGCAGCAGGCCCAGGCGAGGGTCCTGTGTCCAGCTGTGGCCGTGACCACTGGCTTAGCAAACTGTACTGAGACCTTGGCTCACAAAACCACACAAATGCAAAACAGAAGTTTGTGGCTGTGAATATTTCCCATTACCCACTGGTAAGTCTATTGTGGTTCCTAGCTACCTTCTAAATATTTTCCTCTGCTTGCAGTGTTTACATGGAATACACCGGTTTCAGAGTTAGTCATCCAAGTCTTCTCTAAGGGGGAAGTTCCAGGTTCCCTGTATTTGTCACTATCATTGTGTGACAGGACGTAGGTGTATGGTCCAAACATGCTGAAGTTCAAGGCTGGGGATATAGTACCACGCTGGCTTTTGTTTGATTGTTGAAATGTCATACACACTATTGTATTTTAAACTTCCAGTGGCCATTTGAATCCCTTCAGGGGATACCCTCAAAGTTACACCTGGAAAAAGGGCTTTCATCCTGTGACCACTCTCCAGTGCATACACAGAGGAGTAGCATGAGTTCATGGTCAGCTGAAGACTCAGAGTGACATTTTCAGCAACTCAAGATGAACAAGGCTAAAACACATAAATCCAGTTCTGCTTAGTGCATGGGGAATTCTCCAGTTCTCCCACCCTAATGAGTATTACCCTGTATGTGCATGAGTAGGAGGGAAGCATCTGAGATATCTAAACTCATGACTTCACTAGGGTGAAGACGTCACTAGATGTCAGAATCTGGATAACCCAGGGGATAGATGAAGGCACGCCAATGAAACAGCAGTTGTGCTCAGCTCAGTTGCAGGGGGCATGGCCTGATGAAGAGTATGGCTGAATCCACTTAGGTGGACTGTCTGCTGTCCAAGTAACCGTGATCATGTTACCCTACTTGCTGGGGTCTGAAAAATCAGAACTGTTGAGCCTAAAGGATATTTATAAAAAAATCTTTGAGCTGTTCATATACAGGTTTCTTTTCAGCACATGTGGTGAGGGTTCTGTTCTTTGTAATAAGGTTTAATAGCAGCAATAATATTTCTATAATGCTTGTCCAAAAGGTTGCATGATATTTTTAAACAAACTATTTTAATTTTTGTGCTTTGGTTTACCCAGCTTTAAAATATATTAAATATTTACCTCAGTGGGGTGTTACATGGATTTAGCTACGTGGATGTGCCAAGATCAGTCAGGAAGCATACTTTTGAATAAAAACCAGACTTTCAGTGTTTTTCACGTGATTATGCTGGCTTTCTGCAAAGAATATATACTCCTTTGTATTTTTTCACTTAAGTTTCTGGACAAATTACAAAACAGATTTAAAAAAAAAAATAGGAATGGTCATTTTGGGTAGCCTTCAAATAACATCTGTCTGTTTTTTCTCATGGATCTATCCTAGTGCATTGGCAGAAAAATACGTAGAGTAGTTGTGAGGCCAAAAGCAGAACTTGTGATGAATTCAGAGCTTCTAGCGGAGCAGCACCAGCTCAAACAACTGCAGTGCTAATACACTTTGGAATTGGAGACTCGGTAAAATAAAAAATGTTAAAAGAATAAAAGTATCTGTTTGCTGACTTCTGTTTTCAGAAGCATGGCTTCAGCCTTGTTTTCCTATGGCAATCAATGATTCATGAATTCGGGATAGAGTGCTGTCGTCTGAAAAAAACATTGCATGCCTGTGGTTTGTTTTGCACAATAACAGATTTCAAGGTGACAGGTGCTGGAGTGATATGATAGATTGAGTAGGGTGAATCCAGTCTGGCTTGAATTCACTGGATTTCCATCAGCCAAAAGGTTTCAGACATTTTCTTGGTGTAGACCCCACGTTAGCAGAGCGAATGTGTTATGCCCAGTCTGCTACATCACCTCCCTCCCATCCTTAATCGGGAAACATTCCTGTGGCCACCCGATCAAATACATACATGGGAAAGTAATACTCGGAAAGTATTTCATGAATTCTTAACTGTCTTTTGATCCAGAAACTGAAAACAAGAAGTTTAGCCAACACGAAATGACCGGCCAAGTCTGTGTGGATCAGCAGCAGCCCATATATCACATCTTCCATATCTCAGTCTTACAGAGTCCTGTGGAGCAGATGCTCCACATTTTGCTGCTGCCTGCTGCTATGCTCATTGTATTTTCTTGGCCCATACACTGTACCTGGAATATTTGGGCTTATTCTAAATATAACCCAAGATTTGCTTGTACTGACAGAAGCCCTACGTGTGTAAAATCCCTGGCTGCACGAAGCGGTACACGGACCCCAGTTCCCTCAGGAAACACGTCAAGACGGTGCACGGGCCTGACGCTCATGTCACGAAGAAGCAGCGCAATGACGTTCACCCGAGGCCACCTCCACTCAAGGAAAATGGGGACAATGAAGCAAGCGCCAAGCAGAGCAGCAAGGTGTCAGAGGAGAGCCCCGAGGCCAACAGCACCACGAGGAGCATGGAGGATTGCTTACAAGTCAAAACGATAAAAACGGAGAATTCTGTGGTAAGAGCAGTTGCTTTTGGCAGAAATTACATGGTTCCTGATCTCTCTGATGTAGTAGGGGCATGAAGTATTTGTATTCCATTTACGTCTCTGGGCAGGTGCCCTTCAACCCTAGAGTTCAAGTCCAGAAATGAAACTGCAGGTCAGGGCACAATCCAGTACATTTTGCACCTTCCTACCCAGCATCATAAATTCCTGCCCCTGTAGTCATGGGGGCCATGTGATGCCCCATGCTGAGCTTGGCATTCCTGTGCTGTGAAAGTGGGTAAAACCCAAGAGTGTTGTGGTCAAATGAGCTTTACCTGCCTCACTAGTTTAAACTGAGCAACGACCACAGGGCACAGACTGATGAACGCTTCTTGAAGCAAAGGTCCTGGCTTAAGCCGTCCCTTTTTTCCTCCTCCCTACACCCTTCACTCCTTTTCTTTCTAGGCTGCTGCTCTTTGATGAAGCCAGTGAGGATAAAACTAGCTGTTTTATTTCCGTTGAGTATCTTAAAGCAAGTTCAATTCCTTGGTCCTGTCCACCATACTCAGAAGCACAAAATCACTGGGGTTGTCAGGGACCTCTTGAGATCATCTAGTGCCACCTCCCTGATCAGTCCATGTCAGCTAGAGCAGATTACTCAGGAGTACACAAATTCAATACATGACTCCCAGCTGCCATAGAAAATTGTAGCGTGATGATGGGGCAGGGGAAGGAAACTAGGAATAAACATGGGAGCAATGCTGTGGCCCAGAGAGTACAGGCTGTTACTCAACCATGATCAAGGTTTACAGCTCCATGAGTGGACGCAAGCTGAAGCAAAGACCACTTACCAGGTTTCTGGCCATTACAGCAGCTCCACAATTGGCAGTAGTGTGGTCAGTGGTACTAAGGAGCTGTGTATAGTGGTGGGTTCAAACACATCAAGCCTCTTCCACCCCATCCAGGGTGGAGGAGGAGATGGAGCATTACAACACACAGATCACTTTTGCCTTTTGATGTTTCTTTTCACTTTCTTACGCAAAGTTCTGGTTTGCTGCATCAGCTCAGAGTGGGACAGGGTATGGGCTGAACACAGAAGGAAAGACCTTTACCTGCAAAGGAGTGTTCACATATTCCCCAGACTTCCCACTGGAGCTGAAAGGACTTTGAGCTCCAAAATACATATTTTCTTGATTTGAATCCAGGCTAAAAGATTGTTATTCCTGTGAAAAAAATGCCTTGGAGCTACAAAGTTTTTCTCTGAAGGGTTAGGGGATGTGTTGTTGGACAAGTTACTAATGAGCAGCATGTTTCAGTTAGGGAAATATTGAGTATTTACACATCCAGAATATCTCTAATCGACTAAATAAACAGTTTACTGTGATGAGGCTCTGTACTGTGTTACAAAAGCTGAGTGTGAGAACCTCTGGACAGAGTGACCTTTCTCCAATACGCTTCCTCCATGTGTTTTATTGTTTTTTTCCTATGTAAACACTGACACAATTACAGCTCCCCGCCCTGTTTCTGCTGAAGGTATGGGCTTGTTTTCCTAGCACTCTGTGCTCGCAGGGTTCCAGCCAAGCCATCTCACTGGCAGCAGGGCCCTGGGTCATGTGTTTCTCTTTGCTGTCCCTCTCTAGTGCTGCGTACTTCACTTGTGCACAGCTAACAGGTGGCATCTCATCTGGTGGGTCCACATCCATCTCCTGTTTCCCTGTTAAGGTTGGGGTGGTGGGAGGTTCCCATCACTGGTCCCATCATTCCCAGCCTCCTTGTTTTGACCCATCTTTGTGTGTCACCCCAAACCCATGGAAACAGGTAGAAAGTCTCTCCTAGGAACTTTTATTTGTACCTCTGAAGAGGGAAGGCGGGGAAGATGGGGTATGGGAGTGGGGGATATGTTGGTAATTTGTGCTGTATTCTGCATTTCCCTCTTCCTCCTTTTACTAACCTGGTCGTTTTTGTTAATGCTGTCTGTGTCCTAACAACCTGTTCTTTATTCCCACTTACCCTTCCTTACTCTACCTTCCTAAGGACAGTCGGTACTAAGGTGAGCAAAGAAATCCTTTGTATTAAACTAGCCGTATAAAGCATGATCTCCTGCAGATCTCTGTTTCCATTTAGCCCTCACAGGGTGGAAGTATGTGGGGCAGTGGGGAGGGATAGGGGAGATCTGCTTGAGTGCAGAGAAGGGGAGGATGCAGAGCTCGAGGATTCCCTTTGCCATCTTTCTCCCAGCATCACAACTTGCTGTTAAATCTCGGGATTGCAGTCTCTGTCATCTGGACTGAAGGGCAATCAGAGCCAGTCAATCCTGCCCATGGCAGGGCTGCTACGGAGTAAAGTGAAAACACTGCAGCACCCTGCATTCCCACCTTAGCCCAGGGCAGAGTATGGTGCCTTTTCAGCACTCCCATTTTTTGCTGGAGCATGGGCCTGGACCAGAAAAGGCAGGCATCCTGTTTGATAGCAGCAGAAGAGCAAGTTCAAACCATATAGTGTCTGCTGCAAATAAACTACCCAGTGTGAGTAGTTTACATTCCTAATGTAAATAAAATAAATATTTATGGTGCTTATCTGCCTTATCTGCAAGTGGGAGTTTGCAAACAGTGAACCAGGTTTTTATCTGGAGGGGAAGTTTGTCAGCTAACCTAATTGTATGTTAGGGTATTTTAAAGACAAAAATACGTTGTGTCTGAAATACTTAAGCCTTGATCCCATGTTAGATAAGCCAGTGTTTGCTGCAATATACCTTGCACAACCAGGTGACATGGTGCTTTTCTTCAAGAAACATCTGTCCTTCTTTTGGAGGAAGAGCATTTGGTTTCTCTCCATCTTGCAGTTGAATCACTGTAGTTTTTCCAGCTGTGCGGTGCTGTCCCATCCTCCTCTCACAGGGAAGGGGCACCTGCCTTTTGGAAGAGCTGAGATCCTGCAGCAGGGAGGTGTAACAAGAAAGGGGAGAGCCTAGCACAGGAGCTCTCCTAGCCTCCAGGACTAACACTGGAGATGTTTGGCTCCTAATTTCTTTCCATCAATATTTTCACCTGCCCTACTCTTTTTCCTCTTTTCCCTCCCCAAGATGTGTCAGTCCAGTCCTGGTGGCCAGTCGTCATGCAGCAGTGAGCCATCACCCCTTGGCAGCACCAACAACAATGACAGTGGAGTAGAAATGAACATGCACAGCGGGGGAAGTCTGGGAGATCTGACGGCGTTGGATGACAACGCTCCTGTCGTGGACTCAACGGTCTCATCTGGTAACTCGGCAGTCAGCCTGCAGCTAAGGAAACACATGACGACGATGCAACGACTTGAACAGCTCAAGAAAGAGAAGCTCAAGACAGTTAAGGATTCCTGCTCATGGGTGAGCCCAGCTCCACAAGCCAGAAACACCAAGCTGCCTCCCATCTCAGGAAATGGTAAGCCCTGGGCCTGGACCATGTCCTGTAGGAACCTTCCGGAGTTTGACTCTGGTTTCATAACCAAGAGTCTGCCCTGGAGGAATGAGGATCATGTCTTACTGCCTCTGAGTCATGCTTTGCTAGATAAAGATGTCAGGTAAAATGGACAGCTTGGGTGTAAACACAGCCATCTGGTGATGTGCAACAGAAGCCCGGGTGCTCAGTTCTACAGACCTATGAAGGGAGACAGAGGTGTTGGTGTCCTTGTTTCTGAGCTTGCCCAGAACCCAGACACAGCTGTCCCCATTGTCCCTGTTACAGCCGCAAGACTGCTTGCATTTCTTCCAGCAGTTACAGTTCCCTGAGGGCTAATGTGCTTCCTGGGAGACCACTAGAGCACAGCAGCAATCCAGACAAGACCTCCCCCCATAATCTTGCTCTGACAGGCCTTTTGTCACTTCAGCAGCTCCTGGCTATTGCCTCCGGTTTCATATGCTAGTTTCCCACTGCTGGTGATTCCTGATAAAAGCATCTTTATGAACCCTCTAGAGATCCCCTAACTTTGCCAGGAAGTCCCAAGGCATAGTGCCTGTGTTATAGTAGATCTCAGAACTTCTTGGGTTACTCTTGGAAGAGCTGTTGAATGTCAGCCTTTGGGCTCTTGGCCTGCTATCCCTGACTGCTGTGCACCTGTCCCAGAGAGCAGCTGTGGTTGTAGCTATGTGCTGTCCCTATGGCACTGTTCACACCAGTCCAACCTTTATCCTCCTGAGGGAAGCCCATGTGGAGACGTTTCCTCAGAAGCTGAGTTTAAGGGGTGTACATGTTACCAAGTCTCTGCAGCAGGGACTTCTTAACTTCTCTCCCCAGACTTCTTGCTCCCTTTGCATGAACACGGAGCTAGAAGTGAAGCTTTGAATTGAAACTCACCATCACTCCCATGAAATATTTGGGGGTGTCTGTGGGTCAGTATTCTGGCACCTAGAACACTACCAAGTGAAATTTCTCAGCTAACTAAGCCTTTTCCTTCCCTGCAATCTTTCTCCCAGGCTCTGTTCTAGAAAATAGTGGTGGTTCTTCTGCTATGCTGCCTAACCCCAGAATAATGGAGCTGTCTGTCAACGAGGTTACAATGCTGAACCAACTCAACGAGCGCCGTGATAGTACAACAAGCACTGTCAGCTCTGCCTACACCGTCAGCCGCAGATCCTCGGGGATCTCCCCGTACTTCTCCAGCCGCCGTTCCAGCGAGGCTTCGCATCTTGGGCACCGCCCCAATAACACAAGCTCTGCTGACTCCTACGACCCGATTTCCACAGATGCCTCCCGCCGGTCGAGCGAGGCGAGCCAGTGCAGCGGGATGCCAGGTCTGCTGAACCTCACACCAGCTCAGCACTACAGGCTGAAAGCCAAGTACGCTGCTGCCACAGGAGGCCCTCCTCCGACCCCCCTGCCAAACATGGAGAGGATGACCCTGAAGAACAGGATCTCACTTATGGATGGACCAGACCCCACCTTGCCCTCCATCCGCCTCCCACCAGGCCCCAGGCGTTGCAGCGATGGTAACACCTATGGCTACCCATCAGCTCCAGCATTTCCCCATGAGGTGCAGGGCAACTGCACCAGACGGGCAAGCGACCCAGTGAGGAGACCTCCTGGAGACCCCCAGGCTCTCCCACGAGTTCACCGCTTCAACAGCACCAACAGCATGAACCCCTTCCATCCTCCACACCCCACAGACAGGAGGAATTTTGGTCTCCAGAGCTACGGGCGCTCAGATGGGAGCTTGCCGCGGCACAGCTACTCGCCCCGACCACTGAGCATCAGTGAAAACATCGCCATGGAAGCCATGTCTGGGGAGACAGACGCGCCCATTGGAGACGATGACATTATGCTGCCAGATGACGTGGTGCAGTACATCAAATCCCAGAGCAATGGGACGGCGGCTGAGAGCACTTCCATGGGGTACAGCAATGACATGCAGAACTTCCAAGGAAGTGGGAAGCTGCAGCCTCCAGCCTTGCCCAGCCAGCGCAGGATGGCAGTGGCTGAGGCAAGCATGAGCCACTTGGGACCCATGATGGCAGAGTGTTCCATGAGTTTTGATACTTCTTCAGACATGAATAAAAATAACATGCCTGTCCAGTGGAATGAAGTCAGCTCAGGCACAGTTGATATCATGTCCAATCAGTCGAAGCAGCAGTTTTCACAAGGGAACTTAGCGGTGGTCCAGCAGAAGCAGAACTTTGGTCAGTACCAGAACTACAACCAGCAGCAGATGCAGCTGCCAGACAACAGCATGAATGTAACACAGCAGAGCTTTATGCAGAGAAACATGGGCATGGATGGGCAGAGGCTAAACTGCATGCAGCTGCGGCAGCAGCCCATGAGCCTGGGTCCCAGCATGAACCCCGATATGGGCTTGCACACAGGGTATAACCAACCTCATCAGATGCTGAGCCCCAGTGCAGTCAGTGGCAACCCAAATCAGATCTCTCCTAATTGCAGCAACATGGCAGCGAAGTCCGGACCCCACCTTCACCCACAGCAAATGGACATGGCGACTGACCCTTCTTTGATGGTCAGGAGCAACAGTGAGCGCACAGTGCTGGGACAGGTCATGCATGAACCAAGTCAGCAGAACTACTCATCTCAGCCAAGCCACCTGAACTTCCCTGTGGCTCAGGAGACCTTTCCTCAGCCCATCATGACCTCCAATCAGCCCAGTTTTGAGCCCCAGCAGGGTGTGATGGGTTCAGCTGCGCAGGCATATCCACCTGGCATGATCCAGCCTCGTCCTCCGCCGGAGCCAAATCCGGGCAGCAGACCCCGAGGGGTCCGCACCGCCCAGCAGCTGGGCTACATGAGAACTCCCCATCCTACAAACACCCTCAGCCCGGGCCAGGAGACGACGGAGGCCATGCATAAAAGAACCAGCGACATGTTGCTGGCACCAGCCCAGCAGTGCGCGGACGGCACGAGGGACAACAACTTGATGTACTATTATGGCCAAATACACATGTACGAACAGAACAATGGCTTCGATAACCACGCGGACTGTCGGGTCAGGCAGCAGCAGTGCACACAAAACAGCAAGCCAGCCACTCTGCCTTCCCCAGGAACAAACCAGGTGTCCAGCACAGTGGACTCTCAAGGTCTTGAGCCGCCCCAGATAGATTTTGATGCCATCATGGACGATGGGGACCATTCGAGCCTGATGTCGGGAACCCTGAGCCCCAGCATCCTGCAGAATCTCTCCCAGAACTCCTCTCGCCTGACGACTCCACGAAACTCTCTGACACTGCCCACCATACCTGCGGGGATAAGCAATATGGCAATAGGTGATATGAGCTCCATGCTAACCACGCTGGCAGAAGAGAGTAAATTTCTAAACATGATGTCGTAACGGTAAAGCACAAGGCCTTGGTGCTCTCCAAGGGGCTCTGCGTGAAGCAGTTGTATGAATGTGCTTTTCAAAAATAATCTGTTTCAATAGAGTAGGTTTTTATAAGTGTTAAATACATTAAAGGATTTCAAAATGAAAATTTTAAAAAGTCTGTGTACAGAATTATGTAAACTATATGCAGGCAGTTCAGTACCACAAAGGTGCACCTCTAGTATTATTTTTTTGGCTTGGTTTCCCGGAGCACTGAACGGTATCACCACCAAGCTGGGAGACAGCGTGAGGGTGGTTAGAGATGAAACCCTCCCTTCCGGGAAGCCCTGTAAATAGTGATCCCCATCATTTTCTGTTAGGTACATTTACAAAAAAATTCCGTTTTCAACCTGTCCCAGAAAGAAATGGGAGGATGCAGTTTTGGTTAGAATAAAAGCCATACTATGTATTCTGCTCTGATGAGAGTAGGGTTTAGTTATGTCTCCAAACAAGCCCTCTGCCAGCAGTATTGTTTTATACCGTAAATACCTTTTTACCTTGCAAAGAGCGATGATTCCAAACGGCTTCTCAGCGAAGTGCCTTACTGTGCTTTCTTGTTAAGTAGCCAAGGCCTCTCTTCCTTTAAAAATCAAATATAGTGTATTGTCAGAAGCGTATATAAAATGTACATTTATAAAAACATAGTGGTGTTTCTGAGAAAACATTGGAAAGACACATTGATGAGACACATAAAAGGTGAATGCATACTTTGATCAGATGTGTTTACAACATGGTTTATATCATGTGCAGAGTGGAGCAGAGGCCTGGGAACAGCAATCACTGGGAAATAATCCCCCGTGGCGGGAAGGCTCTGGCATGCAGACTGACACACATGCATAACTTTGCACCTTCTGAACACAGTGACTTTCTGCGAGTGCCCCACATGCATCTTTAACGTCAGAGTGCTGGAGCACACATTACCGTATCCCTGTGGAGATTTGCAGCAGCTTCACTCTCTGGTGGGTTTTCCATGCTGAGGTGCTCACAGAAACAAGTGATGGTGATGGAGAGAGTTTTATGATTGTTCCAGCCAAATGTGCACCGTGGCAGCATTGGGGGAGCAGGTTAATCTTCCAGGGTTCATCTGTGTGATGTGCTCAGTGCAGGGTTCTGCCTGGGCTCCATGTGCACAACAGGGGCCTGGCTGCACTGATGTGGGGCCAAAACACCCTGCCCCACAAGCAGGCTCGTTGGCATGCACCCAGTGCTAGCTTAACATGTCCCACAGCGTGGAAAAAACTGCCGTATGCAAAAAATATACCACGGTCAACCCAAGTTGTTCCTTTGACTAGCAGACTGCACCTGCAGCCTGCAGCACCTGCACTAGCAGACTGCACCTGCAGCACCAAACATATGGATAGTCTCAAAACAGGTATTTGAGTCAGAATAGTAGCTTGGTCAGTGAGAATCTCTTGGAAGCATCATTGGGGAAGAGATAGGAGGAGCAGGGCCTCCCGAAGCCAAATTCTACACCAGAATATAACTGCTGGTAATAGTGATCAGCTGTTTCCAGGACAGTCCCACCTGGCACTGAAGTTAATCTTTGTTGCATTATTTATTTTTGCTGTCATTAGACAAAAGGGTAGAAGCAGCAGGGTGCGTTTACTTGGGAGGAGGCCTTGCTTAACTTCAGACTGCGTTGGACAAGGACAGCTCTTCTCATCCTGCTCTCATAGCCTCAAATACTTTGTACCCCATATGTTGAAGGGCAGGGAACAATCCCTCCCCAGGTTCTTACAGCTGGACTGAGTAAGCGTCTGTAGAGCTTCACTCTTTCCTTCCCATCTCCCTGTCCTATCAGTGTGATGTTCTCATTTGCACCTGACTCCGTCCCCTGCACAGGACCAGGACAGCTTTATAAAGGTGCTTTCTGGTGTCTTTGCTTTCCTTTTGCACAAACTGACGTCAGGATCACTCTTCCCAGCATGACCAGGGGCTGACATGAAAATGCCACGTGTCACCTCCAGGCAAACTCTGTGAAATCAGATAGGCAGGAGCTGTGCTTGGCAGTGGTGGATTGGGACAGCTTTGCTGCTGGGTAGCCCTGGGTACGGCTGGTGCAGGGGGGTGCTGCTCAGCATCCTGCAGCCTCATCTGTCCTCATCCCAAATACAGAGGGTGCACATGGGGTGCTCTCAGCCCTGCCCTTCACCCCTCAGTGACTCCTGCTGATGCCCAGGGTGCATGAGGGCAGGGAAGCAAAGCAGGGTGCCTGGCTGTTTATTTGTGTCTCCTGTGAAAGTTGTGTTTAAAGGGATTGTTTTATAGTCTGCTGTATATATTCTCCTGCAGTTACTGACCTTGCCCTTGCCTTTGCATTTATGAAAAGATGGCAGTACATGTTTTAGAACATTGTGTGTTGTCCTGGATGCTTGGAGTACAACTGGGCATCCCTTGTGCTGAGATGGATCAGGCTTTCGTGTGTCCTTCAGTTGCTAATCTGATTTTTTCAACAGCTGCATAGGGCAATGATGGCTACTGAGTCCCTCCTCACAGATATCTCATTAGCAAAAGTTCAAATACAAAAGCAAAACCAAATCTCCAATGACTTGAGATTTTTTGGACTTCTCAGTGGTGGTCTTCCTTCATTTACTGAAAAAGTATTATAATAATCTTTCCAGCACTGTATATATTATGTATAGAAGACATCATTACTAAAAGTACTGTAGGTGAATTGTTCTGTCAAATTTATATCTTAAGAACATTTTTAGCTGTTTTCTACATCATAAGAATGGAGGTAACATGCTGAACCTGTATATAAACCTTTTGTACATTAAAAATAATTTTTTTTCATAATTCATTGTGTCTGTTGTTTTTTTTTTATTGGCAAATGGTGGTTGGTCTTGGTCTGTCGTTACCACACCAACACAGTCAGTTGGACTTGGTGGTGCTTAGGAACAGCAGCAGGGACAGCACAGGAGAGGGACTCAGAGCAAGGGCTGGACAAATTTGTCAACCAGAGGATTTATGATAAAAATGGCTTGTTGACTGACTTGATCGTTGTCCAAAAGGAGACAGAAATAGGACAGATTAGCAGAGCTGTGATGGGCCATGACAGTGGCAAATTGAATATTGGGTTTGGAGAAAGGAGAAATTAATCTGTGCATTATGTATGTGATGGGAAGCAATTATTGGGCGAGCAACTGATAGATACATCAGTTGTGATCTCATTAGAGTCTCGTCCAGCCTGTGGATGAGAAAGATTTAATTTGGCTGCAGTAAGAGTTAGCTCAGCTACTCAAGAGACTGATTTTCAACTTGTTTTTGTAGAGGTGGGTTGGTGTGGACAGGGCTAGAGCCTTCAGGGAGGGTGAGGAGGCTGTTCACAGGTGATCCTCATGGGCACAGCAGTGAGTTTGGAATGAAAGCTGCTGAGCAAAGCAGTTGGCCAGTGAATCAGTGAATTACACTTGGTGCCAATGAACCAGCAGCTTCATGCAGAGGCAACTGAAGGGGATGCACTCCTTTTCCTCTCTGCAGAATCCCTTCTGAGCTGATTGGCAGAATCAGGTACGTAGAATCAGGGACAAACCCTCACCCTATCTTCAGGATTCCTACATACGGGACGAACCCTCCGGGTTCCTTGGCAAGAGATTGCCACATCCCTCTTGGGAAATTAATTTTTCCTGTTTCAGACACCTAGAATGTGGTGGACTTTCCTCTGAAAGACATGTGTCACTCTCCTCACTGATTACAGAGAGCCCAAGTAGCCAGCTTAGATGCCTTCTCCAGTGGGGTGAGGTGAATCCCTTGCTCCTGTGGATCTCTACACTGATCTGGTCACCCTCAGCATGATCTGAGGTTGAGTCAGTGAATGTGTTAATGATCCTGTTAGTCTGTAAATCCATTGGATAAATATCACACCCCTCTGTACTGTCCAAGAACTACAAAAATCACAAAATATGCAGTAATACTATTAAAAGGAAACTGTTCAGATCTTTTCTATTGATGAAAGGCTTTGGAGACTCAGATCAGCTCCTACTGCTTTTTTACTTCAAACACTTAAAGTAGGTTTCTAATCTAGATCAAATGCTGCTTTTAGCTGGTGTTTCACTTCAGAGTTCAATCAGGGCACACCTCTGCCTGTGTGAGAACATATTTATTACTTAAACTGGGCTAAGATTTCCTAGGAGCCCACCTGAGGTCATGTACCAGCATGTGCATTTTTACTGCTTCACCATCCGGGAATAAACAAGGAATGAAAGGCTCATTGCTCCAATTGTAAGCTGGTAATAACCCTTCTGCAACAAATGTTGTTTATAAGCCAGGGCTTGGAGTTTATACTACTGTGGCAGCTGCATAATATTCAATTAACCTTCTTTTTAATCAATCATATCCCTTATGAAAACAAACCATCCTAACAGGTCTGATTCTGACCTTCTTTGGTGAGTGTTAACCTCACTCCACTCCCAAAACCAGTGGGAGCCTAGGAAGAGTGAGATCCCACTCTGGGTAAAACCATCACAGCTCTTTAATATTGCACTAATATCTCAGGTTTTCCTGGAGGGGAGAAAAAAGCCCATAAAAGCTACTGTTGCTGGATCTGATTGCACTTACTGAGTACGGAGTCATTCCAACAGCTCTTTATTGCAGTGGTCTCTGTAGGGATGACATAGGGGCTCTTGTTCTTTACGAGCTGTTGGATCTACTTGGAAGCGCATACGTGTTGTAAACAAATGGTGTGTTTTATATTATTGGAAGGACAATTTATGACCAACCAAGGCCTCTTGCAGACAGCCATTTAACTTGTAAGTAAAATGACCTAACACTTAAGAAATTTAGAAGCTACAAAACAACCCATGTTGTGGCTAATACACTTATTTCTCTTTGATTTATGATCCATGTAAAACTTGAAACGGCCATATTAAATATGTTTGGTGTAAAAAAAAAACAGAACAAAGCAATGTTTTCACATATGCTGAGGGTTTGTGACTACTGTAGCTTCCTCCAATTGCACCAGCATTTCTGATTCATTACATGGGTCCCTTTGCCTCCCTATTTCCATTTTCCCCACACTGACCTGTCAGGCAGATATGTAGGAGGCACAGTGGCATGCCTGCTGTCACCCCTGGAAGAGCTGCTGCACGCAACTACAGTGCACTTGCTGGAAACATCTCTCCAAGTGTCGGTGGCTTACCAAAAAACAAATTCTGGCTCATACCTTTGTCTGTCAGAGGCTGTTCTACCATCCCACCTTTACCATCGTGTGTAGAGTGGTATCAGCAGGCAGCAGAAGGCATAACAACACACCACAAAAGGCAGCTCCTGCACCAGGAAGCAGGGAATGGGGCTACATAAACCTGTGATCTACATTCCTCTGTCTAGCCTTAACTCTTACTAAGTACAGCCCAGGATAGTCTTCATAGAAAAAGGATGTTTAAGGAAGGACTTTGAAGCAGAAGCTTGGTCTGATGCTCTGAATGTCTTCTAAAGGACTCTCTCTTTCCCTTTCCCTTTCTCCATTCACTGTACAGAAAGAGTACAGATGAAAACAACCTTCACAAATGTCCCCTCTCTCCCCCGTCACTATGCCTTTTCTGTTCTTCTTTGTGAAGGACCTCAGCATGCTCTGCCCATGCAAACATGTTCTCTGCCAGGCTTTGAGAGACAGACAGTTGCATTTTTTGACTCAGGAGCATGAGGAACAGCTTTCCTGACACCTGCAGAGTGAATCATGCAGAAGAAGAGCACACATTTCACAGCTGGATGTTGGCCAAAGCACCAAGGTTTTTGCTACAGTGTGGTGGTAGCGGTTAAAATAGATCAAATGAAATGAGGAGAGCAGGAGGGAAGGAAGCAAAACTCTGGACAAAGCAGGGCTAATTTTCTTCGTGGCTTTGTGTCTCCCAGTGTGTCTTACACTTGGAAAATTCCGTGGGCCATGAGGTGTAACTGGCCATGACAAAAACAAAGAAGTGATACTTATGAGGGTGTAAGAGAGATCTATTTTTTAAGAATTTGGATCTGTAGAGCTTCACACAAAGGACTTCTGGAACAAGAGCACCATTTTTAGCTCTGTTACCTCTTTTGCCCACTGCTCGGTTGACCAGTCGTGCGAGCAGCCATCCCCTGAAACGGTGGTGTGACCAGTGGCACCGCCGTCGTACGGCGCTTGGCGAGCTCCAGCCACCTGCTCCCAGGGAAACGACCATGGCAGCGACAGCAGCCGAGGAACACAGCTGGGACGGATTCGCAGCAAGCTTGGAGAGGCGCTCCAGCCCCAGGCCTGGAGTCTGTAGGTGGGCTGCCCCACCCTTTGGCAGCACCAGCATCCTGCCCTTGGCTGTAGAGCTCAGAGCAAAGGCACTCCCAGCCTCTGCGGCTCAGCCAAGCTGCAAGAAACAAATGTGCTTCTCCCTTTCTGCCACTGTTACTGTAGAGCAAGAACTTGGTAATCTCCAGGTGGCTTCATCGGGCCCCTTTCCCAACTGGCGAAGCAGCCCTCTGAGAAGGTACCTGCCTGCTGCACTTACCCATCTGATTGGCATCTGAGCAAAGTGTCTCCACTGACTCAAAACTGATGTATTCTTTTTTCTTTTTTTTTGAGCAAAATGTCTTGATGCGAATCGTTTAACCTCTGTGTCACTCATCAATAATGACGATAAGTGAAATTCGATGAAATGCACAGAGGATTAAGCATCACCCCAGGCACACTGAAAGAGGGCGGCGTAACCGTATCTGGGAGACCTAAAGGAGGGGTTGATAAAATGGGTTTTGCTCTGCAGTCCAAAAGGCTGAACGCCCTGTAGCACCAGCACCGGCTGAGGAGGGTGCTGCACGTGGTGATCCTAATCACATCCTGCAGGCCAGTGAATTTCCCTTGTTAGCAGCCATCCAAGAACCAAACAGGTCTCACCTTGCTTGAGGAGCTCTCAGGAAATGATCGCTTGTCTTAGCAATGTCAGGAGATTTGTCAGAGAATGTGAAAAATGTTTTCAGGGAATAGAAACTGGGGCTGAGCCAGGTGAAGGTTTCTACTTAATTGGAAAAAAAAAAATAGATCCCAGCATTTCCATCATTAACTGGAAATAAGTGGGAGCATTTTGAACAAATCAGCAGTGGTCTGTGTTGAAAGCACCAATGACACCAGTGTGAAGCTTGAGAAGCTTTTCTTAGAGACGAGAGCCAGCTTCGTGGTCATTGGACACTTCCAAAAAATGGTTTGTATTTGCCCAAATTATAAGGGAAATTTAAAATCTGAACCCATTCAAAAGCTTTCCCAAAATTTAACACATAGTAATAATACATCAACAACTTTATCCTAAAAACCCTCCAAACCTAAACCCTGAATTTACAAGAGCATGGGGCTGAGACATGACTACTCAAGTAGTCTTGTAAAAAATTGACATCAAAAAGATTTTCAGCTAAACTATTATCTGCACATTTCTTCAATAATTTTTTAACTGTCATTTATGATTTTAAAAAAAGAGAAAGATTTATTATGCAGAGAGCTGGGCTGGTTTCATCACACGTGAATCAGTACCAGAAAAAGTTAAGTCTCTAAGGAGATCAAATGAAATTGTTTTCCACTCCTGCTTTTTCTACAGAGTTGTTCCATTTCAGGAAGTTGGGATGGAGCAGATCGCACAAAAGAAAAAGGTGTAAAATAAAGTAAGGGGCTGAGGGCCTTTTAGATTAGCATCATCCCTCCTTTTAACAGGAAAAACAACATTTTTAGTGGTGTTTAAAATTATTCCAGGTAACACACAAAATACTGTACTGTGTTGCAATTAGCTGAGGTAAAACCTCTTTCCCCACCCTTATTTAAGTACTGACAAAGTCCTTCAGGCAAATCACTGGCCCACAGTGTTCCAACAGATTCAGCAGGGCTCAGACATGGCTTTTTTGTGAGCACAACTGGTGAAAAAAAAGGGTATTTTCTCCCCTCAGAATAAACCCCAATGATAGAGAGGAAGAGGTTTATTATGTTATTTCAAACACCTTTAGTACTACTGAAAAAAATTTGACATTTTTAAAAATAAAAATAGCAGGAGAACGATCAGAGGATTGCAGCTGTAAACTAGGTCTTGTGTACATGGATCAGTGTTCTCTATTACAGTAAATGAAAACTACTCAAATTTGGAAAAAAAGTCCTCAAATGACCTGGTTATTTTAGTCATTTGTTTTTTCTGAGGACAACAAATTTTGAGCCTACCATTTCTCACATAAAACACAGGGCAACAGCACTCATGGGCAAAACTAGTTTAGCCTCTGTCTCACAGACCAACCGGCTTCCTTTAAGAGTGGGCTGGGGTTTCTTGAGTTTTCCTATCATATCTTGGAGTTCTTGTTTTGGGGTTGGGTGTTTGGGGTGTTTCATTTATAAACTTGCATATATTACTTTTCTCTCAAGGGAAACTCCCCCTTTACAAGGAAAATGGTCTTTGTCCAAGCTGGCAACCAGCAGTGGGAAAAAAACAAACCAGCTTAGTTTAGGTCCAGGGCCCAAACAATGCCAGTCACAGGTGTGTGCCTTCAATGGAGAAGTCAGAGCTTTCCTTCCGCCTCTGCAACTGCAGAAATCCAGCTCAGAACACTAAATTCCTGTGAAGAATGTGGCACCTGTTGAGAAAAGTCTTTCCTTTTTCACTGGAAGTTGTTACGAGAGACACGACCATGAGCATTAGAGAACCACAGAATCCTTTAGGTTGGAAAAGACCTCAAAGATAATAAAAGTCCAACCATAAAACTGACACGGCCAAATCTACCACTAAACCGTGTTCCGAAGCACCACATCTACACATTTTTTGAACACTTCCAGGAATGGTGATTCTTCCACTTCCCCAGGAAGCCTATTCCAGTGCCTGACAACCCTTTCAGAGAAGAAATTTTTCCTGATATCCTATCTAAACCTCACATGAAATGCAGCAGAAAGCAGACAAAGAAGCAGGAGTGGGGCTGATCGTAGTGACAGAAATGACAAGCTGCATCCCCTGAAGGACCACTGAGATGTACAGCACAACGTGTGACACCAACAACCTGGAGCCTTCAGCATGTGCTCGAGGTCACACTCAAAGAAATGGAGCTCGGCATGTGCTCCATGTGTCAGGAAGCAGGAGATGGAGCAAGTCAGGGTACAGCCCAGTTGTGTGGGACATTTAAGAGACCATTGGAATGTATGTGAGGCACAGTGACTTTGGGTAGGTTTTTTTGGCAGCCATATGAGACTATTTTTTTGGTTTGCAGTGTACTGGATGAGACAATGTGGGTACCATCAAGGCTTCATCTCATTTAAAAGTTTATTTTAATGAAGTCACAATAAGGCCTCCAGCTGGAAAGGTTATTTATTAACCTCTTATTTACAAATTGAGCCCTGATTTGAAAATTAAGGCATTGTAATTTAATATTAACCCACATGTCAGAAAATAATGAGACAAACTACAGGGAAAATTGCATTCCATATTGCAAAAGACCCATTTTATTTATAATGACCAGGATTACAAGTCATGCCAACACTGATGGATCATACTTTAAAAATCTTGATAGCTCATTCATTTCTATAATTATATTTATTACAAATTAAATAAGTTGCGGACACCCTTGATATACAAAGAGACAAAATTAATTTGTGAATCAGTATTAATCTGTCATCAAACTAAATGAACTCCCTTTCTGGCAGTCTACTGAATATAATGTACTGTACCAGACTTTCCGTGATCCTCAGGACATGAAAGCGGTGAAAGTGCAAGTCCAAGCTGTTGAAGGAACTCCTCTTCAGTTGGATGTATGTGATTTCTCAGTGCGGCTTTTAAATCAAAAGATTAAACCACAATAGAAAACTTGCCTGACCAACTTCTGGAAAGCAAAACAAAGTCTGATGTTTCCAGTCACATCTGTTCTTCACCTCCTCTCAGAGCAGTAGTAAGATGCAATGCGCGGCTCTTCAGCACTTCTCCTGTGACCCCTGTACCTACGTCACACTGGAAGCTGAAAGGCTGGTACGCTCTTGCTTCCTTTCCTGACCGTGCAGGTCCTGAGGCCCTGGGGCAAACCCCTGCACTGTGGCAGCAGTGAGATGTTTGTGCTGGACGTCCGCCTGAGCGGCGCGGGAGACGCTCGCTCCCCTCGGCCGAGGGAGAAGGGGAATGCTCAGATGCTCCTGGATGAGATTACAGACCTTAATGCTCAACAACTGCCACTGTGGTTAGCAAAAACCTGTGCCCATCTGCTCAGGGGTTTTGTGACTGGAGACAAGGAGTTCTGCCAGCTTCAGGAGAACTCAGGCTTTCCTCCAAAGTATAAATTTGGAGAGGGAAAAGGAAAAAACAAAGGACAGAGACTCAATGCTGCAGGTTAGAGCACATCGTCCCAGTGGACACAAGCAAAGAACAGTAAGATGAGTTGTGGCTGCATGTCCCCTTGCCTACACCATTCCTATCCCAGCATCATCCAGCCTCAGTGCTGACAAACTAATGCTTGGGCTGTTCCTCTTCTAAATAGGACATGACTCATCCTAAGGCAGTGGAAGTGTTGCTTCTCTGTGGAGGAGGAAATTATCCCTGTGTTTACAGACTTATTATTTTTAAATTTCCACTGTATTATCTCATCCCCCTTCCTCTTGAGTTAATCATCAACGCCCCTTGAGTTCATAATCTCAAAGGCAAATTTTCAACTCTAGCAGGTTGGACCCCATTGAAAACTGGCCAAAACAACTGAACTCCCCTGCCATAATAGGCTGATCTCTCCATGTCATTTAGCAGCTAGGATCAACTAATAAAGTGCAAGATGCAGAAATGTCATTCAGAGTTACCTACCCGTAACTAAATAACTTTGTAATGAATGAGAGGCCATTTTGAGCTGCTGCCTTAAAGACTAACTCCATCTCCATAAAGAAAGAAATATGACTCAAGCAGAGACAGCCTGCGTGCAGCATTAACAAACCCTCTTTGTGTTTCTATAGGAAAGACTGACACCAAGTGAGTTGTGTGCTTGCATCATCTTCACCTTATTTTCCTTTAAAACTGATGGCTCCACCTCAAAATATTCCAGTGCCTGACAACCTGCTTGCAGGGAGCAGGTGAGCCCCTTCACTACGAAATAGAGAGCTCAGTAGGTGTTTCTGAGCTCAAAAAATTGTCTTAGGTTAACTTCAGCTGGACAACAAGAACAGTACCTGGTTTAGTAATATAACAGTAATTAATTCTGACTGTTCATAGAGGAAAAACTCAGTGTTGCCAGAAGAAATGATTTATACGTCTTTATATGACAGCGTTTTTCCATTCACCTTTTTTGGAGCATTTCCTTCAAAAGACATTAAATCCATACATTACTATTTAAAGAGCTTAATTCAGCCCAGGCAATAATGATCCATAAATATTCATGATTTTGTTTTAACATTAAAATAACATCTGTTTCAAAACATCTGCAATCTGTTTTCAATGCTTCGGTAACATTGAAATTAACTGTAACTAATACAATAAACCACTATTAGGGATAATGATAATGAAGGATGCCCTATTAAGAGACACGAACAACATGGAATTCAATGAAAAACAAGACGGGGGGTGGAGGGGATGAACCCAACGGTCAGATACCAAAGCTCCTTGGAACTTAAATCCCCCATTATGGGAGAGTTTCCTGTGTGCAGGACTATTGTTTGACCATCTCAGATGCTGCATCTCTGCTCCGCTTGGGTCTTGTTCAAATTTCCACTGCTAGAGGGGTAATTTATGGTGGAGGCAGTGTGACTACTTTTAACGCTGAGGTAGAAGGGAGACTCAGTCTCTCCAGCTGAGGGGGCCCACAAAGTTTTTCTGAGCTGGGAAAGCAGCTCACAGCGTGCCCAGGGCCCTCCCAGCCAGATGTGCTGAACAAGCCTGTTAACCTCCCCCCCGGCAGCGCCATGGCCCCGTCCCCAGCGAGTGCCGATGGCCGGTGACTGCGCTCACGGCTGTGCCGTGCTCCAGGCCAGGGGGTTAACCAAAATGATTAACTTCCCCCCAAAAGGGGCTATTGTTTTCTGCTGTGATTTCTCCCTGTGGCCAAGACAGATGACGTCACTGCACATCTGTATATCGTTGCAAGGGTGAAGGTGAAGGTCGGGCGTGTGACGGTGCTGGGAAGGAAGGTTCTCATCCTCTGCTGGCTGACACTTGGCACCCACCTCCGTCAGACCCACACTCTCACCCACAGCCCCCAGCTGGAAAGTTTTACTTTCATGGAAAGCCTTGGTGGGTCACCAGTCATAAATTAAAAATTATATTTAAGGGGCTTTGTGGCTTGTTTAGTTTTTTTAAGCCAGCCCTTCCTCTTTACTTCTCCCACTCCCTGACAAAAATCCAGGAGGCGTTTCTAATCTCCTGGACGTAATGCAAAAGGCAAAGGAATATAGCAGCTGGTTTTGCTCTTATCTGATGATTTCTTTGAGAAGAAATTCTATGCTAAAATACATTTTTTCAGTCAAAACAAAGCCTGGACTCGCCACACATCTGTACAACCTTGATGCAATAAGAGCAGCTGTTTACACTGTCAGAATGACATCTTTTTACACCAAAATACACAGACAATCTAAAGGGACCATTGCATGGGTACAAACAGCTCCAGGAATAGCCCTGGAGGCTGTTCATCCTCGCTGGCCCAAGCACTGCACCCCTGGCAAACACTGCATCCTGGCTGTGCTCCCAGCACCTGGCACCGGCTGGACAAGGTCCTGGCAGGCCACCACGGAGCCGTGCCTCTGTGCCTTTCCAGCAGTGGCAGTAGCCCATGGAAAGCAGAGCATAAATCCAAACCATTTAAAGTGTGATTAAGACTTCCCCTGATTACTGCTCTGCATGATATTGAATGCTTCGGCTGTTGGTGATTTATTAAAGTAATATATAATATGCTGCATTCAGTTAACAGTCCCCATCAAGCACAATCTAGCTGAATAAAAAAAAAAAAAAGAAAGAGTCAGAGAGAGAGTGTGTGCTTTAACAGGAAATCTCCCTGGATTTAAAGGAAATTGAAATATGCGCATGGTAATCTGTGTCCAAAGCTTTTAGCACTTTAAAAAGTGCCAGTTGCTAATACCACTGGCTAAAGTCAGCATTTCTTCAATCCCTAATGGTCCCAGTGCCATCCTCACCCACTCCTTCCCTCCACCACCACCAACTGGCTCCTTCACCTGCACTGCTTTAGCTTTTTGGGTTTTTTTCAGTTTTATTTCAGAGTAAAGTTTCAGCTTCAGGTTCTTTAGCAAATGGAAAGCTGTGCCACAGTGTTTTTTGTATCACCACCAGCACCAAACCAGAGCAGAGGAGGTAAAACTGGAGGTAACTGTAGCCTGAAAGGGAATAAACTGGGGCTGTCATTAAAAGAAAAAAAAAAGGAAAAAAATAGCAGTATAAGCACTCAGTATAGTTCCAGTGCTTTAAATGCTTCAGCTTTAATGGCAGAAGTAGCTATTAGTTATGCAGGGAAGAGGTTTATTTATTTTCATATACGGTACTTAATGTATTACTGCTCCTTTAAGATCTAATTCAATGAGATACTTCTGCAGTGGGCTAATTTTAAGGTGTCATCTTCAATTAACACTGATCTCAAACATAAACCTTGCAAAATAAGGTGGCTGGCTTAGAAATTATAAGATTATAAATAAAAGGTTTTATTTGACATTTTCTTTTGAGGATCCATGCCTCCAAGCTGTTTTGTGCCTTTTTTTTTTCTCCCCTTGAAGGCATAAACTTTGGAAATTACTTTCTAAAACCAGCAAGAATGAAAGCAGATACTCTCACAAAAGCACCCTTACTCCCCAGCCTGGGGCTTTCAGAAAACCCAGATGTAATGCCCAAAAATCATAGGCTTTTCAGCTCACTACTCAAGCTTCAGCAAAACAAAAACGGCACCTGAAAACAGATATGGGGTTGGGTTTGGTTTCCCTTCTTTAGTTTCTAAAACTGATTAAATAGGCCCAGCACCAGTCTGATACTGATGATAAGGACTTTGCTACAGCTCTGACGTTCTCCACAAAAGTCACAGAGCTGTTTTTGTGCACTGCAGCAGAGAGCTGACTTACAGTCAGCGTGTGATGGACATCGGTGCCCGTGTGCGTTTCTCTCTCAGAGAACGAATGGTTCAGGTGACAAGGGATCATTCTTGGCACTGCCCTGGTTTAACTGGCAAAGAGAGAGACTTAAGCTCGTGTCTTTAGCTGTTCTTCATTCTGGATGCCAGAGAGACATCCCCCATGGCGACTGCCAGGAGACACAGTCACTGGAACAGGGTTCCTTCCCTCCTGTCAGCTGAGACCTCAAACACACAGTTTGGCTGTTGAGCTCTAACATCTCTAATGTACACACTGACCAACAGATCTTTTTTTTCGTGCAGTTAATGTGGGTGCATTTTGATGGGAGCAGCAAAAGTGCAGCCCTGACCTGAGGGTAGGCACGTGCCAGCTGTTGAGGTCTTGCTCCAAGGCCCTGGAGCCCCACTGCTTCTCTGGAAAATGTCTGCAAGAGTATTTTAGCCTGAGCATCACATTTTCCCTTAATCTCACTCTAACTGATGTCATCATCATTTTAGCTTGAAACTTTCCCAATTTAACTCAGCTCAAGGCGCAGATTGTTAAAAGTCTGGCAAGGTTGTTGACTCCTGGGTCTTCAAAGGCGAAGACTCAAGGCAGCCTTGCAGAGAGGTGGAGGTCCCAGCTCTGCCAATGAGCTGAAACACCATGTGCCTCCTGAAACCCAGAGAAGCATCACCAGCCCAGAGCCTGAACATTACAAACCTCAAAAATGCAGTAGAAAAACTATTGCTATTTCTCAGCCCAATAAAGCAAAAAATGCATATGCAATAAATTGCCTTTTTTTGTTGTTTTTTTTCACAGTTTGATTATCCGTCATGATAAGACATTACTTAAAGCAGTGGTGACACTGTCTAATCATTCTTGTGAAATATAGACTTCTCTCTCCACTTCAGACAGAGCCGACATTAATACACATTTATGCAAAGCAGAGCTGGAGCTGTCAGGGGCTAATCTTTACAAGTATGATAAATGATGTTTATTTTCAGTGATGGAACGAAACACCCGGGCTGACAATAATTGTAATAAAAAGGACAGATCAACTTCTATAAAGTGATTGAATTACCAGTCTATTGCATTAATGCCTGATCTTGGCTCTGTCATAAACCTGCTTTAGGTTACCAACGAGTGCACATTAGGAAACATCCACCTTCAAATAGACACCCTGTCCTTGACCTGTGGGAATGCAGGAGAGTCACTGCTGGATGCAGGGTTTGGCCATCCTTACTTAACATTTGTTTACAGTAAAGTATTGTTTCCTCCTCTTAGGCCAAAAAAGCAGCAACCTGTGTCTCTTAAGCCTTGCAAAAAAGTTCCAAAACCTCAGCATCTGCACACGCAGATGCCAGTACTGAATTTAGTGCCTGCAGTGTAGGTCAGACTCACCAACATCCACAGGGACCAACACAATGACTGTGGATCACCAAAGTCCCCTCGAAGCAAAGAAATGGAAAGAGGTCAACCTTCCCCACCTTCCTGGGCAAATGGATGCTACCAAAAGATTTCCTGTGATTTCCCTGGCTGTGATATGAAGGAAAAAGAAAAGAAACTTAAAGTCCCTCCATCCACGGGATGACCAAAACCTCTCATGAATAACTGGGTGACTTAACTGCTTAGTAATTAACTCTGTCATAGAAACTAAAAACAGCTTAAGAACGGGACAGATGCGGAAGGAAAAAGAAGGAAAGAGACAAATAGAATAAAAGCATAGTTATATCTGTGTATGTTTATAAAAACATTCATGCATCTATTGCCCTGTATTTCCCTCCAACTAGGACTTCTGATATAAGACTAAAAAGTGAATAGGAAAGGTGAAATTTGGGTTCATCAACAATGCCTAACAAAACAATATTCTGGAAACACTTCCTTTCAGGTCAGATGAAGTATTTGTTTGCATTTTTTGATTATTTCTTTTCTTTTCCATTCCATTATGTTTATATTTCATATTTTGAGTATTCCATGTTTCTATTCCAGTCCAGATTTGTATAGTATTTTCTGTTTCATAATTCATTTTGCATTATTTCATGTAAGAATTTGTACTCTGGTGTACATTAATGCACAGTGGTGCCAAAGAGAAGGCATTTGAGACTGAAAACTTGAAATGTGCCATTCTGACAGCTGACTGCTGACTGCTGTGAATTTATTGAAATGAGTTATTCTTTTTCCCCTAAACTTAAGTTTGTCCAAATTGACACACTCCCATGGGGATGGTTCAATTCTAGCAGAGCAGCGTTTTCTGACAGCAGACACTAAGCAGGAAACTTCCAACCTTTCTCAGCTGCATGTAGTTGTCAGGGTATGAGCGTGTGTGCTCTGCCCCAGGGCAGGACCCCACTGGGACTGGGAGCTGATGACCACAGCTGGGCAGCCAGAGCACAGATCACAGCCCAGATGATGGCTCCCAACAGCCCTGGCTCCCGCCCAGCTGATGCTGGAAGGGTGATGATACTCCTGAAGGTCCTAACAGAGTTAGGATTTTGAAACAATATTTTAAAAAAGTAAATAGAGCTGATCTAGAGAGTTTGCTGACTTTATTAAAGAGCATCTCCTGCATGAATTTTTTCATGAAATAAACTTAATTTCTGCTGGATCTGTCTGTTCCCAGCATTGCTGTCACAAGGTTTCAGGCTCTGCAGACGTACCTGCAGTCAGGAATGTGACGGTCCAACGCGCAGCGTGGCTCGTGTGTGCAGGCCTGGGAACATCTGGGAAGCCAGCTGATATGGCAGGTTCCTGGGATGGTCCTTCAGCCACGGGGACAGAGGAGGAAGGTGGGCAGCTGGACTTGCTCATGCAGCTGGTGCCACGCAGGGGGCTCGAGGCTGGAGACAATCCTGACCCATGGATCGGGGACAACACATACATGAGGGCAAATATTCCCTGCTGCACTGCAAAGGGCAGTGAAAGCTGAAACCTCAAGTGCCTTTTTCTCCCTCCCATTTCCCACTCGGAACACTGAGATTTTCTAAATACTCCACTGTTTTAATTATTAAAAGGTGGTTACATGCATTGGATGGGCATCTCGTAAAGAGGGCAGGAACCTCTAAATTACATCATACCTCAAATTTACATGTCACAAAACACTATATATTCTACAGGGTGGACTACTGTCAGAGTGAAAATCAACCTCATTGGCAGCTAAAGATTTTTTTTCCCCCAGACAGCAGTGAGAAAAGATTCAACATAAAGTCCTGAGCATTCAGCACTGCCTGTGTCTACACTTTGATGTCAGAAATGCTGGAGGGCTGAGTCAGAACAGCTTTAGCTGCTTCTGTCATGTCCCACACATCAAAAAGACATGTAGGGGTTTGTTGCCCCATCATCTGACAATGTCAGCAAGACACTGCCACCTCAAAGTATTGCTGACCCCAAATGTGCTGGAACTCATGAGCCAGCTATGCAAAGTGCACATTTTAGCTAAAAGAAAGAGAAAAGTATTTATTTTTAAAATCATGTGTTTGAGATTCTCCTCTGTCTGGCCTTAGCTCAGTATTTCTGAGTGCACTGCGGAGTGCAGAGAAAGCCCTTAACAGGAAAGGGGTCAGGAGCAGCCAGGCTACTGCTCCCACAGCTTTGCCCAAAACAGCCAGACCCACTCATATCCCAAATGTTACTGGTCCAAACAGACTTGGGTGGGTTTAGCCTGGGAGAAGGAGAGAGCACTTGCATAAGCTGCTCCCCCAGCAGGGATGCAACAACCTTGGAAAAGGGAATCATAGAATATGCTGAGTTAAAAGGGGTACATCAGGATCATCGAGTCCAACTCCTGGCCCTGCAGAGGACATCCCAAGAATTCCACCGTGTGCCTGAGAGCATCGTCCAAACACTTACTGAACTCAGCCTTGGTGCTGCGGCAACTTTCCTGGGGAGCCTGTTCCAGTACCCAAACACCCTCTGGGTGAAGAACCTTTTTCTAATATCCACCCTAAACCTCCTCTGACTCAGCTTCCTGCCATTCCCGTGAGTCCTGTGCTTGATCAGGAGACAAAACACAGAAAGCTCCTTCACTGGCACAGACCACGAGAAGGGCATCTCACTGCAGCACAGAGCAACCGTGTGAGGCTGGGAGAGAGCAGGGCCAGGGTGTCAGGGTGTGGGTGCACTTGCCCACAGGCATTGCATAGTGGAGGGGAGGTGTGGGGCTTTTCCTGGGACTGCCAGAGCAGGGAAAGAGGCTTTGACACTCGAGAGGGTCAAAAAGCAGCGCCATCATAAAAACTGTGCAAACAGCAGGAACATTTCTTTAATAAGTCTCCAGACAGATAAATCACAGCTTAAGGGGAGATTGCGGTGCTATTTATTAGTCATTTGTGCATGATTTGCTCACTCCATTGGTAGTGGAATTTCTTTTTTGGGTATTTAATTTTCATCAGAAATGATTTGTGTGCTGCACAGCAGTTCATACTGACACCACTGCCCTGCACAGGCACCTGCAACCAGCTACCTACAGACGGCTCCAGCCTCCAAGAAAAGTGCTGACAGTGACCTCCTAAAGGAGATGCCCCAGTGGTTAAATGCATCAACTTTCACATGTACCTTTCCTATTTTTCAGAGCTCTTAGGTTTCCTTGCATGGCTGAGCAATACCCATGAAGCAGCACACACTCCTTTGAGCTGGAGTCCCCATTTCCAGCCATTTCCACATCCCAGCTTCACGCTGGGAAACAACATGCTGGGTGGTAGTGGGTGACAAGGCGCAGAATGAGAGTTAAAAGGCTGGTGTAAAGGAAGACAGAAATTATTAAACACAAATAAATGACTTTCTAGAAGACTGAGTTAAATGCCACTGCCATTTGTACCCGCTGTCAATCCAAGGGGTTAAGTCAAAGCTGAATTTTCTTCTTGTACATAACATCCAGCAATGAAAGAGTGACAGGAATAAAGTGACAGCGCAGAAGCTCTAGAGCAATTTTTGTTGCACAGGACAGATCTTCCTATTTAATGGTTCTCCAGAGCAAATATTCCCAGGTTTTGGAGAAGTAATTAGCTGTCTCTCAGAGATACTCATTATGGGACCTGATGGTCGGTTTGACTGCATATATTGCTGGGCAATTTTTACATTCCCACAGGCAAGAGATAGCAAAGCAAGATCTTGCATGGTTACCAGAATTTTTCAAGCTCTCCGGGACTAGCAGCAGCAAAGACTACTTGGAATAGTTTAACTTACTTACACACTAAAAATTATTTCTTGTTTTTCTGATAGTTCAAGACACATTCAATCCTTCACTCAAAGCCCCATTTCTCAGAAGCAGCTGTTAACCAAAGGGTCTGGACTTTGGAAGCCATTATCTGAGAAGCATGAGGAACCACAGAGTAAGGCTCTGCCCTCATGTAAAATCCACTTTTTACCTTATTCAGACACACAGAGAAATTCAGTTCCTAGTCTACTCCCTGCCCAAGTCCTTGAACTTGCAAGAAAGAGTAGCAGATGTTCATTAGTGCATTGGTAACGAGAGAATTGGAGGCACTTGTCAACTCTGTGTGTGATGAACAAATGCTGGAAAGTTTCTGCTGGGGAATAGTACTGGTTTGGGGCCAACTGGATGCACTCAAAAAAAGCGTGTGAGGGGTGGGGGAGTTACGACCAGCAGTTCCACTTTGTTGTTATTATTAGTTTTAATTGTAAGTGTGAGCTGCCAAACACCTGAGGGTATCTACCCCCTACCTAAACTTTAGAAACAGCAAATATTTGGGTGAGATTAATGATCTTTTCAAGGTTTAATAAAGATTTGGCTGCTTGTGGGCGTATGCATAATGTCCTCCTGCTCCCTGGCACCACAAGAGCCTGGACGTCACAGTGACCCCACAGACCAAGAGCCAAGGAGAGCAAAGCTCACACGGGAGCACTGCAAGCACCAACGTCACACAAGGTCATATCATGCTTCCCAAACTTGTCCTCAGGCTTGCGTTTACCTGGCAAGTCCAGGGTGTTTTCCCTCCCTGCAAATACTCCTCCAGAGCCTGAGCTCACCACCAAACCCTCCAAAATCCAGCAAATATCTCCCACCCCTGGGTGGTTGTCACTCACACCAAGTAGTCTCTTTTAAAAGGAAAGAGTTACTTTCCTCAGCATTGAACCATGATGCATGCTTCCTAGGCTGGGCCGGGACTGCAAACAAGGTAACACTGCAAAGAAAACTCCTGAACAGTGCGAGGAAACAAAGGCTTAGTGGTGGAGAAACTGCTTCACTTTGAAAAACTCAAATATTTAAACGCTCCTTGGTAATTTGAAAACGCAACACTGGCCCAAGAGGAGAAAAGCCAGCGCAGAAGGCAGCTGTGTGAGCCAGAGCGCTGTCTGTATGTGGGAGTGAGTAGCTCTGTTCAGTCTGTTAGCAGAAAAACAACAGAAAGTGATCTGCTGGAAGCTGTCTCCACACACAGGCATGCGGACACAGACACGCACACACACAGAGAGCTTTGATACGTGGGCCTGACTCAGTTAGAGCTGGCAAACACGAGGGCTAGATATGCTTGAGAATGATGCTTGACAAAACTATACCCCACAAAAGAGAACTTGGTTTCCCAGAGCAAAATAAAGCAGACAGTGGCCACATCTGGATTTCTTCTCACTCTCACATCACTCTGCATTTCCTGCTTAGAACTGGGATCTCCCCAAGAGAGGCTTTTCTTGTGGTATTTCTAGCTGGGACTGGACGCACCACAAATCTCCTGAGAAGGTCTTTCCTTCCAAGATTCACGAGCTGGAGGCTCATGAAGCACAGATAGTTCAGGGAAGTGATCGACTGTGTGGATGCTTTCCAAGCTCTCAGCCTTTTGGGGGGTCTGGTAGCACTCACAGAGATAGAGGGTCCCCTCTCACCCCCTCCCCACCAGCATGGACACTTGACATTACAACTGTGTAGAAAGCTCCTTACTTTACATGGGAGACAAGAAGTCCTGCTGTGTCAGAGCAGGCAGGGCCTGGGGGGCTGCCTGGCCTCCTCAGGGCCGTGCAGCAGGAACCTCAAAACTGCTGGTAATACACCAAGAGCAGAAGGACACCACCAAATCACCCACCTGCTGATTTCCATTTCTGGGGGGCACCAGCTTTGCTCTGTGCTGGGAGGGGAGCAAAGTCCAGTGGGAGCCTCAGACCTCCCCTTGCAGGAAAAAAACCCTCAGGTAAGCATGAGCTCTTCACTCCAGTCAGTTCTGGTCCAATCCACCTCCATCGCACACATACCCCTCTCTGCTTGATCTCTGGGTTTTCGGAAAAGGTATAAAACAAGCACTTTGGACAGCATTTAGTTGATTGTGGGATACTTAGGATCTCAGTTCCCTATCCATAAAAACAAGAGGGAGAGAGAAGCAGCAGCATTTCCTGGCTTCCCTGGGATCTTGTGAAGATTAATGGATTAAAGAACAAAGTGTGTCAAGATTCTCCATAGGAAAAGCAAGTTAGGTCAGTGCAGCACTGAGGAGGAGTGTGTTTCAACACAAGGCTTGTTTATTCCATATTGTTCCTGTCCAAGGAGATTTGAAGGTTCAAATTATGGCAGAGAAAATGCATCTCTCTCTGTGCTCCAGAGGGGACTGCTCAGCGTGTGGGCATCTAGGAATGCTCCCAGGAACAGGAGGTTTGGAAACTATTGTGAAAACAGTGGTCAGGAAGTGAAACCTACTGAGTTCCCCGAGGAGCCTTTACTGCCAACCACTCAGAGTTCTCCTCATGGACAGAGTGTGGTGGTTACAGACTTCTCTGCCCTTTGACCCAAATGCAAAGACTGGAGCCATATAGTCTGAAGGGGCTCAGCCTCCAGGTGTCAAATATGTCCCTCCTCTGCCTTGCTCTGTTGTGGCTTCAGGGTAGCTCACAGTGAGCCCCCCAAAATCCAGGAGGCACCTCCTGGCACAAACCTCCTGCAGGGTTAGCATTAGAAAACTTTTTGTTCTATAATCCCACCCCTCAAGCACACAACCCTCCTTCCTTCCACTTGATCATACTTCAGACCTGAAGGCTTGTATCTCTGTCTGTCCTGGAGGAAGTCTCACTCTAACAGCATGTTTTGGCTCACTATGCACTGGCCAGGGTCACATCACATGGGGACTGTGATATCACATTTTAGCACAGGACAATGGGGTTTCCAGGGCCTTTCCTTTTCACGTGAGGCAGCCACTATTCCAGAATTGTGGAGCCAGCTGGGACCTGAACACCCTCCAGTTCAATCTGCAGCAGCATGCTGCATGTTTATTTTCCTTCTGGACCCATGAGATGCATATTCCTGAAAGGGGACCTTTCTCTCCAGGGAAGTTACTACTCTATGTTCGGGCCTCCTTCGACTGGCAAAAAAAAGCACCTAAAATTCAGGTCCACCATTTCTTGGGCTCTCTTAGGAAATGTTTACCATTACCATGAGCCTATCTGAAGAAAAGTGAGCTATTTCTATTTAAGCACTTATCCTGGACACCTCAGCACAGGACACACCTCCTCTGAATCCTCATGCTGTGAAAACAACCACCTCAGTTCTAATATCCACCCTAAAAGTTGCTGCAGGAACTTTCCAAAGTTACTGCAGGTACCTTCGGATTGAAAGGCGTGACCGGTACTTTCAGCTGGGTCAGACCTTTTGTCATACCCCCTCCCAGTCAAGACTGGTGTGCTTAGGAAAATGTTATGAGCCAGTGTTGTGCATCCCAGTGCAGTTCTGGGATCACAAGCACTCCAGGATGAGGCCAGCCCTGACTGCTGAGCTGCACAGCTTCCATTCATCCAGCTTGCCCAGGAGAGCTAGAGAGAATCCCTGCTTTCATGCCATCACATGCAGCTTGTCCATCTAAACTTCAGATAACTCAAAGAAACATAACCAGCATTTCTACCCTCCTCTAAATTACAGGGGTGTGCAAATATAAATCCAGGCAGTAGTGATGGGATCCTGACACACCCCCAGTCTGCAGCACCTGTCACCCTTCATCCTTTGAACTATTATTTTAGATAGTGCAAAAAATTCCTAAGGTGAAATGTGATACACCAGAGCCAGGGAAGAGCATGGAATGCTGGGGCTGGTGCCTCACTCCCTGCCTCAACCTCTAACTGGGGGTCCAGCTTCCACAAAGAGGCCTGGAAAGCACAAACTAAAGCAAGCAGGTACCGAAAATTCAAGCCAGTCTTCGATCTAGCAGGAGTCAAGTGTCCTGGGTGCTGATCTGTGATTGATTCATCACTTTGCCTGGATCTGCTGAGCCTGAACCTCAAGGAAGATTTGGATAATGGGGAAGAGCACACAGAAGATGTTTGCAAGGGGTAGAAGTAAGACCAGGAAATACTGGTGTCTGAGTGCAGGTGTGGGAGTGGGCTTCAGATATGCAATAACGTATAGTCAAAAGGAAAAACACTTTTCCTGCCCAGGGGGTATTGCACAAGAAGTCGGGGGAAACAAGTGCAGCAAAAAAAAGATTCAAATTAGACAGCAATAAAATCTCTGTAAGGATAAGGGTAATGCAGACCAGGAGGAAGCTGCAGACTTACCTCATTAGAGCCATTTAAGCCCTGGTTGGATGAATAAACACCTGTCTAGCAAGAGCCAGGTGGTTTTGATCCTGCCTTCAGGTGTGACTTCTTTAAGCCACTGCCACTCCTCTGATCTTCCAGGGTGTGTGAAAGGAGCTCAAGCACACCAGTCACCTGGGGCAGCTGTGAATCCCAGCCCCAGGCTGTCACTGGGAGGACTGGAGATCTCAATAGGAAACCACCTTTTGAGGTGTCAGGGCTCCTCCTGCCAGTTCTTGTCCCTCTGTCCAGGCCAGGCATGAATCCTACCTTGGAATAACTCCTGCACCTGGCTAGAAACTGCTGTCAATGAAGATGTGTTTGACTTGTGGGAGGGAAAAATCAGGGAGCTACAGGGAGTTAACATCAGTGGAAAACACTAAAGGTACTGTCACTGCTATGCAGGCTTGTCGGCAAAGCTCACCAGCTCTGAGACAGGCTGTGGTGATGCTGGACTGGCATGTGGTAGATGCAATCAGCATGAACACTTACCCTGCTCCCCTCTTTCTTTTGTTAGATGCAGCCCATTTCAAACCATATTCCCCAAGACCAATCAGTAAAGGGTCATAAAATACTCACAGATGTCAAAAAAAGTGTGCCACCGGTGCCTGGCACAGCAGTGGCAGTGGCTGGTGATGAGCAGGACCCAGTGTTTGCTGGGTGGCACCCACGCCCTGCTCAGCACCCTGTCCACCTTTCACCACTCTCCCAGCCCTCTGCGGTGGCACGTCTCTTATATTTGTGTCTGCTGGAGTTTTGGCTAAAACAGAGATCTTCGGTTTTAGACAAGCCCCGTTCCCTCTCGCTCAGCTGTGAGAAGCCAGAGGACCTTCAGCCAAGCTCTTCTCTACCACCTAGTGGGAAACAGAATTATTCCTGTCATGATGAACACAGAGCAGAGCGGGATCCCTGGCGTGATCCTGAGCAAGCCCTTTGCAGCCCGTACCCACTGGGGACATCCCAATGGCCCCAAAGGCCAGAGCAGCCCCAGCAATAGTTTCTTTCCTGACTCTCAGCCGCACCCTGGCTTAGGGACCAGAAAGACTTGTTGGGAGAAGTTGTCCCCTCCATTACTCACTATTTCTATTGCAATTACAGACTGTCCAAGCCTATTTTTGAATCAATCACCAAGAAAAAGGGCACCTAAATTTGCATCATCTCAGTGCCTCTCAATGCAGCACCCACATACACATACAAATAAAGATGAATTTTCCTCTTGTGCATAAACTCTCCATGTCTTCCTGCCTCCATCCACCCCAGACAAGGTTTGGGTATCAACCACAGGGTCCCCAGCAGCCTCCAGAGCCGTGCTTGACCCCACAGCACCTGAGAGCCAGCCGACGGCGTCCAGCCCCGTGGCGATGCTCGGAGGAGCGGGGCTCTGGCCAAACTCCAGCGCAGGTAATTGCAGTCTGTGCACTTAAATTCCCCCTGCAGATGCAGCCGCCTTCATTTCCTGTCCTAAACTGTGGGGTAGTGTTGCAGCGTGCTGTTAAACAGCTGCCATGCGCTGCCCAGAGGGGCTTGTATTTTGGCAGTGGGTGGGTTTGGCACGCTTCGAGGATGGTGCGAGAGCAGGCAACAAGGGCACTGGCTCAGGCTGCTGCTTGCCTCCCCACCTCCCCAGCACGGTTTAGGCACTGCTGGCTCTCTCTGCTCTTTCTCACACGGCCAAAATCTGGACACCGCCTTCCCTTTTTCTGGTAAGCAAGCGCCCATGGGGAAAGCTCGGCTTTCCTCCAGCAGCTGCCACATGGGAGGAGGCAAAGGGTTAACGGTGAGACCAGCGAGGGACGGTTCTCCTTGCAAACTGGAGACCCCTGCAAGTTTTATGGGGAGGGCTCATGGGGGCAGAGGGACACGGCGGGGGGAAGAGAATTTGCTTTATGGCTTTGACAGGAACTCCCATCATGGTATAATTATGGAAGCGAGAAGTCTGTGTGTAATGAAGACCATATGCCGTGTTAAAACACACATGCACAAATATTAGGCTCCTGTGAGGCCTGCGGGGGAGCTGGGGAGGGGATCAGGAAGGGGTGGGGGACCCAGCCCTCTCCCCAAGTCTCCTTACAGATCTTCCAGCCCAGCCACAGCCAGGGCAGCAGGGATGTGGAGCTGCTGAGGAGTCCGCAGTGCTTGGTGCAGCCAAATACGGCTTGTTTGGGGTAAGAAACATCCAGTTTAAATAACATTGAGTGGAAGGAAGAACCTCGATGCCAAAAAAAGTGGGGTTTCACCCTGCATTGCTTCAGACAGACCGAGAGCAAGGTTTCCTTCAGCAACAGTTTTTCTCCAGCTCCTGCTACATTTTTTCCCTTTCCTTTCAAACTATGCCCTCACTGCTCTTCCCTTAGTGGAAAACATCTGCACACAGCTGCCTGTGGAGGCGACCAGCCCTCCTCCTCGCCTGATCCAGCTGTGCTGGTGGGAGCAGAGGGAGCCACACGACATCCCCAAGCAGCTCCTGGGCTGGGGAAGATGACTTCAGCAAGCACCAAGGCCACCCAGCTGCTGTTTGAAGTCCCCATGCCATCCTCTCCATCACCACGCCTGCGCTTTATAATGTGAAGCTTTCTTGGCTGTAGCATATTAATCTCTCCTCTCCTGATCTCACATGTCTTCTGCTTCACATCTCCCACTCACTGTCTTTGTGGGTCCTTTTGGCTTCCTTGAGGCTATTTCTTCCTTTGCTGGTCACATGCTCCCAGCATTACTTCGCTGCTCACTTTCTGCATCCGTCACCCTGCAAGTCCCCGTGACACCCACACTCAGCAGCACACACTCACCTCAGCATGCTCAGCTACCCTCCACATCCCTCAGGGAGCCATTCTCCATATCAACCTTCATATGGATGGACACAAGCTGTCCTTCACAGGCCTTAAATCCTCTTACTATGTCCATCCCCCCACCTTTGTCTATCCTTTTCCCTGCTGACAGGACAGACTCTGGCCTGGAGCAGATGATCCTGGTTTCCCCGCTATGGACCATTTTCTCCCTGCTGGTGGTGGCTTAACTGGGAGTCCCTGGCAGCCAGCCTAGTTTGCTCTTCCAACTATTTTGCCAGCAAAACAGGAGCTGTTGCTATTGCGTACCAGGGCTGGAGGTGAGAGCTGTGCAGGAGGTGCTGTGGGCAGCGATGCCGCTCCCCTTGCCAAGCAACATCAAAGGTGACCAGCTGCAGGTCTGGCTGGGGTAAGCATGGGAATGCAAGGCTATGGGAGAGCAAACCTGATTAGCTCAACATCAGCTCTCCTTGCATCAAAGGAGGGAAAACCACATCCCTCTGCCTCTCTGGTAGAAAAGAGTGGTGACAGGAAAAATCCCATTCTCTGTGGAAGAAATACCAAATGCAGCGAGGGATTATTTCAGCTGGTTTCACTGGGACCAGCAACGTGCAGGAGAAGAGAGCCCATAATTTGTATTTGCCTTATCTTTCATACAGTCTCCATATAAAATACTGTTTTCACTCATCTATACATATAATATTGTCTGTCCTCATAAAAAAACATAGCTGATTTCCACCACCCATGGATGCACTACAGATACAGGGAAGCACAACTCCCACAGCAATGCAGGGCAGTGTTAGAAGGGCATCCACTCCAGGAGGGAGAAGCCTGCATTTCCCAGGCATGAAAAGGGGATCCCTCCAAGGCTACAGCACAGAAAATGCCTAGATGAACACTGCTGCCAAATGCATGCTCATTTTAGAAAGTATCTGTCCTCACTTTATCAGTCTAAGTTCTCCCCGCATGTTTCCCGCCTGCAGCTGCTCTGAGGCAAAGCAATCATGAGCATTCAGTGTGAGGAGCAAAATTTTTAATTGTTGCTCTTATTAAAAGTATCCCTGAGCACAGTGGTTGAAAGTTGCTGATACTCAGGGCTCATCCTCCTCAGTGCTCACCACCCACACGCAGCAAATCCTCCCCTCTGCTGCCCCTGTGCCTGATGAGAAGCAAAGCCATCCCCAGACAGGCCCAACCAGCCCAGCTGTGATGCCGTGAATTTTCCAGGATTCCTGGAAACTTTTACATCCATTCTTAGAGGGGAGAGCTGTCGTGTGGAGGTGAGTCACAGGTGTAGTGCCACGGCCTCCTTCCGCTGGGGACAGCAGGGTGAGGAGCAACCTCTTCTCTTCCCAGTGTCTGCTGCGATCCGTGATTCCCGTCATGCACGGTGTGTCATTTCCCATGAGTACCTGCCTGTTTCTGCCATCTGCCATGATTTATAGAAAATGGGCAGTGATTAATAGCCCAGTCAATGCCGAGTGAAGCCATTTTCTTTCATTTACCTGCTCCCTGACCTCCCTGCACAGTCCCAGACAGGGGCTGGGAAAGTGTATTAATCATGCACTTAAAATATATTTAAAAGGGGAGATTGGCTGGGAGCTCGGTGGTATTTATGGAGTCATTTTCTACAGAGGATGCAAGCTAATTGCCAGATAAAACAAATGGGCTCTTTGAAATGGAAATGAGTCACTTGGAGGTACTCAATGTTTGGTCCTTGAGTGATGCCCCAAACCCACACTCCTCCTGGGGTTCTCTATCACCTACCTGAGTCCAAGTCCAGCGGCAGCTGCAGCTCTGACACACAAAGGATGGGGGATGCCACACCAGCTCAAAGTGTGAGCATGGTGCTAGGAGGCCTTTGGCACCAGAGAGGTCTGTGCTCCCACTGTAGCATGGTCACAGCACTGGGGCGGGGGGCTGCAGGGGTACAGAGAGATCCTGCCAGGCTACAGTCCCCCTGAAGAGTTCCTGCAACAGAGAAAGGCTACTTGGGGAAAAGACCTTGATTTCTTATGACACGAGCTCTATTCCTAGAGCACTTGGAGGCATTTGGCCCCTCTCTGGACCCACAATATGAACAGTGAGTAGGCAAGCTCCAGACCATCTCCCCAGACACCAGGTGGGCTCTCTACGCAATTTTTATGAGCTGCAAGCAGCACGACTGACCCTGGGGCTCCTCAGCCCTCAGCAGAACCAGGTAACATTTTGGGGATAAGCATTAGTGCCCCTTGCTTCCCCAATCTCAGAACAAGAGCCCACGTTCACCTCTGTCCTCTGTGGCACAGAGCCATGGTGCCACATCTGGAGTGGCACCGCACAGAATTACAGAGCAGGTGAGGCTGGAAGGGAGCACAGAGGGTCACCTGGTCCAACCCCCCTGCTCAAGCAAGGCCACCCTAGAGCACATGGCACAGAATCGTGACCAGACAGGGCTGGACTATCTCCAGTGAGGGAGACTCCACAAACTCTCTGGGCAACCTGTTCCAGTGCTCGGTCACTGCACGGTAAGGAAGTTTTTGCTCATGTTCAGGTGGAACTTCATTTCCCTTCCTTGTGCTACAGCCTTGGGGCAGCACCATGTGCACCGTGTCCTGTCCAGCTCTGCATGGCCTCCCAGAAAATGCTGCTGTGCCTGGGCCCCCAAGGACAGCCAGGGTTGATAGCAATAAAAAGAAAATCCCCCGTCAAGCTGAACAAAATTATTGAATTATTCTCACCAGCCAGAGACCAAAGGTTTGTTGACAACTTAATTAACTGTGTTTGTAATGAATTTTTGGCCACATGCAACAGACTAATTATCAAAGCAAACATTAATCTCTTTCTAGGCACATCAAAGTATGGAGAGCACAAAATATTTACATAAGTCTCAGATAAAATTCTTTGCACTAATTCTAACATAATTAAAATTATGTTTGGGCTAAGGTAATTATGCAAGGTGCTTATGTGGCATAACAATGTAATACAAGACGGTGCTTATTTTTACCTAGAGTCAATCAGCAAAGTTCTCAAACGAATGTAATGTCTAATAAATGCCTTTTCAAGGGAGAGAAAACAGCACCACTTTTGAGCTCAGTTAAGGCATTTTAAATGACCCACTAAAGCTGGATGAGATAAGCACCTAAATTATTTGTATTGTCTGAGATTTTCCCAGCAATAACTAGACATGAGCAAAATCGGTGAGTTTTAAAAGGCCCTTGCAGCATTTCCAGCTGGCTCTGTGCAATAAGTGATCGTTTGCTTCTTCTTTCCTTCAAAGTGCTGATCTGAATTTGATGACTGAGAGGTGGAGCAGACTGTGCCTACCCATAATTTCCAAAGGGATGCCCTTCCCAAGAACAGGGTGCATGAAAGGAAAAGAGAGAAGAGCAGAAGGGAAAGGGACCTGTCTTCTGTCTTTTTCTGGGATGAGCTGTGGCAGGACATCTCTTTGCTCTGGAGGGGGAGACACTATGACACAAGGCAAAAGTGGCTTTCCCAGAGATCCCCATGGCTGCAGACACTGCCTGGCCACAGTGAGCTCAGCACCTGCTGCACATGTCCCCAAACAACTGCCTGCAGTGCACCAACCGAGCCTCTGTGTGAGAAAATGACCACAAGGCAAGGTCATTCCCAGGTCCCACCTGCCATCTGTGCTGAGAGTCATTTCTACTGTCACAGGAGGTGACCTAGTTTCAGGAAGCAGGTCCCAGAGACATTACCCTGCATCCCCCACCATGTCCTCCTGTCCCTGGGACCAGCACACCTGCGCTGCTGTGACCCAGGGCCTCATGGTGTGGGCCATGTGGAGAGTCCATGGTGACCCAGAAAATCCTTCAGCTGATGAGCTGAGAGGGCAAGTTGTCTGGATGCAAAAAAAAATTTTTTAAATGCTGCCCTAGATCTGCATCACAGAACTGCAGAGACATGGCTCCAGAGGTCCTTGACTTGCTTCACCCCGATGTGCTTGTGGCATGTCTGCCTGATGCTCTGACCCATCAGGATGAATCTCCAGCACTGGAGGTGAACAGCTTATTGCTTCATGCTGGCACTCCCATTAGGAAGTTGTTAACTCTTCTCACTGGTGTGTGATCTTCGTGCATGACAGAGGTGGAAACCTTCATGGGCACAGCAGCCTTGTGGATCTCACGCGCATCTCCCAGAATGTCCATCTGGCACCTGGTCCCCCTCCTGATTCACAACAAGAAGGGTCACCTCCATGTGGGTTGTACTGGGCTGGAGCCTTCAGCTGCTGTTAAAAACTGCCCATTCTTGACAAAACATGGAGCTCAGCTCCCTCCTGTCCCACCCCACCAGGTAAACCAGCAGCAAGGCCACAGGGACTCATGCCACAGCACCACTCACTAGCTGCACGCAGTCCCAACACCGTCCCCACCGCAGATGTCAGGGCATATGTTCCTGTTTTGCCAGCTACTAGAATCAGCTCCTTTCCACGGCCTTTGGAGACATTTACTGGAGGAAAGGCTGCCTTTGAACAGATTTCTGCCTAGGTTTCACTTCATTAATCAAATCATTTCTTGACACAAAGCACTGAGGACTTGCTGGGGGTGCAAGGCCAGAGAGCAGGGTCATGCCGAGTGGCTCCAAGGGGCTGCCCAGTGGCATTCCCACAGACACAAAGCTTTGAGGAAATTGTTAAGCTTTCAGCTTGGTTTGCAGACTTAAAAAAAATTACCAGCTAAGTTTGGAGCAATAACAAAAACTACTCTTCCAGTATCAGCTGGTGTTACTATCCAAAAGACAACTGATTTTACACCAAGAAAAAGAGAGCAACATCACATCTCCAGGTCCTCAAAAGGTGACAGAGCTTTAAAGAGACTATCTGGATTTCTTCCATGTTGGTGTGGCTTAGCCTGGAGTTACTCAGAGGACAAGCCCTGCTGTTTGGCCATATGAGTAACCAGCTAGCTAATTGCCCTGATGAATCTGAGGGTGGGACAGAAGAAACCCTGGTCATTAAATCTGTGTGCAGGAGAGAGCTGTAACAGCCTTTCCTCTCCCTGACTCTCTGCCCAAACAGTTTTGGCATTTGTTCAGCATTTGAGTAGGTGAAGCCAAGTCTGAACACTTGACAGACTCCAGTGCAGTGCAGCTCCTCAAAGTCCAATTGCCCAAAAGACAACTCCCACGTTCCTCAAATTTCTGAGCAGCTTTGTGTATGGGGTTTTCCTAAAACCTTCAAAGCTCCTACAGGATTAGTGCTTGGCTTAACCTCTGGCAGAATTGACAGAGGCTTTAGGAGCTGGAAAGATTTTAGGGCTTTGTCCTTGGTCTCTCGGCAGAGGCCAAAACCTTTATAATCCAGTCACCTTCCAGCCAGAGGGTTGCTGGGGGTGCTCTCTCGTAGCAGCCTGCAGAGAGAGGAGAGGAGCAGTGTGCAGATGTTACCATCAACATCTGGAGCAGCTGAGATAAAACTACAGCTGGGGAGGGAGGCAAGCTTTTGAAGTACAGGGAAAACCAGAAAACATTAGCTAGGGGAGTGGCAGGCTACAGACTGGTATGAGTATCTTCTGCCCAGGTTGCTCTCAACAAAAAGGCATCATAATTTCCAGTAGTTGTCCAAAGACATTTCTGAAAGCTGATCAGCATGCTGCTTTTTAGCTGCTTGCAAAAGGGAGTGCCCTTACTGTGGTAACTCAGCAGCTCCACAGTTTTTAAGGTTTTTTCATCCTGACAAAGCTCTCTTGAGATTAGAGGGTATTAGCCCCGTTTTAGTGATAGGAAACAGAGACAGAGAGAGTTCAGGTGTCTAAAGGGTTTTCAGCACTGGCATAGAGGAAGTTACTCAGCACCGATGGAAAAGGTGCAGGGACAGCCCTCTCTATTTTAAGATGTCATGATAACCCCAAAATCTGGACCAGCATATGGAGAGGGGTAATTTTTAAACGTGTATTTGTAATCTTTTCAATGTTACCTTTTCAAGTTATGAATAATAAAGATTAGGAATTAAACAGACTACTGACATTTCTCTACTATCTAACAGGGAGGTGATCTGAAAATCTGGTGGGAGAAGGACTTGTAAAAAATGAAATTTAAGAAAAAATAAATCCAGCAACATTTTCCACTTCACGGCTACAAAGACTTTTGGACTTTTCTCAGATGAAAACAATAATCACACGGTATTCCCAAATTATCACTCCCATCACCCTGAAAATAATGGGATTTGTTTATTTGACTAAAAACTACAAGATTGAAAACTGGGGGAGAAGAAGGTCTGGTTGCAGCCTCTACACCAGTCCCTGCCAACAGCTGGCCCCCTTTTGAGGCCATACATGAAAAAAAAGGGGTCAGCGTGGGCTTCCAACCAGGATGGACCAGACGCTGCATCCCTGCGTCCCAGAAAAATTCCCAGGGCAGTCACCAGCCGTCTGCAGGCTCTGAGGATGCCCTGGACTTCCTTACCTCCAGCCTTCCTCAGAGCCACAAACCGCTGATCGCACCAAAAGCTGCCGTGGATCCGGGGAGGATCTCGGCGGGCCGGGAGCAAGCCCTGGGCTTTTCCTCCCAGCTGAATCAGACCTAAAACTTTTTTGCCTGCCGCAGAACAAAAGCAAGAGTCTTTATCCACAATTCCCTAAGCCCCTTGTGGTGAGCAAGCGAAGCTAAGGCTAGTCCTTGCTGCAGGGAGGAAGTGCCCCGCAGCCCCGCTCCGGGATGCGCCCAGCGACAGCAGGTGGAGCTGCGCGACCGCGAGTGGGAGCGGTGCCGCTGCGGCGGCAGGGCTGCGGAACGGGGCCTCTGGGCTTTGAGGAGAGCCGCGAAGTTTCTGCTCAATGCGGCCTTTTGAAGCTCTCCTTCCTTGTCGCAAACAGAGAAAGGGAAATGTTTGTTTCTAAACGAGGTTGGGAGAGAGCAGGGCCTGCTGGGTTTTTGCAGGAAAGATGGATGCTCTGAGGTTGGGATGTGGTGTTCAGCTCCCGGCACCACTGCCACCACAGACTTCATCTGCAGCCTTGCCTGCATCACTCAGGGAGACACCATTTTTCAGGGAACTCAGGTAATTGCCAAGCAAATGGACTCTGGAGCATCCCAGCTAATACTCCCCCACTTCCCCATGATACCCACCATCCTACCAGCTCCTGCAAAAGCTTTCAGAGGAAGCTAAAAATGTCCTTCTGCTTGTGACCAAAAGGTAGAGCCACAGCTTACCGAGGGGATTTGGGGATTCCTGGGGGCTGCCCCCCAGGGCATAGTTAGAGTTTGCTAGCTCTGAGCCCCTGGAACAAAGAGCTCTGGTGCTGGCCCCAGTGGGTGTTCCAGTGTCCCCAGAGGTGCTTCTGTTGCTTTGGCAGGTTATACAACTCCCTTACAAAGTAAGTGATTACAATTAACTGAGCTTTTATAGATGTGGAGTGCTCTTTGATGGTGTTTGGGTCAAGGAAAGAATGAAAAAAGCAACTGATGCAAGTGTGCCAGTGCCAGCAAGGCCAGGCTGACCTTGCAACAGATCCATTCATCCCCCACCACATGCTCAACACACCAGCGCCCCAGGTTGTGAGAAATTTTATAGAAGAATAAAGCAGTAACTGAAGTGTAATAAGCTCACACACAGCCCTCCTTAGCTTAATTTTTAACTGTGAGGGTGACAATCAACCAGCAGAACAAAACATCTAGGATTTGACATTCTCAACGGATCAAATGCATGTCCTCCTGTGGGATTTTTCAGGGGTGGCAAACTCAGTTCCTGGGACAGGCCTGGCTGACAACCCAGCATCTGACATGGGCATATGTTAAACATTTTTAAAAGAAGCCCATTTAAAGATAAGCTGTATGCATGCTGCTAGATTTAACTCACTGCCTCTGCAATAACTGCAGTGCAGTTACATGTACACTGTGCTGAGCTATCACACCATCCTAAGAGCCTCAGTGCAGGGCTGGGTCCCACCCTGAACTCTCACAGCAGCCCTGCACACCCTGGCAAGCTTGGATGAAGCTGTTCTTCAGGCCCGGTCCAGGCCATCCCAATTATCATCTAATTTATGGGCTCAGGGCAGCCGAAATGGGGGAAGGTTTTTGCTCAAGGCACATGTGAGCCAACATATGATTGCAAAGGCTCCTTCTCACATTCACATCTCTGGGGTGCTTCTGCCACACAGTAACAGTAGGGAACTGGCTGTTTTCTCCACGAGCATAACCACAGCCTAACATTGCACGAAACACGTAGGAACAAAAATAAAAGCGTGTTCTAACCATGTTGCAGCTATTGTTCTTCCACAGGATTTTCATCTCGTGGCAATTTCTGAGGGAGTTGAAGTCTTTGTGGTTTCTTGCATTTGAGGGGGAAAAGAAGATCAAAGCACAACACCCTCTGAGATCTGGCCTGGGCGACACTGTCCCCAGATGACTTGGTGTCGTGTGACACTGAATCCTGCAAAACAGGCTTTAACAAGGCAAGACACACAAGTGGCTCAGTGCTGGCTGCCCCACCACGGGGGTGAGCAGCAGGACAAGGTGGGTAGAGGCACCTGAGCCCTCCACGGGGTGTGGCAGAATGGACAGCTGTGTCCTGAGTGAGGGCAGCACAACGTCCTACAAAGCCCATCCTTTGAGACTTCTACCCTGCTGTATCCCAGTACCATCTGCCCCGGGACAGGCAGTCCCTTCGCACCCCAGGTCAGCTCCCACTCAGCAAGAAGGAGAGATTAAAAAAGTTTCTTGAAGGAAAACAGCCTGGAAACCTGTGGGCTCTCACAGTGGGTGTCTCAGGGTGCCTTGCCCCTCTCCACAAGCTGTAGGCATTTGGCCCCTGCACTTCCAGCACATTTCCCTGCAAGATCCCGAGCAACCTGAACCAAAATCAGCACTGATTACAGCAGGGAGTTGGACCAGAGACCTCCTGAGGTCCTTTCAGCCTGAGTTACTCTGCGATGCTACTTTTGTGTGCCACAGGAGGTCATCCCAGGCCACCTCTACCTCTTTTTATGCACTGCTGTAAAGGCTAAACCACCCGGTGCTCCAAACCTTGACACAGAGACTCTGCAGGCAGATTTCTCCTGATATTTAGCTTATCCCTTCTGCCAACTCAGCTGGTACAGATCACTGCCTGAGCTGGCACAGGATCTAGAAGAGCCCATGCATCAGAGCTGACTCAAGCCCAGCCTTCCCAGGATTTCTTCCATTTGAGCCAAACCAGAACAAACCCACATGTCCCAGAAACATTTTGCTACAATCGACCAAGATGATGCAGAAAATCCAGGGCTTAACTCCTGAATGCCTGTTAAGTTCACAAGGCTGAAGCTGGAGGGAGCAGACATTAAAACCCTTCATGCAGCAGCCTCAAGAGGCAAAGCAGAACTTTGAGCCTGGGAACTTTGATCACTTTGGTAAACAAGCAGGCAGGGATTGGGAGACTGGAGAAAGACTCCTCCTAACATCCTGGTCTGCCCATAAAATGAAAGAATAGGCTGTACTTTTAAGAACTTTGCATGTTTTATGACATTATTGTCTGTAAACCTTCTTAGTTTCCTCAGTAATCAGAAAACCGATGCCTTTAAAAGAAAACTCGGTGTACCCGCCACAAGAGCAGAGAATGAAAATTGGTCTCCTATGCAAATAGTTCAATTATAATCAAGCACAAACACTGGAAAAGGTCAGGTTCCCAAAAGGATGTATATTTACATTATAAATAAGGAACTGGGAAAGAGGAACAATATGACAGCTTTACTACTTGGGAGCTGTGACTTGCGAAGGTAAACTGCAGTTTCACGAAGGGGCTCCAGGTGTGAGAAACTCCCAGTGGTGGCACCGTGCTGCTTGCTTTTCCTTTCTTTTTTTTTTTTGGTGAAAAATTGCAATAAGTCATTCTTTTTCACAAAATCATGAGGCTGAATCCCAGAAAAGTTAGCAAGGTTTCTTAATGGGATTTGTCCTGGGTGTTTGGTTAATTGACCTGAAATCTGCAAACAGCTCTGAAGAAAACAGAATTTGTCACTTAAACTCTTCACTGAAGTTAAACTAATATCTAAGATGGGTCCACATCCTCAGGTACGAGCAGAAATCAGTTCCTTGTAACTACTTTTAGCTCCTTTTGGTCCCCAGTCATGGATTGTTAGTACAGTCTGGCTTTAAGTCATTTGAGCTTTCTTGGAGTGACAAAATCAAAACCACTAAATATTTTACTATTTATAAGTAATCTGTTACAGGCAAGTAATGGAGTCCTACTATAGCTTTGAATTAATGTATAACTTAAATAATGGCTAGCCTAGTGCTGGTGTGCTGGTTTACATCCAGGAAGGCTTTAGGCAAAAGCAGGGCCTGATGGGGATGGTTGAGTAATACAATATAAAGCAAGCAAGCCTAACTTACGAAGGAAAGCAAGCCCAGTATAGAGAGTTATAAGAGACGAAATACATAAGGAAATATAAGAAAGCTTGCTTTAAGCAAAGACAAAAATTTCCCTCTGTCACCTCCCAGGAGGAGCCTCAAGTTTTGAGGGGTGCAGGCCGAGTGCACAAGTGCAGCTCTCAACTCCCAGCTGCAGGAAGAGGTCGAGACTGGATATGATTTGCCAGAAACACCATGTAGGTGTAAAGCACTCATCTCAAGAAACATTAAAATGAGGTGGAGTGCCCAGCAATGAGCCATGACTGCTCCACCCCTCTGAGTGCAGGAATAGCACTCTCCCAAGCATCCATATGCACTCTAACACACCCACTTGGAGTGTGGCAGTACCCATATTCCCCCTGGCCCATCATCCATGCTCAGCTCCTCAAAACACTGAGAGATCTTTCAGGAATGTTGTACCTGTGACAACTTATCCTGAGGAAGGCAGCAAGACACCTCCCAGGGGACACGGATGTCCCTGTCCAGGGGCCATGTGTCCAGCCTGCCCCTGCCCAACGTGTGGTATGTTCACAGCTCTTTCTGTTCAATATGCTTTTCAAAGCAAGACAGGTAGGGATTATGCATGATTCATTTTATCAGCACACTTTCAAAACTGCATTATCAAAGTATTTCCAAGCACTGTTTTATAGGTGGAAAAACTGAAAGACACAGAAACCAAGAATCTTCACTTTACTTTTGATATACTAAGTTGGATACGTTCACGGATTTCAGCGTTTCTTTGGGAAAAATCCACGTCAGGAAAAACTCACATGTAACCAGTATTGAGTGACAAAAGGAGCCCACACAAGTTGGTGCCTCTAACCCCTGAATCAAGTCCCCTACCCCCAGTTAATCACCATAATCACCAAATTTCCAGCTCACTAAAATCACTTTAAGTATTGCAAACTTTCCTGAGCACTTCCAAAGTTGAATATGATTTCCACTTCCAAACAAACACAACTAGACGTACAGTGCCTCCTGCCTGAGGCCAAGCTACCAATAACATTGTTCTTTTACCTCCCCTAAACAGTTCAGGGTATTTTAAGCTTCAGGAGAGTTTTGGCCCAGATATGTCCCTGCTCCCAAATGCATGTTCACCTTGTACCTCGGAGTGCCTGCAAAGGTAAAAGGACACAGATCCACATGCCAGCAAGGCTCTGAGCCTGCCTCCTCGCCCCACACAACCTGCTGAGGTTTCAGCTTTCCCTGGGACAGGCAGGGATCAGCTGCCTCAGGCACATTGGATCAGACTGGTTCTTTGCCCAGACGCAAATGTCAGAAAGGGAGGGAGCACACACAGACCAAAACTGACCTGTTGGAAATGCAGGAGAAACCTGTGAATGCAGGAAAACTCAAGCACTGAAAATACCCAGAAGAAGAAAAGGGATGGCATGGGGGGCTGAGTAATAGAGTGCCTTTTCTTTTCAGAGTCTAAAGGAGAACAAACAGTCGGACAGAGACAAACAATCCTGCTCCAGCTGAAAGAGGGATTAGGGACTGCTTCCAAGAAGAAGGACCCACCAGTAAATTCAACAATTCAGCAAGGATCACAGAGCAGGACCTAGGTCACTCGGACTCAGTAATCTTTGTGGGTCCCTTCCAACTCAAGATATTCTATGACTGACAGCAGTTGTTTACTATGGGCTCATACAAACTTCAGCGGGGCTGTTTACTTCTCCTCCTCTCCTACACATTACCTAACACCGCTGTGCAGCAGTTCACAGCTGCAATCCCAGATCCCCGGAGGTGGCTGCACACCAGCAGGGTGAATGTCTGCACACAGCACATTAAATGCATACGTCTCTGTCTATGCATTAACCACCCCTCCAGGCTGGCTGCAGAACAACATCTGTGTGACACCCACTGCCAGTGCTGCACAACCGTTTGAGAAGCCTGAGTGAAGAAAAAGCACAGATGTTTTCCAAAATCCTTCAGGACATTCTGACTGTTACCAACAGCTGGGCAGGCTTTCCCATGGTAACATCACAGCAGACAGTAATGCAGAAGTAAAGAAAAGGCTGGGGCCTGAGCTGAGCTGCCAGCATTCCAGCAAGAAATGTTATTTCAATAAGGAGCACAGACGCAGATGCTATTTCTGAGCGGAGCAGAATGCTTCCCCACCAATTCTTTACGTGAAACTTGAAACTTGTACCGTCTCGCCCATAACAAATGAAGTTATTTGTCCGTGTGATTTTTGCTACTGTACCAGTATTCTCACAAGAAGAAAAAACATAGGGCAGGTTTGGGTGCCTCTTGTACCCAGGCTTCTGTCTGACTGCAGTCACTTGGTCTCCATGTGTGGTGGGAAACCCACAGTCCATGGTGGGCCCTGTGCCACACAGAGCAGTGGGGTGCTGGAGTCAGGAGCCAGCAGGGAGGCTCAGGGAGGGGAACCCTTTGCATGTGCCTTGTAGTCGCAGGTGCTCGCAGCAGCAAAGCCATTCTGCAAATGCTAATGACGTTTTCTCACACCCTGCCTCTCCACCACAAAGACAAAGAAAAGGGCTTGCCAAGATCAGTGTGTTTGCTGAAATGAACCAAGACCTCAAAAAAGTTCCCTCCAGCCACACAGTATCAGAGGACCAAAGTGACCCCTCTCAAACAGCTCTTCAGCATTCCGAGGAGTGCGCAGTGTTTTGCCACATCATTTGAACAAGTTTGTTTCAAGAGGTGTGCAGAGGAAGGAGGGGCAGGTACTAATGGGCTAGCTCTGTGCTTGAAGACATGTCATTAAAGAGTGAAATCCAAATTATATCTCAGTGCCACATATTAACACCGTATTTTCAAAAGCTCTGAGGTTGTGCCCGTAGAAGAAAACAAATGTACTTGGAGCAGTACAAATCTGTATTGTCACATTACCACGGCTTCTTTCCAACTAAGAAAAAAAACCATCCTAGCGAGTCAGTGCAGAAGAAAGCCTTCTGGTTTTGGTTTTTTTTTTGTTTTCTTTTGGTTTTTTTTTTTTGTAATTAATCTTGTCTTGCAAACAAACATAAAGAGGAGATTGGATTTGTGGGAGAGTAACATCAGGAGCTACACACTGCACCTGAAAGTCACTCTTTCTGTGCTTTTCTTTCCTCCTCTTCTTCAACTGCACTGTCAGGCCCTATACACAGCATCTTAGTAAAAATATTCATGTATCATTAATACAAATATTTATTCTACATATCGAGCTAGGACCTAGGAGTCCTCCATCACAGGCAGTGTCCTCACTGGGATCGGTGCAGTGGAAATGTGGAAGCACAAACTAGTTCCTGACCACATTGCAGGTAAAAGCTGTCCAACATGAAAAGCTCTGTAGGACTCCTCCAGTTCCTATGGAGCAGTCAGAAATAACCTGTATTCCTTATCTCTAGTCCATGAGATCCATAGGCAGAGCACATAGGTCCAGCCAGCAGAGTTGCTTTTCTGGCCACGCCACGTCTCTCTGAGGTTTGGTCCACTGTCCAAAGTGCTTCTACTCTCTGTTTTAATTGAGAAAAATGCAGAGAGCGCCTCAGGCATCATTTGTACCAACCTGCAAAGCAATTCAGTTATAGTTTAACTTCTGCTTGAAAATGAGGTCAAGAGGTGAAGCCTACAAGCCAAGGAGAAGTCCCCTCCAGCAAGCATATAGTTATTGGGTGCACCACATAAAATCAGCTATGCCATCTCTAAGCACAACATTATGATTCATCACATGCACAAGTCTTTGCAATCTGTTGAAGACAGCTATTGTCCATGGAAGTACCAGCTAAATGGGGTAAGAATGTGATGACTTTTTTTGTATTCTTTAGGTGCTTTCTCCTACCAGATATGGTACTGGGCAGCAAAAATTTTGACCCCAAAGAAGCTGAACTGGCACGTCAAAGCTTGCAAAGATCTGCATGCCCTCAGCTCAAAGCCATCATTTGTTTTCACTCTGCCAGGGCTTTTGGGACTCTCTTCTAAGGCATCCAAAATACAACTTTACAGACTGTAACATCCCTCTATCTATTCTCTACAAGCAGGGAAAGCCCTGTTGCTTCTCACAAGTCTCAGAACATGTCATTCACCCTGAAAAGCACAGAAGACCTCAGACAGTTTAAGCAGAGAGGCACCTACTATTGGGAATTTGGTCTTGTTGAAGGGGAAAGGCACCATGAGTGACATTTGCTAAAGCAGGGCACTGTGCAGAGAAAAGCACAGTGCCCACCACACTGCAAGAGAGCTGGGTACAAGCAAGGCAAGCAGATAGGCGTGGTGGTACTTCCACAGGACACCATCCAGCTGGGACATGTGCTGTCCTCCTTCAGCTGTAGCTGACAAGGGGACATCGAAAATGCTGAAGCTGTGAGTCAAGGCTTCATCTTTTATCTGATCTCACACTTCTGTCACTTCAGTCAGTATCTTAACACAATCTCAAGCTTTTCTTGGTAAACATTTCCACAGAGCAGCAGTGGTATGTGCTAACTCTTTCCATTTGCCCTTTGTATTTCCCAGGGTTGCAGGCGATTTCCCATTCAGTGAGGCTGAGGAGGCTCCCCTGAGGATATCGCCAAGCAGAGCATGTTTTTCTCCCTCTCCCTTTCCCTGTGGTGATGGTTCTGCCCTGCCCTTCCCTTCCCATCCCTCAGCCCAGTTAGACAAGTCAGTCAGTCTCCAGTCTGACCCTGCTCTGCCTCCCTTCCCCCCTGCACATTATATTCCAACATTTACCATGAACCATGACATAACAAAAGGGCATTTCTCCAGAAAAACTGACCCACATCTGCCCACGGATCCTTCTCAGAACCCATTTTCCAAGTTGGGTGGAGGTATTTCAGTAGGCTCACAGTGTTCATGTGGCCTTCACCCACAAGACTGTAGAATGAGCCTACAATCCTTTGTATTTCCTGGGATTCGTGGAAAAAATGGGGATTTGACAATTATATCTGGATTGTTTACAAGATATTTCTGCATCTTTGAAGAACTATTGAGCTTGGGAATTAGCTGTCAATCGAAATAACACTTAACTGAAAGATTTCTCTATCCACCCATCTCCAACCATCTGGGCAGATCTTCGGCTGATGTAAATCTGTGTAGCTGTGCTCAGTTACTCCAGCTGAGAATCTGGCACATGTCTTATAGTTCTTCCAATATTAAAAACATGCTCTCTTTTTATGTAAGCACAAATATTTCCGTGATGTTCTTTGCACAATTTTGCTTTTTTTGGTGCAGAATTATGTCCCCCAAAGAGATGGGCAAGTAAAATGTTTGCAGCAGTCAAGCTTTATTCAGTCCCTGGTTTCTCTGTTTCTTCTGATTCTTGTTTGCATCATTGTTTTAATGATGTGAAGGGTACATGAAAAAATCCATGTATGGGAAAGGAACTGATGAAAGACCAAAAGCTGTTTACAGATGAAATGCAAAGTACGTAATGGGGTTAATACCAGCAGAGCCAAATAAGGCCAGTTGAGTTACATGGGTGCCATTCTTGAGTTGAGAAGCAGATTTTGTGCATTTCTAAATCTTATGTGCCAGGTCACTGCACTGGAATATATCCACAACCACTAAGATAATGGATATATGCTCATTTACATCAGAGGATGAATTGGCCACTTATCTATACATAGAAATGTATTCATCTCCCTGAGACTACCCCACAAATTTGTCTTTAGACTTAGGTTGCATGAAATTGAATCTAAAACTCTGCGTCACTGTAATACCCCAGCTGCTCAAAGGATAAAACCCAAGGTCTAATAGTCTTCTGCAGCATCCCTGCCCTGTAGTCATGCAGGAGTCTGGGGAAATCTTTTTTCCCTAGCTGTGAACCTCTCCATCAGAAGACTTTTCTCCTGACTTTCACTGCTTTTTACATTATTTTATGGCCATCCCTTGAATACTAGGGCAGGCTTGCTTGATGACTTCTGAATCTTGACTGCAGTTCATCACTGTTTTTCACAATGGTTGCTGAAACAGCTGCACGTTAACTACTACATAAATCTCCTATTTTCCCCAAACACAGACAGTTTGGAATCTTTTTCTGTGTGACTATAGAGTTTTTCCTTCCCATCCGTCACACTAGATAAGTTATTAAAAACAGTGCTTTTAATAAATCCCAGAAAGTTATGTATTTCCTGTACATGCCTGGCTAGCAAAAAAGGCTCCTTTTCAGCAGTGCCACATGCAAAGTTTCAATCATCTGCCAGGAAAAGTATACCTGTACTCAAAGCATCAGCAGTAAGCAAACTAAAAGAAGAACCTGTGCATATTTCCTTTACCAACCAACCTCCAGCTGCTTCAGAAAATTTACTAGGAATGAGATTTCTATGCATTTTTAAAGCCCACGGGATTCCTCTGTCAGCATTAGAAAAAAATCTTATTGCGAAACCCCTCTCCATCTTGTCTTGTCTGCCTACAGAATGAGCTGGCTAAGAGACACAGTTTACTTGGTCTCTCACAACATCTGGAAGTCATAGTCACACATCCAAGCAAGTGAGAGCTGGAGACCAGCAAGTTAGGAACAGAATGAACATGTCTGGCAGACCCTCTCCCAGACACCACATTACCACGAGGGGAGATAAAGGGAGCCCTACAGGGAAATGCAGGTGCAAGAAAAGGGTAATGCAGGTACATTCACTTTCGTCATGTCAAAGGTCCTGACTTCAATTTGTGTTGACAAGGAGAGATGAAAGTTCATACTGATCAATGTGTACATTTCTGTGCAGGTTAAGGGAGATACAGAGAAATGCTGCTAGGAACATTTAGAGAGGTAATAACTCCTAAGTCTTATTTTTATCTCATCAATTCAGTTAAAGAATGGTCCACTCACTTGGCAGACTTTACTACCCTAGTGATCCTGGTTGCCCTGAAGTTACTGGTGACAGCATCATGCCTTGAAAATAAAGCTCTGTGGCATGTCTTCCATAGGGGCTACTGACTAGCATTATTTCCATATTTTCATGCTGCCTCTTTTCCCAGCTCAGCATCATACCATGTGAGATGCTCCACCTTGAGCATCATCATAATGCATCCCAGAACCAGCATGAACTGCAGTTCTCACTTGATTTTATCTATATTACACCTTTTAGGTCATCTTTTTGCTCTTCCCTTACCCATCAACGCTGTAACCCTGTTGTAGGGGGCTACTGCATTTGTCAGGTGTGATTTGTCCTTAGTGAAGCCATGCTGGTTGTCACCAAGCACCTCCTTGGTTTCCACATGCCTTAGCCTAGTTTCCTGGTGAATCTGCTCCATGATCTTGCCAGGAACAGAGGAGAAATTCACTGGCCTGTAGTTCCTTGGGTCTTCCTTTTCTCCTTTTTTAAAAATACGGGTTATATTTCCCCTTTTCCAGTCAGTGGGAACTTCACCAAACTGCCACGACATCTCAAGAAAGATGGACAGTGACAGCCACTTCATCCACCAATTCCCTCAGAATATGCAGATGTGTCTAATCAGGTCCCAGGGACGTGTGCACCGTAAGTCACTAGAGTGAGGCACTAGGTTGATTTTAGGGCATTTGTCTTCTGGCTAAATGTGTTTTGGGGTTCAAGTTATTTATCAACAGCTTTTAGGGTACTGAAGACAAAATTTGACTCAAGTGATGACATGCAAATTTGGGATTAAGGACCAGATCCTGCCCCTGAAATGCTGTCTCTCAATTACACTGGAGAGCAGCATTTGAACAGGGGAGCAGCCATCCCCTGTGCAGACCTTCCTTGGAAAATGCACATTAAAGTGATTGATTCACAGTGCAAAGTTATTTCTCCATACAGCTGTGGTCACAGAATAGCAAAGTACCTCATTTGTGCAGGTCTTACAGAAAGTTTATTATTGTTTATAAAGAGTCCATGTCAGCCCCTAAAAGCTGGACAGGCTGCCTGTCTGCAGTGCAGGCAAGTGGCAATGCCCATCTGTATGTCTGCTGAGCCCGTATTTTGCCAAGACCACTATGTCCTAGGTAGGGAATAATTTTAATTTTTCATACCCAGAGGAAGCAAGGAGCTGTTCTAAAGGCAGATCTGGGCCCCCAGCACACGGCCCAAAAACTGTAGAAATTTCAAAGGCATCTCTTCATGGCAGTTACCTATGTCTAGTTATTGCACTGAATTCAGTTCAGGTCGGATTTCAGGAGCCCACCTGAAGCTGAATGGGTGCCAGAAATTCAGCCTATATACTAAAGAGGTCAAAGAACAAGTACTGCATAAAATACAATAAATTGTTTTGGTCAGATGGGCAACAGACTGGTCTTGATTTGACTCAAACTGTTTAGAGCTTTGTTGCAAACATTGTAGTTTGCAACATTGAAACATCATGCAGGTATTTCATTTGTTTTTACCTTTGGCTGTTACCATCCCTCTGGAGCTGGCTCAGGCAGAACCAGGTCAGTTGGTTCCAGTCTAACCTATCACAGGGAGAGGAAGAAGGAGGGACAACTTATTTGCACTGCTAAGCAAAGCCAATCTTTCTATCACCATCTACCCTGCTCTTTTGCTAGATGATTGGGTTTTTTTTAAAAAAAAAAAACATAGCTAGGAAGAAAAAAAAAATACGAAACCCACCCAGCCTGCCTCCACTACATAGCTGCCCTAATCAAAGGTTAAAAATGAACTCAGGCCAATGAGATGGAAATAGAGAACAAACATGCAGAAGCATCTGAGATTTACTACTCAGATAGGACTATTTTCCATAGGATTTGACTAAGAATTCCTGGCAGAAGAATGGAAGGCAAATCTCTGTCCTTTGAATGGAATGGGGATTTTCAGGTCTTCCTCTGGCTGAGTAAGTGCAGGCATGTGCAGCTTTCTGTGCATGTGAGCAGATGTAAATACCACGTTCAGCAGTCAAAGGTTCAACATAAGCTTGCTGCTTTCAGAAGAGCTGAGATTTAAACAAAGCCCATAAAGGCAGCAGGAGCCTTCCTTGACTCAAATGCCTGGTCCAAAAGCCTAGGGAAGCAGCATGTCATCTGAGTACGGATGATCTGCTCATTCTGAGTATGAGAGTTTTCACTGAAATTCACTATGAAGTTTGCAAGAAACATTGCAAAAATTAGGGACAAAAGGTGCAAATTTCCCTTACTGCCCTTCGTTTCATCTAAACAACTCCAGACCTGAGCAAATTCCAGCTCTGCAGCACAAACCCTCAGGAGATCTCTTTCAGCAGTCATAGACACATGTATGTAGCTCTCAGAATATGCCAAACCTATTTTTATGCAAGAACTGCTGTCATTAGAGCAGCCAGTTTTTCCCAGTCTGGGAACACCACACATCCCTAATTGGCACGTCATCCTCACACAGGACATCCTTAATTAAACCCCATATAATTAACTGTGCTTCTCATGCCACTCCAGGCACCTGAGCGAGATCTCTGCAAGGTGTTGTTCTAGGAGGCAGGGATGTACCCATCTGCTCCATGCACTATAAAAGCTTTCCTTGAAGCACAAGAGACCAAGTCCTCAACTGGTATTAACTGGTGAGATCCAGCAATATCATACATTTATCTAACCAAGTATATTCCTTGGGACTGCATCGTGCTTGGCAGTAGCCTCCCTGTTCTATATGTGCTCTCAACCAGCACGACCCATGTTCAATGGAGGAGATTTCCAGCCAGAGCATTGTTAGGAGTTTGGGATTTGGGATTTAGCTCAGTGAGTGAAACATCCCACATGACTTCAGTTCACAGCAGTGGTCAAAAGCAGATCTGTGCACACTGGCTGTGCCTGAGAAAATCCAGAACAAACAGCAAACAAGCCAGACCTTGCCAAGATCAGCAAAGGGAGGCTGTGGCTCAGCCTTTTACAGTGCACTTACTATGTGGCCATCTGGGTGCATCAAGTAGAGCGATGAGAGGGAGAGACTTCATGGATGCTTTTGGTTGAGCCATGAGGAATCTTCCATTTGTTACCTCCTTCCCTTAGCATATCTGAATTCTTAATATGATTGATCCTATCAAATTGCTCAGTGGGGTAAAGAAACCTCCTATTTTCACAACACAGTTGCATCACAGATTCACAATGTGATCTTGAAAGCATTCAACATCCTAATTCTTATCAGTGCACACAGATTTCTATTTAGGAACCTAAATATCATTGTGAAATTTAATCCAAATTGACTACTAATTTTCAGATCTGCTGAGTCAAACATGGAACTAAATATCTCTTTGAGCCTACTTGCTCATCCCTCAATCGTGGTGGATCCATCTAGCTTCAGTGGGTCATGCAGTGAAAAATCCAGGCAGGAAATCTCATGTTCCCACATCTGGATTCCTGAAGAAAGAAACGTCCTCACCTGGAGAAAGCTTGACTTGGTTTTTCCTGGAGGTGTGTTTCCATCCAAGTGCCATGCAAACTGAGCTGAAGAACCAGCCTGCTGCACCTCCCGTGCCCATCTGCCAGCTTAAGCATACAACCAGCCCATCTCTTGCTCCTGGCATTTTGCATTAAGCAAAGATGAGGACAGTGGCAGAATTCTGCTTTTACCCCACCCCTGCACACGTACGGCAAACTCCATGAATGCCATGAGCACACAATCTCCTCCCTTCTCCACCATATACTTAAGTCCATGGACTAAATCCAGGCAGGGTTTGACTTTAAAGCAACCAAGATTCAACTCGATGGACAATTTGGGACAACATTCACCTTCCATGATTCTTAGCAGGAACCATCCCTCAGCTTTCATGTAGAAGAAAACTCTGACACTGTGGAGGCCAGTGGGCCTACCAATCAAGGGACTAAGAGACTCCACTGGCGGGACAGTCCCTAGGAGAGATACTCCCTGGTTAGGGAAATAGAAAAGGCCTCCCCCAGGATGCTTTGTTTTGTTATGCTGATGTACCCCAGTTCTGTTTCCCTGACTGGCCCGTTGGCCTCTCTGCACCTTTACACCTTATATGTCCTTGATCCAGAAAGTTCTCCCATTCCCGTTTTCCCCATTGGCCCTTGCTCCATCGCGACTCCCTCAGATTTCCCCTATTGGTTCCTACACCCTAGCCCCACCTGTGTACCGCCCCTGTGCCCTGAGATCATTGCTCCCTGATGCTCTCTCTGCCCCTATTGTACCCATATATATACCCTGGGCCCTCCCTTGTGCTTGTCTTTGTCCCTGGACCCCTTCACGTGGCTGGGATGAACATCTCCTGTGGAATCCCATACAAAGACCCTTCCTGCTCTCTTTGTCGTTGGCTTATTCCTGGAGCTACCCATGTGTGCACGTGAGTGTGTTGTGTGTAGTGGCCTCGCCAAGCGGCTTCACAAGGAGACGCTTTTGGGAAGGTCGCAGCACTTCATCACCAACCCCATCACCAACTCCATCACCAACTGTCGCCCGCCATGACAGACACACTCCAGAAAGGTGAGAGCCTAATTCTGCTCCCTCTCTTCCTAAACACCCCAGGAACAGTTCACACAGTGGCTGGAATCAGTCCCATTCTGGACCACGGCCACTTCCTGCAGTTTAACTCAAGTTGATGTTGAATCACGTACAGCTTTCCTTGGTGATGCTGAGTTTTTTCACCTTTAGCACCAGCTTTCATTTGTTCCTAAATTACAATGAACCAAGAACATTTTCTTGGCTTTCTTGTAAATAAAAAGATAACCTAAGTTCTACTCTTTCATCACCAGAATTAGAAGGGTCAGCCAACAAAAACCTGAATTAAGGAAGCAAGTACAAAATTCAGGAACTAGTTCATTACACCAAAAGCTGCTACAATATTTTGACAGAATTTGGGGAATTTTCTAAATGCAAGACAACTACTTGAACTTAATACCAACAAGCGCAACCCAGGATTATTTAACACCAGCATGGACATAAGACAGCTACACCAAACAAACACCACACCTTCACAAATCCTTTTGACTTCCAGCTTCTGTTCAGGTCTGTGTCCTCAGGGACATCTTTGTGTTGCTCTGTGTCCTCAGGGACATCTTTGTGTTGCTCTGTAGTGTGTTCACACTGAAGTTAGGAGCTTTTGTCTTTATCAGTCTGCTGTGCTAAATAATCTTGTAACATTGCTTTTTTTTGCAATGTTTGTAACAGAAATTCAATATTCACAGGCATTATGACAACAAGTGTGAGTGAAAATAATGATCCCAGAAGCATTAAGGCTACAAGCTACTATAAGGAAGCAATGACCTGATTAATCTCTTTTTCAATTTTAGTGTAAATATTTAAATTTGCATGAATAGGTAAGTCCTCAAATACATCACTCAGCAACATTTTTGGGTGAAACTAGGGCAGGCAGCCTATGGCCATACACTTGTGAGGTGCATTATCTAATCTACAATAGCTATCCCATGTTTGCCCCAAAATATTTATCTATCCATAATGCCTGCTTTCTACTAAGACTGCAGGCTTTTGGATGGACACAGATCAACCTTTTGTTCCCCTGCAGTATTTTCTTTGCTGTCAGCCCAGCAGATCTTACTGCATGATTAGGAATCCTGAGAGAAGGAAAAAAAGCCCTTCAGTGTATGTCAAAGTATCTAATAAAGGAAGTCAGTATCACAGTTCCTGGTTGAGAGAGCGGGAAGGCTGAGAAGGAGAGGTCATGCCTATCCTGGTTTGAAAGAGCAGGTTTGTGCAGAGCAGGCTCCCACCTCCTCTCCTGTGCTTACCTGTGGAAAGCCCAGCTGGCTTTGCCTGGGGGCACGATAAGCTGCTGTGAGTGCCTGGGTGGATGAGATCATGCCTGCCCTGGATGATGCCTCAGGCAGGGTCACTGGCTGCTTGTACAGCAAATGAGGATGGCCTCGAGGCACACATTGCCAGAGAGCAGAGAGCTCAGGCATCCCACAGGCCACTTCTCAGAGCTGGGAGAGGGACTTCAGATTCCAGGTCCTGTTCTGTCTACATCCTTCAGTCTTCCAGTCCATAGGCATTTAAAATATCCCCCAGATAATTTAGAGAAGTTTTCTTTTCAAGGTACTGATATCCAGTCTGAGGATAATGGTTCTTAAGCAGCAAAGAGGTGGTTCAGAGTATCCAGCGCCTGTGATGGTGACATTTTCATCAACACCCTGAGTGACATACTGAGTGCAAAGCACGGCATGGGTGCTATGAGGGCAAGGACAACCTGTAGAGGGTCTCTAGTTCTCTGTAAAGCCAATCCTCAAGATATGTGTACTCTGGAACAATGGGATTAGGAGGAACAACTAGAACTTACCAAAAAGCTCTTTCTTTTCCTTGTTTTGTATCATGCCTAATACTGTTGCATGTGCTACAGTACACGATGGCCAAAAACTGGGCCATAGTATAACACGTTCCAGGTGCTAAAAAGGGCAAGGACATCTGCAAAAGGTAAGGTCTGATGTTTAAACACCAGAAGTTATCATTTAGATGTTCTGATAGGAATTCTATCATGACAGAGACAGTCAGAGTACTTGTTTCAGCTTCAAGCAATGTTCTTCAGATAAGTGTCTGCTGGATATGCTACAAAGAATTGTTGTAATCATAATGACTGTGGACTTGCTGTGCAGACTTTGAAGGCATATAAAAAGTCAGATTTAACCAGACTTCAGTCCCGCCTGTGATACTGCATAGAACAAAGGCATCAGTGCTACTAAGAAACTAATGCTGTGGCAAAGCAGACATTTCACACAAGTTGCAGGTTCTGTTTCCTCGATATAAGGTGCTAGAAATGTGTCTATAATAACACTGATGTCAGATGTGCTACAGGGCTTGAAAGTTCATTTGGTGTGAACACCTTTTATTCATTGGATAGGTTTTTTCCTTGGATGAATCACAATGAACAAGAAGTCCTAATCACCCACCCCAAATAAAGATTATTTTCTTCACCTGGCTACAGCGACATGCTAGCTCCTTCCCACACCAAATTCATCAAACTGCTAGTAATTCACCCACTACTGTAACTGGTACAAGTCAAGGGCTCACTCTGATTCGATTCAATTCAATATCCAAGAATACCAAAGAAGAAAATCCCAGGTTGGAAGGACAGTTACCAGGACAATATTCACTTAATTAGAACAAAACCAACTAAGTTTTACAACAAAACGAACTAAGAAATTAGTCTTTTTGCTGCTTCACCAGTGTGCCCTTCACTATTTCATCCACAAAGACGACAGCTTTTTATATAATTTTCAGTGAATCTCAAAGGATTGGGTTAAACAATCCAAAACTTAAAAAGCTTTTCCAAGATATTTGACCTTCTGAAGTCTGCAAGGTCTGGTACCAAATACTTAGTCATTTACATTTCCAGCCAAAAGCAGAAGTGTAAAGACTCACACAGATGAAAAACAAGGTGGAAAAGGGCATGCCTTGGTCACTAGAATTGATTATCCTTCTGATTATACAGAGCTGCAGAAGTCAACAGCCACCATTCCTTCTCATGTGACAGTCAAAGTGAAATTTGTACACTTGAAGACACAGGTGTAACTACTACCAAAGGGCTTTTCCAATTGGTTTCTGCCCCAGTTTTGTTTTACAAGACAGCTCCATCCTTTCTGGAAATTGCTCACAAATTTCTTTAAGGATTCCGCTGGGAGATGAGGTTTTCTAGGCTAAGATTCAACCCAAAAGGTTTTAATTTTAGCCAAATTGATTTGATAATTTTTGAGTGGTGAAGGAATGGAAGAAAATACTTTTCCCATATGTTCCAGACAGAGGAGCACATTTGCTGAGAAGAAAGAATCCTTGAGGAGACAGAGGGGGAGAGGGGGCAAATATCTCTAAAGGGTAAAAATATTCCCAGACACAACACCACCATGAGCTCAGCCCTAACCTTGCGTCAAAGAACACAGCAGCGATGGCATTTGCATTTACACCAGCTGAGCATCTGGCCCATAGGAATGGAGAAGAAAGCTTTCCATTAAAATCTTGGATAGGATACATCAGAATCTAAATTGCCTTCTTGTTATTTCTCAAGACTAAAAGACAGTGTATTCCAGTGCATGGAGAAGACAATCTGCTGCAAGCCTTTCCTGAACATAACGAGTCCCTGCAGTAAGACATCTCTGCCCAGACCTTCAGCAAGGCTCAGGACCCCCAGGGAATCTGGGCTCATGAACCCCACAGGTTCACTAATGGCTCTGTGCTCCTGGCAGATCAGCTGCTGAGCCTCTCTGGGTCAGACCAAACCTCCCATATCCCATCTGTTGCCTCTTGGTTAAAGGGAGGCAATATGAAGCCCAGGAAGAAAATTTTAAAAATCAGTGGTGAATAGCACTCAAAATTAGAGTTGCCCCAATCTTAGCAGTTCCAATACGAGGGAAAGACAAACCTTAAAACTGTCAACTTCCTGTCCTGACCGTGACAGCCCATGGTTCTATACCAAAAAACAACCCATGCTGTGGTGCTACCTTAGGCAGAACTCATAAGGCTTGAGGCATGTCCTGTTAATAAGAGTGCCAGGTTCTCACAAGAGCCCAGCTGCACAGCAGGAAGCCCAGAAAGTCAAAAACATAGTTCATCTCTTAACTTACTCTCACTAGAGCCTCTAAGGTTTGCAGATTCTTGGTGTCATATGCCAAGTCCGAGACATTCCAGTTTCCTCAGCTTCCAAGGAGATTCTTGTCAAGAAAACGTCATGGAGCTGTGGATAAATGAGATCCTGGAGTCATGAGCAGCACGCTCATTTTTATTTAATAACAACATCATTATTAAGTACCTGTGTCCTCAGTACTTCATCAAGATTGCCAGGTGTTATGCAAAAAAAGAGTTTACAATTTATAAAGATGAGCAAATAGAGGAGGAACTAGGTGAGGATAGAAACAGAAGCACTTGTACTTGAGCATCAGTTTGTAGTGTGCAAATCTATAGGTATGCTAACCAGTACCTGTGCATTAACTCCATCTGTGCTGCCCCCTTGGCTGTTGCTAGTCTACTGGTTCTTTACATTACTATTTATTACAGACACAGACCTTGGAGAAAAAAATACCTGGTTTCGTTCTCTGTTTCTTACAGTCTCCTTTGAAAGCCTGCCACTGGGCTCTGCTGGACACAGGCTCCTTACAAGTGCATGAGAACATCTGAAGAACAGTGAGGATGCTCATAAGCATTTGATAGGGCACAGGTGAGACGCAGGTAATGAAGGGGAAAGAAAGCAAACAAGGTCTAAAAGGCAAGACTCTCATACTTGGTACAGATAGACAGAGAGAAGCAATAATGAAAAAGAAGTGCAGATATCTTCAACAACATCATATATCAGAAGATTTTCTTAGTGGTGATCCAGCATCCACACCTTTAGCAGCAGTAGTCTGTGGGAGGCTAGGTTGAAAAAGGAAAGCTAGCAGAAGGCTGAGAAGGAAGAGGAAAATCAGAAAAAGATGGGCGAGTACTTTCAGCATAATAAAAGTAACAAAAATGTTGACATAAGTTATATGTGGCAGAAAAGAGTCATATAAATGAAAGTAGTCATTTAATAGCCAGGAAGATGGTAGAAAACCAGGGGGATGGTATTTTAAATCCCAGCAAAATTTAACACTAGCTGGTCTGTGATGATGAATAACCCATTTATATTCCATGCTATGGACACCTGGAGACATGAGTGTCTGTAGGAAGATAAGACAACTCTATTCTAAAAGTTTCTCCAATGTAACTACACCAGCATGAAGACGCACATGCAGACAGCTTACAAAAGCCCTCATGCTCGGGCAGGTTAGCCTGAGTAATACAATTTATCCAAACAAAAGGCCTTTTATACCATCTTACTTGTTATACTGGAACTTTTACCAGCACAGCTCCACTGGATTTGAACATATCTAACTATTTCTGGTCCACAGCCTAGGTAGGTTCTTGGAAAATACACCTGAAGTCCCAACCCTGCAACAGGATTGGCAGTGTGACATTTTAAGAAAGCCTTCCTGTATTGCAACCTGCTAATTTACCTGCTATTGCCAAATCTTAGTGATTGAAGACATGACTCACACCCCCTAAGAGCAGTATGTTTAGGTTAAACATGATGGGGTTTTGAAAATATGTTAGGTAATAAACATTGGGCTTCTTTTTAACTGCCTTTTGTTTAGGGTTGTCAGTTGTGCAGGTTAGAACTTTGATTACAGATAAAGGTGATTTTTTTCATCCTGGCAACTGCAGCCAGACCCAGGTGTGTAGGATTAGCTCATTATATCCCCAGAGCAGAGCAGCACTGCAGTGTGAACCCACGGCAGTACCTACAGTCTGCTCAACCAGCCACCCCTCCAGGTCCAGCCACTGGTGGGGACAGTGGCCTGGGCCACATAAGGTAGTGACCCTGAGTCTGAATGTAGTACAGACCTCTTTCCCAATCAATTAGGGGATTCCTGTGCCCGGGTCAATGACTCTAGTGAGGACATGGTGTGGCCTTGTGTGGCCTTGGCTCCTTACAGGACCCTATACGAACTTAGTTGTGTCTCTTTGTGTCCAAATTTCCTGTCCCTCGCAGGGGACAATAATCCCACGTGGGACCCCACCTGTCTCAACTATCCAGAGCAGATGAATAGTATGCAAAAGAGGTGAGAGCTTCAACTACAAACACAATTCAGTCACGGTTATAAATTCTCTTTCATTTAATTCAATGGTATACTTAATTTTGGTCCAGAATAAGCACACTGACCTGCAGACAAGCACCGAGGCACTAAGGTGGGATGAGCAGTACTTTGCCGCTTCCAAACGTCTCAGCCCTTGTGAGACAGAACCTGTCTCTACACCAAAATCAGCTACCCTGAAGAAAAACAGGACAGTTCTGTGCCATGACTGCAGGGTCTGGGCTGTAGGCTGGTGAGGAAGGCACTGAGTTTAAACATTAGGAACGCAGTAACCAGGAAAAGGGATCAGCATGAAAAGCAAGCCCCAAGCAGGAAAAATCACTAACGTGCTGCAGCACTGCAGTAACTGTGACTCTTGCGCACGTATCCTCTGAGGACCTCAAAAGTCTCTAGAAGAAACTGCTTACCATGAAGTTTTGTGGGTGAAAAGGAAAGAGAAATGGAACCTATAAATGGTTCCACTTATTGATGATGTACACTCATCATCAATATGGGTGGGAAATGAGGGGTGGGTACACTCATCCCCATCCCTCAGTTCCTGTACCACCAGCATCAAGGACTGTGTTGACCACAGAGCTTCTAAGACCAATCCTGATATCCAGCTCAGATGTGGAGAAAATCTTCTCTGGTTTGGATTTCAAGACTTGGCCAGAAGGGAGCAGAAGAGTCCTGCAGAAGTGTCCTGCAGAATGCACGCACTGGGCACGGTGTTGTCCTGCACAGAGCCCAGCTTTGCTGTCAGTGTGTGGCAGCCAGGCTCCCAACAGATATGACAACGGCAAGATTAAGCAAACTCACCAACATCACCTCACAGCCTAGCGAGTTGTCGCTGTGCAGTTCTCTACATGTGCAAGTTCTATGCCTATAGCCATGCCAGTTCCTGAAGACAGTAAAAGTTGTCCATTTCCTATCCCACTGCTGATATACTTTCAGTTTAGAAATACATGTACACCAGAAGAGTTCAACCCTATGTAAAAAGAACACAAACCAAGTCCAATTTCACATACTTCTCTAAAAGTGGAACTGTATCTATGCTTATTGGAAGGTCAGGTTAAGACCAAATCTCCCCTTCCCTACAGACTTGGATATATTGGTTCCTGTAATAAAATTTTGGTGAAGAATTGAAAAATCGAGTCTTAACTGAGCCCCATGACAAGGATGGCAAGAAGGAATCTCTTTCAAATAATTTCTAATTAGGAACAATATTTCAGAACAGGTTTCACAATAAGACAGAACAGTAAACACAGAAAACCAAGGTTTTGCCTTGTGCAGAAGTGTTTCCTAGACAGCAGTTCACAAGGCCCTGTCCTGGACACAAGGCTCCAGTGGCTGTCTGGCACACAGTTGCAGAAGCAGCCCTGCAGCAAGTTTTACAACTGGTTTCTTGGAAGATCAATATTAGCAAAACATTCAATTTAAATATGCCAGTCTTTAACTGCTTAGAGACCTGCTCTTACAGCAGACTTTCATCTGACAGCAGCTCCCCTTCGAGCATGGCCCAGGTCCCTCTACACTATCACTGAAGAGGCAGTGCCTCATCTGGGACATTTTCAGACTTGTATCAGAGTAAAGGAAGGTCTTGTATTTCACGTCTGGTCCAAATTCAGGGTCACATTCTTTGAGAAGGCTTAGAACCACAGGCTTTTCTCAACATTCTCCTATCAGCTGTGTTAGTCACACTAGTGGATGTAGCAGCCAAGAAACTTTGGGCACCCAGCACAAGCATCCACGAGCATGTTATGGTCCATCTGCCAGAGAGCACTGTGACCACTCACCTGGATCAAACAGTTTCAGTGGCAACTCTGAGCTAGCCCAGCTGATTTTGCCTGATGTGAAGGAAAGCAGAATCACATCAGCACAGGTAACACTCAAATCTTGACTGGGCATCTACAGAAGCATGGTCAGGAACCCTATGGGTTGAGCAATGGATCCTGTTTATCCCCTAAACTCAAAGAGGAATTAGAACACCAAGCTTTCCTAGCAGCTGGGCTATATACACAAAAGTGGGTGTTCATATTTACAAGACCCAGAGCTAATTTCTGTTTATTTCTATGCACAAAGAATAAAAGGTTTAGATACTTTTCCATCTAAACTAACTTTGTTTTTGTCTTTTTGTCTCAGCTGTCCAAGAATGAGGGCTCTGTGTGACCAGAAGAAGGGAAGTGCTTGGAAATCCATCTAGTTCAACTGTTGCTGTTCCTTGCTGACATTTAGCCCAGACAATGTGAGCACCACCCTCAGTTACACCCAGCTGGGCTCAGTGACTTCACTGGGAAGCCATGGTGCAGCACAGCTGCAAAAAACAGCAAACACAGCTCAAGTATTTCTCTGTAGAGTGTGAGATTGTTTGCTAGAGTCCTTGCTCAGTATATTTTGGGTGTAAAATATGTTGCTTTCACCTTGCTGCACTGCTCCTGGTCCCAGGGGTAATGGCGCAGGGAAGAAGAGATGGGAACACAGATTCCCTCCTCCTGGCTCTGCCCCACGGACAGCTCTCACCTCTGCTCCTCTGTTCTTGTGGCTTTGCAGGACCTTGCAAGCTAGAGATGGAAGAACAGCCTGAAGAGCAGCCTGCTGTAGCTGCTATCACTCACATCTTCCAAAATACCCAGTGTGATCGTGAATCAGAGAGGGGTGCTTAGGGGGGACATAGACCCCATGCAAAAGGAGCAGGGACTCAGACTGCTTCTCTGCTGATCAAGTCATGCTGTTTCAATGCTTCACATCTCTGAAATCAATCAGTGTGGCCAAAACACTGACTCAAACCAAGATATGCCCCAGCTGAATGAAGCATCAGGTGGGGAATGAAGGCAGAAGAAGGGATCATCTTCCCACCAACCACCTCTAGCCAGAAGTGAGCTGGAACTGGCTCAGAATAGCCTAAAAGAGAGCTCTGAGCCCCAGTGCAAGAGCCACAAATCCCACGTGCTGGGGAAAGAAAACCCACTCCACACCTCCCTCCAGCCCTCCCCACACCACGCCAGCCTCAGGGATCCTCCCACTGTGACGGCGTTTGGTTCTTGCTGTGACAACCCGACTCTCCACATGCAGGTGCCCAAGTCCTGGCTCTGGCCTTGGGTCACGCCCTGTGCCTTGGCTTTGCCCCTTGCAGGGCAGGCTCCTTGCGCTGACACTTGCAACTCCCAGCACAGAGCAGCTCCCAGCCAGGACCTTCAGCAATGCCAGAGCTCCTTATGAGTAACAGCCGGTTTTGCTTCCCTTCGGCACTGGAAGCCCTGCTTTCAGTCCTGGCCAGCCTTGCACTGCTCAGCTTCATGTACACAGGGCAGAGCATGTCTGAGCGCCAGATCTCTGTGTGCGTTTCAGCCTGCCCAGTCCAGCAAGTGTCTCCCCTCACAAAAATCTAGACATAAATAAAAAAATTTAACAGCTAGATCATCCCAGTTAATGATTAAGCAGGGACAGTTGCACAACTTCCCCTGGAATGTCTATGTTGATGGCTGCGGTACACTGATGGGCTGGAATGGCAAAAACAGTCTGACGGCGAGGACAGGATGGGGTCCAGGTGATGCAGCCACAGCTGCCACAGCGAGACTCAGCAGGAGATGGGCTGTCCTTCTGCGGCAGAGACTGCTCCCCCTGATAGCATGTCAGCTCCAAGCTCCAGGGATTTGGGGCATGGGGCTGGTGGTGACCAGCCTCAGCAGGTTGTGGGAGCCCTGCCATCATGGAGAGCAGGAAAATACAGCACTGCTGTGTGTTTTATACAGCTGGTTCACTTGCAGGCATGGGTCAGTGCAACACAAATGAAAACCTCGTGCCTTAGTGTCCTTATATATGAGTTTAAAAGCACACAGCACACTTATAAAAGGGCTGTGTCTCCAGGCCTAACCTGTAAGTGCCAAACAAAAATCCATTGAGATTGATGAGTTGGGGTTTTTTTACAGCATTCAGCACATCTGACATTATACTGGACTTTAAAAAGCCCTGCAAGAACAAGGGCCAGTAAATATCTAGAATAGATACAGTAAAATAGGAGTTCAGACACCCAACTCTTGGTTTGCATGGGCATGTCTTGTACTTGGAAATGTGGTAAGCTTTCAAGTCAAATTCCTGGAAAGATTAGCCTAGTGCACAACTCCCAGATCCCACAGCTCATTAGGAAGAGGCTCTAATGCAACACCTTCCGAGCAGTCCACACACGTGCTGGCAAGGCAGTTTCTAGTACACATTTGTTGGAGACAAAATTCTGCTTGGCTGGTCATTGGGTCATTTCAGCTTCAGAGACATCACCCAGCCACAGACAGCATCCACCCAAGCGCTTCAGGGTGACAAGGAACAGAGAAGCCTAATGCTGCTGCTAGAAAATGGGTTAGTGAATTGATTCATCTATAGGAATGATGTCCTTATGACACACCTTTTGCTGGTTCCAGCGGAGGGCAAAAGGGCACACATGTAACAGCCAGCACAGCGCGGGGGCTGTTTAATGATGTCCTGCAAAGAAAACTCTCCATTGCCAGCTTACTTCATTACTGAAAGAAAATGCATGAAATTCCCTGACGCAGCCTGCATGAAGGCATCTGGAGGTGAACAGGTCATTTCCAGTATTAGCAATTTCTCCCTCTAATAAATTTCACAGGGGGGATTGCTGTAGAGGCTGCTGAAAAGCAGGCTCACATAGAGCCAAGGCAGAAAGAGGGAGGTGGTCCCACTGGCAGTGGTCAAGAAGGACCATTTTCAGGCAGACTCCAACTTGCAAGCTTGGAAACCACCCCATTTCTCTCATGCTGAAGAAAACACAGGTCTATGGACGGACATCTGTTACCAATAATCCATCTGCACCACACAGATGTCTGACTCACCTTTGAATGAGCAAACTTCTCAGTCTTGAGACCAGTTCTGTCCCTCAGCCATGCCTCGGCCACCCACTGGTTCCTGCCTGGTTGAGACTGCAGAAATGCTTCATAACTAACAGCAATTATCATTCTGGTTTCATCACCGCTTTTCCAAGCAGCTTCTGTCTCTGCTGTTTGGAAACAGTGCTCAAGGCTACCAGCACCAGATCAATAACTCATCTGGGAACAAACAACTGAGATGAAGGAAGATGGTCAAGGGAGGACCTTTTTGCCGAGGGAAGGTTTTCTGCTCCATGATAGGAACCAGAGACGGTCGTGAGAACACAGGCACAGAGAGCAGAGCACCAAGACGGGAAGCCAGGCACGGAGCAAAGGGAACCACGCGCTGGGGAGCATTGCTACATTCTGCTGACTTTAGTGCTCCTCATCAACTTGTCTACAGTCAGCTGAGGAGAACACACGATCCTCGTAGCCATGGGGGCATCATATATAAACCCCAAAATTCCAGAGAGAAAGCTGATGCAACGTTCATTATAATGAATTAATGTACACTCATAGACCACTCATCCAAGTGTTTCCAAAATACTTTTCTTTCTTGTTTCTTTCCCATGTTCTTGTTTCTTTCCCATGTTCTGAGAACTGAGCAAAAGGTTTTCCTGCCTAATTTTTTCCCACCAGCACACATGAGGATTTTTTTACCAAATGGACAATGTGTTTGCCAAGGGGTGGAGCACAAAATACTGTACATTTGTAACACTATTACCCAAGGACTAAGATTTTGACAAATATTCAGCCCAGTATTTAAATGGGGCTGATGTCTCATAGAAATCTCAGCATGGGTCTCTGTCATGTACCCCCATCCTCACGGCAAGGCACATCCCTCTCCAAAAGAGGGGAAAACAACACAAAACATACATATACACCCACCTTCCCAGAAAGGATCAAAGGGGCCCTATCATGAAGAACACAATGACATAAAACCTGCTGAATGTAGCAGAAAGGAATAAACATCAAACATCAATCTTTGAGTATCTGGCCTAGGACATAATTGGGTCTTTTCCCAGGAGTGCACACGGGAGGAAGGAAGACTGAACTTCATAAATGGCATGGCTGCACAAAACCAGAAACACCTTGATAAGTCAGAGAAGTTAAAGCCAGGAGGAACCATATTGCTTGTCAGCTCTCTTTCTATTTACTGAAATGGCTTCTTCTGCTTAAAATAGTACTTTGTTATGACTAAAACATACCTTTCAGCAAGGACCTCATTCAGTAGTTACCAAGAGGCAGATAATCAATGCCATCCCATAGTAGTTTGGTTAATCACCCTCCCATTAAACGTTATGCTTTATTTTTAAGTTCCAGCATCACTCTTCAGCTACAAACCCTTCTTGTTGCTGCTCTTTCCAGAAGAGATGGCATGCTGCTCTTGCTGCTGCTGCTGCTACTCAGGGTGATAAAGTGAGCCTGCCCTGCCATGAGCTAAAGACAGAGAGAGCTTCTCACATCTCTTAGTGTAAAAAAGAGGCTTTTCCCAATGCCCCCTTTTGGGGCACTTTTCTGTGCCCCATTCATTTTTTTAAATTTCTTTTGAAAGTTCTAGAGGTGAAGGCTCTATGCCAGTGTCAATCTCACCTACTCCTGATAAAAGCAGCACAACCCAGCTGAACAGGAAAATGAATGATAGCATTAGAAGCTACAAATCTACTGAAATTTTAGTCACATACTTGACACTTCACCACCACTGAAATGCAGCCAACTTCCAAAAGCACTGTTGGCGCTTTAAAACTACACTTCAAATACACACCAGTTGCTTTGGCTGGGACAAAAAGCACAGTAAAATAAAATAGGACACAGTATAATAAAATACAATTACTAGAACTGTGGAGATTAATATTCCCCCATTTAGAAGAAGTGCCTTTTGCAGTCTTTAAGGACCATATCTTAAATCCTTTAACAACCACTTAATTTTATGGTAGTGCCGCTATGCCTGTGCTGCTGCACGTGATTCAGTCTTTCATATGGCCACGCACAAAAGATTATGCTTTGGTTATATTTTAACTGAAGCAAAAATGCAAGTCATACAGCTCTTTCATACATGGTAGTATCTTGCTTGTGTACTGTAATTGAAGTGCACTCAGAGCTCATATGCCTGCTGAAGATGTCTTTGGTCAGTACACTTGGGCTACTGGTAGTAAATCAGTTATTAAAATCACCATGGATGTCCATAGCACAAGCCACATTAGATCACAAAACCACAAGAACAATTTTTCTAGGTCACAGATAAATATATTTGAAACAACTGTTGGTTCTCCCCTCAAAAATGTCTGCAAATTCCTCAAGTATCTCATAAAATCTGTATTTCTCAGACTGCCCTGGCAGGGATTTCAAGTTTGCGCTTCGTATCATCACTGAGGAGTTCATAAAAAGCAGACTTCCAAACTGGACATACTTTTTCACTCTCAGCTACACAGTGATCCTTAAGGCATTGCATTTTTTTCCCTGGATCCACCATAAGAATCAAATCAAATAACTCACAGCTTGTCACTAGATTAGAAATCAAAGACGAGCAGGAGCAACAACCAGACTGACAACTTGCTAATCCGAACAAGATGATCTGATCTTATTACAGGGAAGGTTTTTCTGGAAGCTCCTGCAAGAACAAGGGTGTTCATTGCTACTCCAGACACTCTGCAGAAACACCAGCCTTCAGCTGGGTTTGTAATTGCCCCTCAGTGTGAAAACTGCTGTCAGCACATGTAAGTGGTGGGGCAAAGCTGAGAACTCGAACCACAGACCACTTTTGCTGTGGAAACTGAAGTTGTCTTATACACCCCGTGTAAGGAGAAGCCCTGTAGGAGTGTGAGCACGTGTGTGCAAATCATGTCTGAAAACACACCTGGCCAGCTCTATAGTCAATTATTTATTATGTTTTCTCAGAACTTCGAGTCTCTTTAAGTGTGGCACACATGAAATTTGATTTACAGGTGTTTAAAGACTTAAAAGTAGGACAGAGGAAATCTGTGTTTCACAGAGGGAGTCAATGCTGTGATAAGTATTATATATTGTGGAATATATTGATTTTCAAATATAGATGCTCAGAACTTTTATAAAACTGATTGGCAGCCCATTGTAAAACAAGCACTGTGATAAAGGAAAGAACACAACATTTTCCCGACAGTGGCAGCATCAGCACACTGTATGTCCTATCTCTAAAAAGTAAAACAGAAGATTTACAGCAATAAACTTTCAGTTACCATATCTGTGTGAATAATTTCCATCTTGTCATGAGAAGAACAAAACTCTGTATAATACTGAGCAAATGACCAACGCAGCAGTAAAATACCACTGATATTTCTACAGGTATTTGACAGCTGAAAAATGAGTCAAGATTATTTACTGAGAATTATGTAAATGAAAGTACTACCTATATGTAAGCACACACACGTATGCATACATTATGTTCATTATGCAAAAACATACCCAAAATTTCTTCAGCCATGTTGGTTTGTATGGATGCCATTCCCTTCTCACCATCTGTTCTGAAGAGCATTCCTTGGCTTTAAACTGTAATGTGTTTATGGAAAACTGGCTACAACCAGCTCAAACAGGTTGAAATTTATGTCCATTCTATCAGCAATCAGTCTCTTGCAAGGAAAGCCAAGGGGAAATGACCCTTGACACACTACTCTGGGTGGCTATGAAAATCCTTCTAATTGTACACTACTCCCAACAGTGACAATAAGTAGATACTATTTGCCAATAATACTGATTGCCATCAGTCTGGGGTTACTATACTTTCACACTGCATCTCAGATGACCCATATATAAAAGTATGAGTGGTTGGAAATGTGTCCTCAGTTCACCTCAGCATTAACTACTTCCCACAGAGCTGGAGGCAGGTGCCAGTCAAGGGGTTCAGGCATTGCAGTGATGCAGCTTTCCCTCATGATGCACTTACGTGTCAGTGGTCTCTTCTACTGCTAAATCACAGGGACTTTGCTACAGGTGACACACAGATATATATGCTGCTACTTCAAAATACCCGTAAGATAAAAATGAGGGTGCCTGATGACATCTGTCTAGCTGGGCACACAAAATCCTCAGTCACTTGTCACTCTAGATGGTTTCCACACACCAGGGAAGATAAAGGAGTGACACCATGCTGGTTTAGGTGGTCACAGGAGTGCCCTCTCACAGCCCCACAGTGGGCATGGCTGCACCATGAAGCAGGCAGGGAGTACAGCAGGCTGCAGTGGCAAGCTGAATCACAGAATCAGTCATTTAGGTTGGAAAAGACCTCTAAGATCACTGAGTCCAACCATTAACCCAGCACTGCCAAGTCCACCACTGAACCATGTCCCTAATCACCACATCTACACGGCTTTTAAATACCTCCAGGGGTGGTGACTCAACTGAAATGCCAGACATTTCCAGCAAATTCAAATCTCCACAGACTAGTCCGAAGCCTGGCAGAATAGTCCTGCTACCAGGACTTTTTCCAAGGGAGAATCTTATCTGTGTGCATGCTTGCAAGAACATCAATAACTGAGGTTAGAAATAAGGGACTGGGCCTTTCAGACCAATGGGCAACACTGTTCAAGTTGGCAGCACAGGCAACGGCCTCATGCTGATGGAATAAGAAAAGGTGTCCTTCCTAGCTCAATGCATGTGCAGTTCTTTAAAGGGAATGAGAAATTAATCTGCATTTTTATTTTCATTTCCTTGAGCTGGAGATAACACAGCCCAAGGAATGATTTTGTCTCTGGTCTATTTGTTGCTGGACAGAAGTTCACCTGACATGGAGGTGGCAGTCACATAGGTTACAGCTCTCTTGGGTTTTAAAGACCTTAAGGTGTTGTTTAGGCAAATAACTGCTTGGCCTCACTGCTAGCAAGCCTACAAGCGACTTTAAAACGTTTTTAAAATAATGAAATTACTCCCAGAAGGATTTTGACTGGTTCATGTTTAGCCCTCCTAAGGTACATTTCAGTTCCATTAAAACCTGCAGATATTTTGTGAAACAGAAAGCTGAAAACAAAAATGCCTGGAATGGCAGAGTCCAGGACCAAAGGAAGTCAAGATTTGTAAACATATTAAGAAACAGGTAACATCAAGCTTAACAAGAAGCCGGTCTGAAATTAGGCTGCAGGAATGCTCCCACTTCAAGAGCATCACACTGACCCACCCAAGCATAAAAAACTGCAGCTTTGCACAGGGAGACACTCAGAGAAGACTGGGGGCAATTCCCACTTTCCAGAAAAGAGAGGGATACACTTAAGGAGGACTGGGCTCTACTGATTCAATCTCCAGGATTTAAAAGCTAATCATCAGTGTACACTGGTCACACAGGCTCCTTCTGCTTATCAACAGGATTCACCCCAAGTGTGTGTGGAGACCTGAAGCAGGCTGGAGTAGTTACTCCATGCAAGCTGACCATAGTGGGATATGAAATCCCCAGCTTAGACAAGGTACTTGACTTTTGGAGGGCTAAAGATGACTCCCAAGCACAGTTTGCCATTTTACTTGGAATGGTTTTGGCACCAGACAGCGCAGGACCGAGCCCTTCCTGATCTACTGAGGCCAGGCCCATTTTTCTTTACTGGGTAACACCATAGCTTCCTCCAGGCCAATACATCCAGGTCTTCTTGACATGGAAAACCAGACTGTGCATGTCAAGATCTTATCTCTGCCAGGTCTTAAGCACAGCATGATCAGGCACTGGGTCTGGCAGTCACAGTAAAACTACTTTCAGTCTCATGCAGTTCCAGAGCCACTGCCTATTTTAAGTATTTCAGTTTCTCAGGCGAGGGAGATGGCATTTTTCTGGAAGGCAGATCTGCATGGAGCTGCATTGCTGAATACTGAGGGTTTCTTTCAATGACATCTGCCTGGAGTGACTCCTGAGTCCTATTCAGCTTAGCTAAAGTTATCATCTGACTACATCCAAAATATCATAAATTCATCTTCAAGGAAATGCTTGTTCTGAGCACTGACAGTCTCTGTCTAATAAATGTCTTCTAGAAAAGGCAGAGTATAGTAAATCTCATTAAAAAAAAATAGGAGTTACAGACATATAACAAATCTGGATCTTGAGAAAAATACCCAGTTAATTCAGCACGTTTGGTAACAGCATTACACTGTCACGTCCCAGCAGATATTGTCATCCACCACAAGCAATGTCTGCATTCCCAAGTCAAAAAACTGGCATATATTTCTCTCTGAAGGCTTGAGTCTAGTGCCTCATTCCTCTCTTCATCCACTAATGTCTTCCTTAATGTTAGGAGGCATCTTATTTCCTTTGCACACATCAAACTTTTCCCCCTTATTTCCCCCTCAGGAAGGCTATATGTTTCCATGTATGAGCCACTTTCTCTCTTTGATTTCCACTGATGGAAAAATCACATCACCAGATACTCTTAATGAATAACCCAGATCATTGTTTTGCATCATTATACATTGCTATAATATTTAGTTTCAGTGCTTAGATCCCACAATCAGGTTCACTGCTGGTAGAATTTCCTTTTGCCATTCCTAATGTCTTTATGAACTTCTCTAATTGCATTGCTCTTTGAAAGAATCAGGGTGTCTGGGTCAATATTTTTCCATCTTTGGAAGCTCTCCAATTAATATTTTGTTATTTCTTGTGGTGTCTTTGTGACTATGTTGAGATGCTATTCCTAAAACAGTTTTAGACTATTTTATTCTTCCCCTCCAGGGATGAGAACACACCACATACTCCTCGTTCACATCATCTTGAATCCATTCCTCACAGCACTGCACACATTTTCAGCACTTTCCTCCACTGTAGCTCACAAGCCATAAGTTGTCATGGCTCGTGAAAATCATTGGTACAGCTTCACCAGCTGGTACTCAAACTAGCTTCATCAATTGATGAGGCAACTAATCCATGCAGTCATCTCTTTTCAAAACAATTCCATCACTTTATTTTATTTTTTCATTTCTGTCTACACCTCTGATCCTAATGTCAATCTTCAAGCTGCCAGCTGAACTGTTCCCACTTGTTTCGATATCACTGACAAACCCTTTTTGGTAACACTAACCATTGTCTGCTGGCCTGGGTACTTGGCTTATGCCCCTTCACTATTACCAAATTTAGCTTTGCTGTTATGTTGCAGCTGGTGGTTAATGCCATATGTTAACATTCCTTTCTAATTAGCTTCTACGTTAAACACATGTGACAAAAAGAAACCTTTTATTTTTTAGGCACATATTGCCAAGAAAAATTAACTTTCAGCATGGTCTTTGTGTCCTAAGTGAGAGTGGTGTGTTTATGGCCAAAATACCAACAAAGCTATGGCAACACAACCCAGGTGATTACAACATGAAATTTGCCTGCTGATGCCACAGGCTGCATTTTTTTAGCTTGTTAGCTTGTCTTTTTTTAGGCAAAGATGAGACAAAGGAAAGGGAAGTGTTGTTTCTCCTCCACCCCCCCAAACTGCGAAAGAGGGAGAAAGGCATCTGAGCAGGTGACTCAGCCAGGTCAGGGAGAGCCATCAAAGGCTGAGAATTTTTGGCATCATGAAAACATTTTCCTCAGAGTTTGGGAGCCTAGAGCATCTTCAAGGAATTACAGACATAAGATGAGACATTATGATCCATTATCATGAAATACCGACCAGCTAGATCCCACGCAGACTTCATTCAAGAAGTCTGAAGCCCTGCATGCTCTGTTAATTGCTTTCCTAAGTCTCCTGTGCCTTTAGACCAGTCTGCCTCCTGTTCTCCAACACAATGACACTTCGCAGAGATGACATTATCAAATGTCAGAAGGTGCTCATGCAAACCTTGTTGTTTGCTACACAAAAAAGTCAGTGAGAAAGAGATAGCTGGCCTTCTCTCTAAATTCCAGTGTTCAGCTCAATACTGATGACCCTAATGTTGCTCAAGTTATCTGGTGTGCTTTGTCACCTCGGTAAGCCCCGTTAGCTAAGGACAACCAGGAACCAGGCAGCACTCAGTCTGCGTGAGGATGGATGGGAGCCATGAAATCTGGATGCAATCTCATGCGGTGCATGTCTCATGGATATATGTGCCTTTTATTAAGTCACATAAGGTGGCTAGACAAGACAGTCTGATTCCCACCTCTTTCATGTCCTGCAGTAGCCTTTTTGAGGTCTCATCAGTATTGCCTCTTGCACTTTGCTAGCTTCTTTTCCATGTTTAAGAACCAGGCAGTCCTTGGGCCAACAATGGGTTTAAACATTCCTTAAGCCAGCACTGTTTAAGGACCAGGGAGTTCCAGTGCTCTTCCCATGGCGCCAGACTGCAGACCTTCAGGAGGAAACCGTGGAAGTGGTGGGTGCCAGATTCTCTCTGCCGTGTTAGCCCCGGCAGGCAGGACCCAGAGTCACTCCAAGGCATCTCTGAGATGCTGCAGTGATGAGAACACGATGACCAGGCTGGACAGAAAGAAGAGAAAACCCCCGGTCCAACACACATGGCACAAGTCTGCAACACCAGCGTGGCTGCATAAGCCAGAGCCAGTTGGAAACATGAGCAGATCCTTGCAGGAAGGCAGACAAACACTTTAACACCACTGCTCATAAAGGGCAAAGCAGAAACAGGGAGGTTAAGTAGTTTACTTAAGCTATGGAGCAGAGCCTAGTTAGACACCCTGGAGCTGGGCTCAAGCCACTGTTAGACCAGCAGCTTTCAAATAATCATTCCCACAAACTTCTTCTGTGGTGATATTTCTGAACAATACCAGGGAACATTCCACCATAAATTGTGCTGTGCTCCAGTTTCCACATTATAGCTATGATGTAACTCAGTAACACTTTGTCCCATCAAGCCCAACAACAATAGATTTAATCAGAACATTTGTCTCAGAGAGACAATGGGGAGTTCTGATTAACCTGGCACCAAACTCTGGCAGTTGCCTGCAAGGGATTTTTTATTTTTATTTTTTTTCTAAATGCTTGCCCTTGGCAGCTCTTCAGCCTGCAATACGCCAAGCCTGTGGCTGCCAGGAGAGCTGTGAAAATGCCCCATGCCATTTGACATGCAAACAACTTACTTCATTTCAGAAATGCAGCATTTCTGCAGAAGTGCAAGGAGGAAGACACTGTTCCCTGAGCATCCCACCAGCCAACCACATGAGCATCAAGGACATCAGACCACTGCCAGATGCAAAGGGTCTGTCCTGCCAGAGCTTGCTGGTAGAAACTGAACAGCAGGCACTGGGCTCTCTGTGGGAAGAGAACAAGGGTAGCACTGCAGCACTGCTCTGCAATGGCTGGGTTGGCTCCTTTTGCACCTCTGCCCAGACCACAAAACCTCTGCGGGTTGCTGCAAAGTGGAGAGGCCCCTTCACAGAGAGTAGGTGCAGGTGGGAGCCCAGGTGAGAAGTCAAAGCACAGGCATACTCGAACACAGTGATTGACAGGTATCAGTCACTCTTCGAAGGTACAGGAGCACAAGCTACAGCCCAGTGTGACTGTGAACAAAGCAAGGCCCAATTCTGCATCCAAGCAGCAAGTTGCACCAAGCAGTTCCCTGAGGCCTGCAGGGTGGAATAAAGTCTTTTTCAGTTTGGGCTTAGGGGATATCTTGTATTGTCCCCTCACGCAGCCCTCCCTGCTCACTGCCCATCCCAGACAGCTTCCTCCCTGGCTTGCATGCAGCTACCACTCATACATCTTCCATGCATCCACCCATCCCACACTTGTGCTGTTCACATCCCACAGCCAGCCTGGTTCCCTGCATGCAGCTGCCTGTCTCCCTAGCACTGCAGTCACAAAAACCCGTCTCCATAAGGGGCCAAACTATATCAAGGCTGAGTCTCAGGCTTGTCCTGAAGTGGATTACTGCTAGGCAGTAATGTTTAGGAGTTGAAAATGTAATAGGAGTGTATCTCAAACTAGCCCTTGGCATTTGTAATCTAACACAGTTTGACATAGGTTGAGGGGAATATGAAAGGGAAAAACTAACAGAAAGAAAACAATGAATGAGAAGGAACAAATGCAGTAACCAAAGCCTGCAAGAAGGTCCCAAAGCAGTTATCAGCCTCCAGCTCTTGCTCCATCATCCCTCTTCCTCCTGCTCAGCCTTGCTGTCACTGCTCTCTCTGAAGTAGCACAAAGGAAAGGTGCCAGTTCTGCTAGAGGAGATTTGGGTCCAGAGAAAAAAGGGGGCTTCCCCAGGGCTCCCCATCACAGCACCTATAAATAGTAGTCCAGCACAGCACCTTCTGCATATCCTTCTCTTCCCACCAAAAAATACCGAGGCAGTTTCTCCAATACTAGACAAAATTCCAGGTACCCTTGTTTTCACCAACAGTCACTTCCACTCTCATCCTTTTGCCTTTCTCATGGTTGGCATGAGTGGTGCTTCTACAGTTACAAAAGTTCTTGTGTGTGCTGATGGAGTTGAAGGAACTTTCTCTGGGTGGATCCAGTCAGACAGAGAAGCTTGAGAGTTGTTACAAGCATGTTACTCATCCTGACCAGCTCCTGCCTCCCATTTATTTCAATAAAATACGTTTGTTTTGCTATAAATCTTGATTTGATTTTTGGAACATGAAATGCCCACCCCCTGCCAAGAAAAAAATGCTACATTCTACATGTCACCACCATGCTCTTCTCTTCTTAAGAGCTTGATGTTGTGAAATAAAAAGATCAGTTGATATTAAGGCCATATTTTTATCAGGCCAAGGCTTGTAATGGAAGGAATCCATGTATGGCAAAATATATTAAAAATGACAGTTACTAAAAAAACCCACCAAAACAGCCACTGCTTAAAACATGTAAGCTGCTACCTTGTTTTCTCCACAATTTATCCAAAATTCCCTAACATTCTCATGACAGTTGTATTATTGTTTCATCCACCCCCAAAATAGCATCCTGATTCTCAGATCCATTTCAGTAGCTCTGAAATTATACGGACAGATTGCTAAGTGTGCAGGAATTAAAAAAAAAAAAGAAAAAGAAAAAAGAAAAACACCTTATTTTGAGCTTTCTTAGAAGGCCTTAAGATACCAAGTGGAAACTCTCTCATTTCGTAAGGATCTCTGGTTCATTTTAGGAATTATATTCCTCCCATGGAGATGTACAAATGTTTCCAGTCCAGAGGTTTTGGAGCTATGCAATAATTAGAGTTTTTCTCCAAGCTCAGGAGGTATTGGAATATTCTGAAGATACCCAGGTTTAAAATATAATAAAATCTTCTCCACATGGTTGCAGAGAGGTTTGAAAGCAGACAGAGAAGATCCAGGTGTACAGACAATTATCTTCCAATATTAGCTGGAAGCCATTCAGGAGCTAGTAATAGTGTGTATCACACCATAGTTCTGTTCCCCACATCAGTAATTCATATGCAATTACATTTCCAACCATTATTATCCACATTCCCAATTCATGGCTTTTCAAGGACACCAACGTCACACTTACCCTCTTTGTTACTAACCCTATGGATATTTTAAAACCATCTCTGCAGTTGCTCTGTATCTTCATTAGAGATGGTTTCAAAGCAGATTTTTATGCCCCAGCTTTGGGGTCATTCACTTGGAGTCCTCAGGTCTATCTCTTGCTATAAGTAAGACCTATAAACCAGGCCCCAAAGCCAGTGATCCCCAGGCTAGTTCATCTTGATATGTTATTTACTCACTCCTCACTCCCTTTAATATATTTAAAGCTCTACCTCCAGACATTTTCTTTCCATAAGCATTTCTTTTTGAGTCTAGTAGGTTTAGTTATTCCCAGACCTTGCAGCCAAAAGTGAAAGAAATCTAAAACATACAATTAGAACATTTTTTTCTTAAAACACCACGAAAAATCCATTACAATTATTTATGTCTTTGGCTTGAGACAAAGCAAGAAAACAAGTATGCCATAAATGACATCCTGATGTATTTGGGTATACCACAGAACTGCATCAATGAAATTACTTTAACTTGTTCTGTTGAGGTTCCGGAGAAATCTTACCTGGATTATTGCTGAACACAAGCCAAAGTTGATATTGTTTGTATTTTGAGTTGCAGGAAACACAAGAAGTGTTTTGGGTGATGCTTGAAGACTACTAAAAGAATGATATGTTTTGAGGAAACAGCAGTGGTGTGATGGTGTAAGGGCAGAGGCAAGGCACTGTCTCTAAGGAGAAGGCAGTATTGCTGAAAACGTTCTTTCATGCCTCAAAACCTGCCAGCTTTTTCCAAATATAATAAAAAAAGATGATGTCTTTACCCACAAACTTTGCCCTGATTACCTGTACCCTACCCTCTACCTACAAACCCTTGCATCCCTTCAGGGAATCCAGTTGCTTTAGGTCAAGTGGGATAGGAGTGAAAAATCAAGTGAGGCATCTTAACTCACAATAGGTCATAACAGTAACAGTAGTCACAGGATTTATAAACACCTTTAGAGAGCTATGGTGAAGAACGTCACAAATCATGGCATGTGCCTGCATCCCTTTCATAGCAAGAAATCACTGAATTGACTGATGTTGTTCTCGACTTTGAGTTTGTCATCAGAGGATAACTCACACCATCCTTTTCTTTACCAGAAATTTTGATGATACAGTACATTCTTCTAGAAAGAAAACCTGGTCCCTAATCAGTTCTTATTCGTTAGTCCTGCAGAAAAAATATTAATTGCATTCAGCAAGCAGTACTCATACTTAAAAAAAAATAAAAAAGAAAAACCACCAAAATAAAACCAGGGTAAGTTTTTCAGTTCTGGAAGACAATTTTCCAAGTCCAGTGTTACTAGCAGCTTTCTTCCTCACTTCTGAAAAATCTACAGTTTCTCTACCACTGCCCATATTCAGATTTTACAAGGAGGAATTTCTGCCTCTACAATCAGCATTTGGGTTTGAAAAGGTCTGTGAGCAGCCTAAAGCAAACTAGTTCATTTATTCCATGCTGCCTTGCAGAATGACAAGCGCTCTGGGTTTGGGGTTTTTCCCAGTTAATAGCTAAAAAAAAATACTGCAGTATAAGATTTGGTCTGTGCATCAATTATTTCACTTTTGCCAAGCCACCACATCTCACAGTTTGTATTTGTTCACTGCTAAGTCCCATGTGAAAGCAGTTTTGCCACAGCAGGGCTACCTGTGATGATCAACCAGCACATGCACCAAGTCTCCACTGTGGTCATGCTGTCTTGCTAGAAATTCATGCAGCCATAACTCATCTAAAAAGAGCAGTTCTGATTCAAACCTTATGGAAGAAGTTGCACATAAGCATTTAAGCAAAATTAGTGGTGCTGGCATTTATGTGTCATTGCAGGTAGCAGATCTTAAGACTTCTGCAAACTCTATGAACTTTAGTAAACTAACACATCTTGAATGCTTTAACACATTGTTTTGGTTAAAAGAAAAACCCACATCAAGCAGTTTTGCAGTTTTATTCCTAAAAATCCGTGACACAATGTCTTGGTTTATTGCAGATAAAAAAGAGAGCTCTGTGTCAGGTTTCCTGGTTTGAGCAATCCTAAAGCTTTACATAGTGTGACATTTTGAGGCCACTAACAAAAATCACTGAGAGACACTGAGGGCTTTGGTTGTTTTACAGCTTTGTCTCAAGGGAAAATAAAAAGAGAGCATGAGCTTGTTTGTCTTTTAAGGAGCTGTACTTAGTGGAAGCATGAAAACTGGGAGAACTCCACTGGGAGATTAAATAGTATCCCATATCAAGTAATAATGGTACTGACATTCCTTTTTAAAGTAAGTGCAAGTGTAAGGAGCTGGGGCTGCACTGTAATTGCTGCAGGAAGCTGCACACAACTCTGGATCCATGCTGCTGCCTGTTCCCTCAATGGACTTTTGTTCTCTCTATGGGCCTGTAGTTTTTTACTAGTTAATTGCCTCATCCCTAGCTGAGGACTTCAGTCAAATACACAAACCACTTGAGGAGCTCATGCTCAACTTCCCTATGGAGCAGCAAAGAGTTAGGGTTAGCCTTGGCCTTTGCAGGGCACAGCCAAGCCATACACCCCAGCTCCTCCTGCTGATGGGCTTCAGCAGCCTGGGATGGAGGTATTAAGGATTAGATCAGGCAAATGACCCTGCTTAAAATATTTTTCTTTAAGTGTTCACCCCTCTTACAATCCAGGTTTGCCACCACCTGTGCCAGAGACACCCTGGGAGATGAGGGGACTGAGAGGGTAACCAGAGTTTTGTGGTAGCAGTGTGGAAGGAAGAGGGTGAAGTTAAACCATCACAGGGGTTACTTGCAGAGGTTGTAGGGTATATTGCCTCTCATTCACACTCCACTGAAAAACAAAACCAGACCTCCAGGGTGTAGCACAGCTTTGTTGCTGACCTTTCTGGTATTGTCTGAAAGAGGACAAGGCACACGCTTTTCATTTGAGGCTGCTACTGTCATACTTGAACGTGCATTTTCTTTCCCCAGCCGCCTCCAACACAACTGTCTTGGACCAATATATCCACTGTTGTAGCAATGAGATTAATCAGATCAAGAAATTCTCCCAAGGCACAACCAGTCATTTATTTCTAACCTGGAGCAGTCACTGCATAGACACTGGCTCAGAGCTCACACCACAGCCCAGGCAGAAGTGGAATGCAGGGCAGGAATCTGTTGTGGGTCAGTGCAGCAGCCAGACACCTCCTGGTGTGGGAGCCCATCCCCAAGCACAGACAGCTCACCCAAAGACAAGCAGTGCAGGATCAGCAGTAAAAATAGGGCAAATTACATGTAGAAAAGCTGAAAGAAGAATAAAAGGGAGAGTGGGAGATGGAGAGGAAATTCTGTGGAAGAGGAAGCCACATGGTAAATGTTTTCTGGTCTTACCTACAACTATGTAGTGAGTGGTCATTAACACACACATCAGCTCCTGGGACTGTGTGGCCACACAACACCCTAATCCAGACAGTGTACAAAGCCAGGGAGGAGGGAAGATTTACTTTCATCAGCTAAGCAGTGAAGAGCAGGCTCTCTATGTCTACATGACGATTTTACCTCTTGCTAGTTCATGGGATCACAAAGTGTCTGAGGACACGTGGGGCACAGGCTGGAAATGTCAGAGCACTCGCTGGTGACTGCCCATGGCTCCTACCTTACCTGTGCAGCAAGATCAAATATTGTCCGTGCCTGCACAGGGCAGGGAGTTTCACCTCTGAGCTCTAAATCTCCAGTGACAGTGGGAACAGGTGAAGCCAGGGCTCTCTGCTCCTTGTCCCAGGGGTGTCCCTGGCTACATTTTCCCATGTGGAGGACCCAGCCTGTAGAGTGTGATATGCTGTGACTGCTTGGTGCTGATCCAGCACTCTCCAGCTTCTCTTAGTGTACACGAACCTCTACTTTTTGACCCTCATCCAAGCACACTCTTTGCACCACACTTTTTATCTCCCCAGCTGGTAATTGCACCAAAGGAGGCTCCCAGATAAATATCAGTAGTAACACATTCTCCCTCACTTGTCATTGTTCTTCCATGATTCAAACAGCTTCAAATGACAGGTTTGAAAGACAGCCAGGGCTTGTAAAGTGTGGGAATGGAAAGTTTCTGAATGCTGGCAAGTGCTTATCAACCCCTACATTGTAATATCAGTAACCAACTGGCAACAGAGCTGTGCCAAATTAGGTGGAAAAGGAGCGCACACAGAGAAAGATCAATAGATCTAAAGACCGAATTGCTATGAGCATGAGTACTTCTGAATAATTTCACCCACTATTTGCTACAGCAGGACTTCAGTAGCATCTTTTAAGTATTGTTCCAGTGACTCTCAAGGAAGCTGATACAAACATCCAAGTGCTTCAGCTGCAGTACAACACATACCTCATCCGTTGTTGCAGCTGTTCAGCAAAATCAACCTCATACCTCAGTCCTGGTTTGTTGTGGAAAATATTTTATCAATCCATGAATTCTTTAGATCTGCTTAGGAATATCAAAATGCTCAGGCAGCCCTTCAAAGAGAAATGTTACTGGGTATGAAGTGCTACAGAAAAGTTCTTACTCAAGAATATGCAGTGCATATGCTGTTCAGCGTGGCGGGATGCACTGCCTGGCCAGTTCTGTAACACGGTGTTATTTTGCTGACCACCACTGAAGTGGTGCTTTTGGGTGCAGTGTGTGCAAACCTCAAACACCGAGGAGTCACACCCATCCTATCTTCTCCCTCTGGTAAAGAGAGCTTTTAGCCATGCTTCCCCAGTTCAGTCGCTGCCACAGGATTCTGACAGAGCAAAACTATTTTTACACTACAGGATTTCTCTTTTCATAAAGATTATGTGCAAAAGAATGACCATCAATCCCCCAAAATTCCATCTGAACATTACAAAAGTGTAAAGAAAAACCAAACAAAAAAAACCTCCCTGCCCTTTTTTTTGGGCAACTTTTGCAAGAACTAGGGCATATTCCCCAAGCGTGGCTGCCTCTCTCATGCTGAGAAAACTCATCCTTAACAACATTAAGCTCCCCCAGACAAACACCATGTCTTTCCAAGCTCTTTCAAAGGCACTCCATTAAAAATACATAAAGAAATAAAACATTACAGATTACTTAGTAAAGGCTGGGTTTAAACCTAGTGTTAAGAAAGTTCCTATTAACCCTGTAAATCTCAGCTGAGCTGGTCTCAGGGATGCTGCAGCCATAGTTAGGAGGCATCCAGATCTATCCAACATAATTCCATAGGTGCTGTAGCCAAGCCATCACATCAGGTACCTGTTCAGAAAAGAGTTTGTGTACTCAAAGCAGTGAGAACAAAGTGTACAAGCTAAATAACTTGATAAATAAAAATGTACCTTAAGCAGTTGGTGTTCTACCCTGCTCTGCTGCCCTGAATTTACTGAGGTGAACAATGAATTAAATAATACTTTGCCAAGGGAAAAAAAGTCTGCGTCAGGAAATCCCATTTTGAAAATGAGGCAGGAGTAATTTTGAACAGCAAAACCTAAATTTACCATTTGTGGACTGCAGTTTTGAAGTAGTATTTTCACCCTAAATACAGATTACTCAAAAAAAAATTACTACCAGCTATAAAACAAAAGAAGTCTTCTCTTTCTCAGAAGCTGTATCAGGCCCAGGTCAAGTGTTTGAAGGAAGTTTAAAATGAAATTCCACAAAGCATCTACTACTGAACAGACCACAGTACCTACAGATCCCCAGTAACATTGGCAGGGACTAGTCAGAGTACAAAGTGTGTCAAGTAAGGTTTTAAATGAAGAAAACCTGAAATATATAACTGGTTTTATAATCATCACCAGATTATGCCATTTTCCACATTTTAAGTCTTTCAAAGTTCAGACCCTTTCCAGCATGTGTCTCACGTTCATCTGAGAGTGTTGCACTTAGAACTGGACTCTTCAGCATGAAGCCCGTGGTCACAGCTCGGGTGATTTAGGAATTTTCCCATCAAGCACCCTCTAGTATTTCCCCCTTTTTGGAGGAACACAAAGCTTTTCCTCAAAGAAAAGACATGAAGGCACCAAGTAATGCTTCTTGTGCTTACAGCCCATGATCCAGGCTCAGCTTCTAAGACATATCTTGGTTTCAGGGTAGAAAGCCCTGCCAGCTGCAGCCTCGCCATCCAAATTAAAAAGCACTAAAAATACCTTGCATCGTTATTTACTTCAAGACTGTAATTTAAGGATAAGCACCTCTTATCCACCAACTCCAGAGCCATTTCTCCTCTTGATTGTGTGTTCTTTCATCATGCATTAAAAAAGCCACGTTAATGCCACCTCTCACATCTAGAGACACCAGAACAGGCGAACAGAGCTGGGAATTTGCAGCACACACAACCAATTGCACAAGAACCCAGTTTGGAGATTTAATGCATTCACAGCACAGGTTCCCCTAGCTGCCCAAAATGCAGACCACTCTGCCTTGCACTACAGCACATGTGGAGCCTGATGGCATCTACCCTGAGTATGGAAAAGCTCATCCACTGAAGTTTCACCCCAGTTTAAAGCCCAGCAGACCCCTCACACTGCCAATCTCACCTGTCACTGTGAAGCAGTACTGTTAGCAAGTAAAATCTTAACGTTTTTAGAGTCCGGCTCCACTGGGGCTAGCAACATGTTAGCTGGCAAACACACCATCACAAGAACTGCCCAACTTGGTGGAAAGTGGTTGCCAAGTTATATTTTTTTCTATTCACTAGGGAAAATTATTTAATAAACAAATATATCCCAATTTAGTCTTTAAATAGACTTTCTTAAGGGATGAACTGAAAATAATTATGGCTTCACACACCTATGTTGCTTTACTTTTCTCCCACCCAACACTGAAAAGACAAAAAGCTTTTCTTAGTGATTCATTAATTATGTGAGGCAAGAATGGGTATTATAATCTCTGGTTGGATTTCCTGGCTAGCACTGGCCATGGGCTTCCCTTGCTGACCCTGCACAACACCAAGCAGCCTTTGGCCTAGCCCCACTTTGAGCTAGGTCTAGGCCAGATGACCTTTGAAGATTCCTTCCACACTAAATTATTTTATGAGCCTATGAGCTTATAGCCTTTGTCACAATCACAGGTTGACGTCAATCACACTTTCTGGCAAGATGGTGAAACCTGATATTAAGGCTGGGAGCAAGTTTCATCCACACTGCCAGTTTTCAAGAGCAATTATTTCATTGAATGCAAAATCACCAGCCTGTAATTGGTTTAATTGCATCCTTCTACAGTTCCCACCAATGCCAAGCACTGCACAACCAGCACTGGGCTGGCAATTCCTTGAACACCCACAGGTGAGCCCTGCTGGGAGGGATCAGCACAGTCTACAGCTGCAGGTGATACTGCTGGCTGGCTATACCAAGACGTTGGCTCTATGATCTGGGGACAGAAAATTACTTGCCTGTGTGACCATTTTTATCCCCTGGATAGCTTAGACGAGATGATTTTTGCTCTGAATTTCCCAGGATTTGTCTCATTTACACAACCAGATATGCAAAAGTCACACAGACCCGTAAGGAACACAGCAGAAAGGGCAGATGGAGCACCACTCACTAAAACAAGACCATCACTACATGTTCCCATCACAAAACTTTTTCAAACTACGCCATTAGCGTAGTTCCCAGGGCTTTAACAGCAAAGCTTTGTATCACAGCTGGCATGGACCATGTACTGCCAGCCCCCAGTGAAATGAGAGAGACAAACAGAGAAGTGGGGAGAGCAATAGGGATTTTCACGTTGTGAGACCTGGTACAGACCTTTAAGGAGCTTTACTGCAGCTTTCAGTACTTAAAGGACAAATGTTTCAGCAAGGCTCATTGCAATGGGACAAAGGGTAATGGTTTTAAACTAAAAGAGGGTCACTTTATATCAGATATGAGGAAGAAGTTTTTTACAAGGAGGGTGGTAAGACACTGGAAAAGGTTGCCCAGGGAGGTGATGCAAGCCCATTCCTGGAAACATTCAAGGTCAGGCTGGATACATCTCTGAGCAACCAGATCTGTGTGAAGATGTCCCTGCTCATTGCACGGGGGTTGGACTGGGTAACATTTAAAGGTCCCTTCCAATCAAACAATTCTATGATTCAATAATGAAGTCCAGCAAGAAGCACAGTGCACACGAGCAGTTAACAACACACAAGTTCAGACTCTTCAGCCACTCACCTGAGATGAATCCCCTGCTCCCACCCCAGCACTGCCCCTCCTACAGCCACTGAGGAAGGCAATGATTTGGTTTATAAAGCCAGGTCTCCTGACCAGGTGCAAGGAGGGTTCCTTGTCTCTGAGCTAGTAAGGCTGACCCCACCTTGGGCCAATCTGGGAAACTAAAACTCCCAGGAATACCTGCTGGCTCATTTGCATCTCCCGGGATATCCTCCCAGCTTTGGCAGAAAGGGGATTTCCAGCCCTGGCTTCCTTGCAAGACGTCCCAAAAAGTCATATGGATAGGTAAAAAAGTGTCATTCTTAATTAAGGGCCATCAATTTCTTCCCCAGCACTTACTAATAGGAGGCTTCCTTTCCCTCCACCCACCTGGCACCCTGCTGAAGGTGACAAGCAAAACACCTGAAAAAGGAGCCCAGTAGTGTGGCTCTGAAACTCGTGTTGAGAGGGTGTCTTGTACTCCTGAGTATCAAAATGGCCTGTTAATATTTTACTTAATGTCTTAGCCATGCTTCAGCTATAAATCTCTACAGAGAGAATAAAATTTAAAGTTGTCTTGCCCTTAGTGATGCGCCCTAAACAGACACTGCAGACAACACACATCTGGCAGAGTGACGCCATGGTGTTTAAGTTCTTACCATTCCTCCAGTGCTTAGTGGGTGCATAACACATAATTACTTTTTTAAATTCATGTGCCTTATATTTATTCCCTTATTCAACCAAAAATCACTTCCACAAGTATTAGTTCAACCAAGATTGGTGACAACCGGTCAGGAATGTACCAGGAATGGGATGATTTGGGGTTTTCTGGGTTCCACAATACTGCAATGTCATGAGGATTTCATCTTACAAGCAAGTGTCAGGCTAGTTCTTCTCCATAGCCCCTCAGCCCTGACAAACACATGTATTTCTTTGGCCCAGGTTCTCAGTTCAGGCTCCTCGTACTGCTCTTTGCACCACTGGGGCTCAGGTGCTTTGCACCACTGGGGCTCAGGTGCTTTGCACTGAGATATAACTTCAAGGACATTTTCACAGAGTGAGACTAACAGAGTCATCACCTGTGGGGATGGGAGCCTGAAAGGTGACAGATTAACACCACTTGGTGATGTTCATGGGAGAGAAAAAATTGTTTCATTGTTTTAAAGTGGGAGTCTCCAAGAATCTACAGGTTCATTTTCTCAATTACTTTGCTTGTGTCGCTGGCCAGCAGGTGACCACAATCATCACCACAATTAGACCAAAAATTCAACTGTTTGACAGCTCAGAAGTGCAAAGCCATCGGCAGGGACTGGAAGAACCTAAAGGGAACCAAAGCTTTAGAAAAAAAGAAAGTCTCTCCTTTGTTTTCCCTAGTAATCACTTCAACAATCACCAAATTTATCCCCATGTTTTCATTTGGGGGTATATTTCTTTCTCCATTTCTTTCAAGCAATGCACGTGACAGTAAATAACTATGGCTGCTGGAGAAACAAGTTGTGGCCTCATGGGCACTGCCATGAAACGAGGTAAATCTGATGGGAAAGGGAAACTGGGTGGCTCTGGAATAATTTTGTCGGGGACAATGTGTTTGTCCTCAGGACAGCTGTGCAGCAGCACGCACCTGGCTCAACGCATGTGGCCTCCACGCCTTTGTGCTGCGTTTCCTTTCCTGGGGTGCTCTGCCCATGCACCCTCAGCCAGGATTTCCTACCTGCCCTGAGTCGTATGTTCATCTTTTCACTTAACTTTTCCCTTATTTTACTACCCCAGGTTAAACTATTAAGATCATGGAGATGTTAATCCCCAAAGTGGTGCCAACCCATCCAGGAACTCTTTCTTCTGGGAGATACTAGGCTTTGAAAATACTTTCAAGGAGGACTTCCTCAGCATTGCATTTTTTTTTTTAAGTCTATGCAACAGTATTTCTAGCATGTCTCCTCTCTAAAGCACAGTCTTCAGCATTTAAATTTTCACCATTGCAAAACTTATTTCTCAGTGCACTAATGTGCTCAGCTAATTTTGGATTCTCGCTAACCGAGCTCTTTTCCAGCTGCATCATACTTGCTTATTACTTAATATCAGATAAATCAGAACTAAGGCTTTTCTAGACAGCAAAATGGATAGTGGCACTGTTTGCAACAGCCAAAAATAGAAGATTTAGGATGGGATAGGATGCGACAGCCCTGCCTCCCTGGGCCACACCTCTCTGGGGAGCAAGGGAGTCAACACTTGTCTGAAGCTCTACTTTGATCAGGACAACCAGCCTCTGCTGTAATATACAAAAAAAAACCTCAACAATTTAATTTATTGCAGTGTCAAATCCTTCCTACTCAGGTAGGCCTGGAAGCATTTAGCTTCTTTACAGAAAGAGGGTAACAGGTGTTATTTCTCTGCCTGGTCCATGGTTGTGACAAATCTAATTAACTGCCAGACTGCGTTTTTTTGTGAATTAGAAAATAAATTTTAAAATGTTTACTTGCTTTTGAAGATTTACATGAGAATATGCCAATGCTTTGACTAAACAGCTCTGGTCCTAGGTCTTGTTTCTCCTCACCCATTAAAAGCCCTTAACAGTTCCTGTCCAGTCCTACAGTTGCTGCTAATTTCTGGGTCTGTTCTGAGGTTGTTTACATGTATTTCCCATAGAAATTAAATTGTGCAGAATTACCACTTTCCCTGTCCTTGAACCCTTTCTATTAGCTAAAAACCTTCCCATTGTTCCTTTCTGCACTGACCAACCCCTGCCAGCACATGGGTCAAGCTTACAGAAGAGGGATAATTTTGCGTAGAGTTTGGCATGAACTATCCGTACATGTGATACTCCCTTGGCACTCCCACCTTGCAGTGAGTGGGATTTCCCTTCTGCTCCCAAAAGCCCCAGGGATGGCCCCTGCAGCTGCCAGAGCTCATACAGCCACCAAGTCACCAAGCACTTGCTGCCAGTGACCCCCCAAACTTAGCACCCTCCAGCCAGCCCTGGAGAACTCAAATGCCAGCCTTGAACACTCAAGTGCCTACCAGCATCCCACCCTCACAGCACAACCCACCCAGATCTCCTGCTGCAGCCTGGAAGTGGGTTTCAACCTACACTGAAGCCATGTCAAACCCAGCAGCCCCATGGGGCACGCCGCTGCCTGACCACGCATGGAGCAGTTGAATACAGTATCAGGCCTCAGACGGCTGGACTTCTGCCCGCAGAGGAATTTTAAGGTAATAGAAACTGGGGTCGACAGTCCCTTTCCTCTTCCCATGGATGCCTGAGTGACCAGGAGGGAAAAATACTAAATTCTCATCTCCCTTTTTCTAGGAGCATTGTCTATGCCCTTGTACTTTGCATGTGAACAGATACATACACAGGCCCAAGCTGCATTTTCTTATTTTGTGATTTAAACACTTCCTCAGCACAGAAAAGGAGCTGAAGTTGCCATGAGGTCAATTCAGATCAAGGAGCACCCTTACACTGGTTGTACATCCATTCTCACCACTTTGCCTTGAGATGAAGTTTGGCTGCTAGAAGATACTATCTCCAAACTGGGTCCCATCTTCTCCAACTGGAAAATAACACTGAACATCTGCTAATTTCCTGACTATGAAAGTTACTAGATCTACGGTTTAAACCTCAGAGGACACTGGAGTTCTTCCAGCCAAACCACTGTGAATGCTTCACATCCAAACCTCACTGCCAGCATGTGCCTCCCAGCTGCTCAGTGGGACAGAGCATTGCTCTGAGGGACTCTGCTCATCTCTGATGTCAGCGAGGACCAGGCTCTGAAGCTGCTGTGCCTTCTGAGCACTGCAAGACCAAAGCCAGCTGACACAGCTGGTGCCTTCAGTGAAGCATATGCCCATTGCCACAGCTTCTGCAAGAACGAGGCACTTCTCCTGGTGCCTTGACCTGGATTAAACACGAACTGGTCACTGCGTTGTGCTGTGGGGAAATGAAATCAGTCCCAACTCGAAGAAAACGCTGCAGGACACTTGGCTGCTGCTGACGTTCGCTGGCCAGCACTTTGCAAACTCTGCTCCCCCTCAGCCTGAGAGGGTGCCCAACCCCTCACAGCTTCACACTGAGCAGCAGCTGATGCCGAGCCTCTCCTGTGCCCAACCACACCAAATAAAGCAGAGACCAAACCCATGCTTCTTACAAACAGATTTATTTGCATTTTGACTGGAGCACAGATTCTAGATACAGATTTCTTCTGCACAACAGTACAAGAGACAGTGCAAAATATGCTTTTTTTTTTATTTATTCATGTACAAAAAAACCCAAAAACCAACAAAGGAAAAGACGAAGAGTGTGGCAGTATTTACTCACAACTTGTACGCCTCAGCCTCCCATCGACCCGCCTCCACTCGCCCCTGCCCATCATGCCAACTTTGCGGCCAGCACTGCCTGCCTCTAACAGCTGCACTGCCAGTGAAGAGAGGTAACTCCCCTTTGAAAGATAAACACTCACCCCAAGCAAACCGGGACAACAGCAGGCTACTTTAGAAAGTTGGGCACACCATGTGGTCACCAATGCGTCCCCCACCAGGGAGCAGGATTTTGAGGGAATGGCAAAAAAAAAAAAAAGGTACAAATCAAAAATGCACAAAAAATTAGGCACTAGCTTAACCCATTTGTTAGAGAGAGCCAAGGATGTTAGATACACCTCCAGTCTGCCTTCTCATTCACCCACAGTAGTGATGATCAAAGCCAAACACTCCCCACTCTGAATACCCTGTCAAACAGATTATAATCTTACGAAAATATTTCTATGACTAGCATAAAGTTAAACCATTTCATAACTGGAGGAGAAAGAGAAGCTACAGTCTGAATATAAGCATTTCTTTGAGAAGTCAAAAAAACCCAAACAGATACAGACAAAAAAACCTGTTTCAGTCATCCACCAGATGATAGAATTACAGCCAATGCTTAAGCAATACAACATTGAGCTAGGAAAAGTCATCGTATGGTTGTTCTGCTTATGGAGTAGCCTTACTAGTTCACAAAGCATTGGGCAACCTATTTCTCTGTTACTCTAACTAGTTTTCAGAAGCTGCAATGTAGAACTGCAGTGTTAGTGAAAGAATATGCTCATCTTCACCAAGGCCTGGGATTTATATTGCAGAAATTCATCAAATCTACATCACTCCAAGTGTACCATGTCCAAATCACCCAGTTGCTACTATGGACTGTTACATTTCTAGCCAAGGAATGGCTGGGTTTTGAAGCTTGATCAACCAGAGTCTTTTACATTGAACTGCAACTAAACAAAGCAGAGTACCAGTTAAAGCCAAAGAACACATGTACTCAGCACAAATATGTGTTGATACAGTACAGTATGTATGTGGATATATATGTATATATATATGCATATATATGTTTATGTTACATTATAAGGAGAGTGCCATTCAGGGCTTCTCAAATGCAAAAATCCTTTTACCACCTCCAAGTCTTGAAACTTTAGCCCATTAGATTTCACACTAAGACAGTGAGAACTCCAGAATTTTCCATAGCGAATGGTCATTTCTATTTTAGCCAATTCACCATGCAGGGCCAGCAGAAAGAACAGGAGCTTTAATTTTAACAGCACCAGTCCTGCTACGTCAACAAGATGGCCAAATTTTTATCACCAGATCATTTGCCCTCTTCCTGTCCTGCAGTTGTGTATCGTGGGCATCACTGTTGAGTTTTCAGGACATCACCAAAGTCATATTAACTGCTCTGTATCATTTTACTCAGTTGATAAAGAAAATGCCACAATTTATGAAATTTCAAACAGACAGTACAGATCTGACAAGAACGCAAGTTTGTATTTTGCAGTACTGGCTGGAGTCATATTGGTACTAATCACGTAATGATTCTGTCCTTTCATCCCCAGCAAGCCCACTTTTACCCATAATGGCTGTCATCATACATACAACTGAAGAGCTGGACAGTTTGGGAAACTGTATTACTCACTGTTACCCTAAGCCCCAGTCCTTATAAAGTTCTGCTGTACAAATTTCACATACAGCTGAAAAAAGTCTCATTTAAATCACTTTGAGCAGGTTTTCTTACTTTTTAAGAACATAACAGGAGCAACAACAATAAAAAGAAGTAAAAGTAACAGGCACTTAAGAATGAAGTAAATGCTATTTAGGTGAGTGGGAGCTACTCACTGCCCTTGCCTTTAGTCTATCTAGAATTCAGACATCTATCCCAGACTACACATTTGTGCTTCCTCCAGTCTTGAGGAAACAAAAGCTTCCTTCTGGAGGCTGTCACTTCCACAAACAGGTCAAACGAGTCCCTCCAGGGATGGCAGATCCAAGGAGAGTCAAGGATTACCTGACACACAGGCGAGACAAGTCTTTCTCTGTGCCTTCCTCAAGGGCAGCAGTGGAGGGGACGTGCTGATCTCCTCTCTCTGGTGAGGAGTGACAGGATGCGAGGGATTGGAATGAAGCTGAATCAGGGCAAATTCAGACTGGATTCTGGAGAAAGGTTCTTCACTGGGAGGGTGGTTGGTCACTGGGACAGGCTCACCAGGGACTTCCCTTGCCCCTGGTCATGGCACCAAGCCTACCAGTGTTCAAGGAGCACCTGGGATGCTCTGGCTGATACTCATGACTCTCTTAGTCATAGGAGTCAGTTTTGGGTACTCCTGTTAAGGACCAGGGCATTGGACTCTGTGATCCTTATTGGGTCCCTTTCAACTTGAGATAGTCTATGATTCTAAGCTGAAATAATTCACAGTCTCCTGGACCCCAAACCAGCTGTGCTGTGTCTTCATGGGTGTGTACGTTACGTAACCACAAACCTCCAAATTCCTGCTGGGACTACAGAAGTTCAACAAGGACTAGAACTACTCTGTCACGTAAGTGTAGGTATTACACACACACCCCAAAGCTGTACAGCTTTACAGCAGGCTCACACAGACAAAACAGAAGAGCCCACCCATAGGAAAATATTTATAGTCTATGGGATTGTTTACTCTGGTATACCTCTCTAGAGCATGAAAGCAAGATATATTGTCAAATTCATCCTCATGTCAGTATAAAATTACTTTATTTTAAAAAAATTAAATACAGCAAGGCCCTAACAGACTTCTTTTTGTTCAAAACTGATCAAGCAAGTGCTATTGAAACACTGAGGACTGTGGCATGTAATTCCTTATGGGCAAAAGTTGTTAAAAGAATCAAGTTAGACTTATTTTAAAATAAGCAAACAGTTCTCAGTCCCTAAATCTGGCAGCAAAGACACCTCTATCCTTTCTTCACTCCACTGTATGTCAGTATTGCTGTGTCCCCTCAGTTACAGCGCTATCACATCCAAGGGGGTATGATACAGGCCACACTCCTGGCAACTCCAAGGTCCATTTTGAACCCTTCTCATGAGGTCAGATTCACCTGAGCTGCATGCCAATGACAGCCACACCATGCACTGGGACAGTATTAGAGAACAGGATGTCAAACCACAGCCAACATCCATCTTCCAAAGTACCTTCTACAAAATAAATCAAGCAGCTCCTGGTACACGGGGGCACACTGGTCCCACCTACTCACAAAGGCATCTGGAATTCATTCGGTGTTTTGGAAGGCAGATGTAACTGGGTGGCCACAACTTGGATTCCACAGCCAGGAGGCTCCTCCTCACCTTCACAGCCTGGTCCTCAACCAAGACACCTCAATTCCTTCATTCCAAAGGGAGGAACCATGTCCCAAAGCCTAGGTATCCCTTTTGGATGCCTACAATTCATGGAGCATCCAGGACAGCCAGTTGAGCAAGATCGTGCCTAAGTAGGCACTGCTACTCAGTTAGCTGAGTTGGCTGACTGTTTTCCCATTGTAACACAATTTTTCTATTCTAGTATTATTTTCAATGTAAAAAAAAAAATCAGTGGGGATGGGTGGGGTTTTTTGCGCAAAACTTGATGCTTTTAATGAAAAAAAGGTTGCTTTTCTCAATATTTTGCTGTTTATTTCTGCTGGGAAAACTTGAAACACATAACTTTTGTCAGAGAAATATCAGTCCGTGTCTGCCCGAATTCCTCTAGTGTCAGCTGGGAGCTGTAATTCAAGGGCTCCATGGCCCCCTCTTTCCCTGGGCACCTCTCCAGCCCTCATGACGCATTCCCTGTTTGACTAACCCAGGGTAGGAGCATCATGGGATCTGTAATTCAGCCAAAGAGCCCAGCCCCAAAGGAGACACGGCGCACAAGGCCCTTGAATGACAATTTCTGAGGGCTGCAACAGTAGCTCAAACTGATGCTGCTTTAAGGGCCAAATGGATTTAATTAAATGTTTCCATTTCAAAAGGCTGGAACATTTTATTCAGTGTTTTCCAGCTGACAATTTCTCATTTTCTGAAAAATTTCCATTCCAGGAAAATGTTTGGTATTTCAGCTTTCCATGTCAGTTCAGGATGAAATGAGATGTTCAAGAATCAGATTTTGAGGGTATATAGACACTCAGTTTGGGGAAACAAAGCCTTACTATTTAGCTGTCAAAAGTGAAATGGTTTCATCCATGCCAGAAAGGTGTGATGCAGTTTGCCTTTAACTTCAGTGGAAGCCACTTTTTTAGCTTAATGGAGCCTGGATAGAGTCCCAAAAGACCAAGGGAGGGTGGAGCTGATTGTAGTTACAGATACCGGGAACAGGAGTCAAGAGTGAAAGAACGAGAATGTAAGAAGCAGCAACTAAGATGATCTGTTACCTGGTCTTGATCAAAACTCAGTTTTACTTCAGTAACAGGATGAAAATCCACTAAGATTATAACATCTAAATCCCAGTTACAGTAAAGATACCAGTTAATCACTACTTTGTAGAGCAGAATAAATCCATAGTATGAATTTGTCATGAGCACTACAGCTTTCAATGATCAAAACATTTCCTCAGAAAACCTTCATATGTTCCATTCACAGAGACTACTCTAAAGCTAAAGATAATAATAGGGTACTGAACTGCTCGCCTCAGGTTGTCTGTCCTCCCTTGAAGCCCCCCAAAACTGTTCAGTTGTATTGGTACTACAGAAGGTCTGTCAGGAGGGACCAAGGTCTCTGGACTTTGAGCACATCCACAGCTGGAGAACAGCTAAGTGTGGGTTTCCAGAGCTGACACTTCGAGTGAAGGCTGGGCACCAAACCCATCCTCTGCATTGCCCAATCTGTTTTGGGATGTCCCCCCAAGCCTTCCACCTCAAAGCACACAAGAGAAGCCCCAGGGAGTCTATGTCCATCAGCATCAGGGTATGTGTTGAAAGCAAGAGAGCACTCAGAACTGTAAGTAAATCAATCCACCCAAACATGAGGGTCAAGAGAATTGGGATTTGTTTATCTTTCATTTCCCTTTAGTACAAGGCAGATGTTTCTAAGTAATAAGCAGAAACCTCTACAATTTTTAAGACTGAAGAGGAAGGTAGGGAGAAAGAAAAATGTACAGGCTTTGAGGATGTTCTCAGCTCCAGCTTAAAAAATCCAAACGAACCAAAACAAAAACCAGAACAAACAAAAAAACCAAACCCACCAAAACCACACACCACCCAAAATTTCTATCTGTAAAAGCAAGTTTTTTCTTTAACTGTTTGGTAACTCCTAGTTCACAGGAACATTTATCCAGAAGGTTCTTCATGTTTCCAGTCTTGGTTGTAGCAATCTCAGTGAGGCACTAAATTTTAGGCTGTTAAAGTCTCTCTGTGCAGCACGGTCATTTTAAAATGATGTGGTAGCCATCATTGCTTTCAGCTGCAATAAAGAAATGCATAGCATATTTTCATTGCTTTAAGGAAACACCAAAGATACAGAACTTCAAATTTTCTTTCTAGGTAGTTTGCAATAGTTTGTACACTTGTTTCACGACCCACTCTTGAAAACCAATGTTGAACATCTAAGTCAAATAATTTACATAAAGAACCCTACATACTGTCATATTTTATCATTTTACTCAAAGGTTTGCTGCTTATTTATGTCAGTGGTGCCAATGGATCTATGAAATTTTTTTAACAGTGTAATTGAGAGTAAAGCATTGATCAATAGTGTAGCCAACACCTTGACTTACACTAGATTACTTATCTTTTCAGGATAACAGCATTGACTATGTAATAACATTTAGTGCAATTGAAAGGAGGAATTATCTTTAGAGCAGCAGGTAATAGCAGCAGCAATACACACCTTTTAATGTGCTGATAACAAAACAAGATTCGTCTTGGAAGTTTTGCACCATCTGAAGGGCAGAAGGAAAAAAGCCAACACAACATATTTTTAGCAATTAAATTCAGATTTCTTTCAAAGCCAGTATAGACTTAGAGGAGAGGTATCAAACAGCATTTGGTGTCTAGTCCTACACAGTCCTGAGTAACCCTGCCCATGAGATTATGAACATACATCACTGATTAACTAAGGTCCCTGCTAGTGTGTTTAAGGGAAGCTCATACTAAATGTGCTTGCCTGAAACTGATCTAGCTTATTCAGCATTTTACCAACCTCGTTGCAGCTCTTGATCCTGGAGGTTCTTATGCCACTCCAATTATTCTATTAAAGATCACGCTCTTTGTTGCTTTCAGTGACGCTGTACTAGTTTAGACTGGATGAAGGCTGTCCCTTTCCTAAAAATCCAACAGTGGTAATTACATGTTCAGCTAAACAATGGAGCTCAGTTGGTCTTACATTGGCATTTAAGGAATACCTGGAGATGGTAAACTCCAATAAATGGACTCCCTGCTGAATAAAGGAATTGCTACCTAAAAGCCACCTCAGCAGCATCCATCTGGCTATTTTGACCAGACATTAATACAGATGCTGTGCTTGCAGGAATCATTTAGCTGCTTGTATTTTGTCAAGGAACAGGAATCGTAGTGAAAATAGTACTGGAGGCAAGGCAAATCATGGGAAGAAAGACTAGAACCTAAAGCCATTTGAATTACTCATGAGAAAAAACTAGATTTTCAGAACAGGTGCAGGTTCTAGTGGCACCTTTAAATAAAGAGATTGAAATTACTTCAGATCCAACATGAAAAGCCCATTTAAGGTTCCTCCTTAGTCAATGCTTCCTCCCATCTTAGAGCAGCTATGTAGGACAGAGGAGGTGAATTACCTTCAGTAGGTGTCTCATACAGTTGAGGCAAATGCTGGACACAAACTTCAGAGAAGGGAGGTGTGACCAGAACCTCTCCGATCAGCTCATGAAATCCAGCTTTGTGACAAAGCCTTCTCCTAGCTCCTGAATATCATTCAAGTAGTGCATTTTTCAGTTGTAAGTTCTCCCACTGAAATACTCTTTTCAACTTAGACTAATCTCCCTATACTCTTTTGGATTTAACATCCAGCCTCTACTACTTCAAATCAAACTTCTCTGGCCAGTTTGTGTGTCTTTGCCTAATGATGCGTGAAGTACATTCACAGAGTGCCACACTCTTGCCACTATAGTACTAGAACAAGAAAAAAATATTTAAAAAGCAATAGACCTTGTTAATAATTGACTTAAACAAATACTTAAAGCCTTATACCCAGGCTGTTTCATGCAATTCCCCTACCAAGAGTTGCCTCCAAGCACTTTGCATCCATAAAGCATCAAAGTTTCAGATTTAATCAGGCTGGAATAGCAAGGAGACCTCAGAAATAAGCATTACAGCCTTCAATTTAGGCTCCAGTTGAGACCTATGCTCTGCTTCATTTGTTTTAACAATGCTTCTTATAAATGAAGCTCCTTAAGTGATTCTGGTGCATGAATGAGTAAGTAATTTAGTAGGAGGAAAAGAGGAAGAAGGGCAACTCACTGTTAACCTGCAAGTTAATGGAATGGACTAAATTAAGGCATCATATAATGGGACGCAAACAGTAGCAGAGGTCCACAGATTATAGTGTGCATATAGTGTATATAGTGACAGACTCAGTGCCTGGAATCATGGGCCAAGATGTAAAACTAATTGCCCTACAGATTTTAAAACTTGCCTTTTTTGGGCAACTTACCTATTTAACTTTAAAAGTTCTTACTTTAGATCCTCACTTCAAAATTTGTGTAAGTAGCCAAAATGAAAAGAAATTCATAGAATCATTTAGGTTGGAAAAAACCTCTTAAGATGATCATGCACAACATTGACCTAGCACCAGCCATAGAATCACAAAACCATGTCCCCAGGTGCCACAGCTACATAACTTTTAAACACCCCCAGGGATGGTGACTCAACCACTTCCCTGAGCAGCCTGTTCCAGTGCCTGATAACACTTTCAAAAACCAAATTTTTCCTAATACCCAATCTAAACTTTCCCTGGTGCAACTTGAGGCCATTTCCTCTCATCCTGACACTTGTTACTTGGGAGAAGAGACCAAGCCCTACACTGCCACAACCTCTTTTCAGGTAGCTGTAGAGAGCAATAAATGACCAATTTCATTGTGTTTTGTTTTCCTTAAAAAAAACCAAACAAGAACCCCAACATCTTTTACAAAGCAAAAATCATAAAAGCACACCAAAATCAGTGCTGAGCATGGCTGATTCACTCCGAGTATTTACTTTAACTTGTTGGGATTAATGGCTTTGCAATTCTCCCTTGAAGACGCATTCCGTAATTTGAAAGTTCATTCTAACTTCACGAAGGCAGGACAAGTGTTACTTCTCTGACAAAGATGTAACCCCCCACAGTGCCCTTACCTCATTGCTCACTAATACGTGGATCCCTGTGGGTCCCTGTCGGTAGATCCGATTTATCTGCTGTGGAGAAATGCTGTACAAGTTTGCAATCTTCTCCATTAATTCCAGCGTGGTCAGTTCTTCTAAGAAGATTGCATGATACACTGCAACAAGTGGAAAGCAGTTACAGGACAGCAAATACAGATGGCACCAAGATGCTCAGCATCAACAGCCAAATGGGTTTAAGATGAAGGTTCAAATGGAATAAACAAGCTTAGTGTTTTAAAGCATCCCCCAAATATCTGGCTTGATGATTTGCAGAGAAATACCCAGTATTTGTATGCAGCAGGCAATTAAAGCACACACAACTCTTACCCAGAGGAACACATGGGGTCTAATGACAACTTGCACCATGGGGCACTAAAACAGGCTTCTCATAAAGCTGCTAATATTTTTGGATAATCTACTTTTACTGATTTTGAAGTTTAACAAAAAAAAATTCAATAAAATAGTAAAACACATGATATGTCACACAAAAGCAGTGTTTTATTAGATGCCATCCACTGATCCCATAGGCACAACCTAAAACATACAATGGGTAAGGTAACTACATGGATGACAGTATTCTTTTATAAATCCAATCCAAATTATAGCTACCAGGTAGGAAAGTTGTGCCTGTTTACTACTAAGTGCAAGATTTAAGGACAATCTCTATTCTCACTGATTGCACATTGTGTCATGAGGGATGACAAGTTCCCAAGAGCTTTGAACTTTCAAGAATTAGAACCTCACTTTAAGACCTACCAACCTTCCATTTCCCTGCATTTTTTCAAAAAAAGACATAATCTAAAGAAAATTGTGGATAGAAGGGTGGTTTTTAATGCTACTGTCCCTACAAAGAACTGAACAGAGACTTTGCTGTGGCATTCTGCAGATAAATTGTGAACTGATCTGTCCCCCCAGGTAGATGGTGCCATCTGGAATCTGTAGCCCTGAAACTATAACCGAAGTGGCAGAACTGGGATAAACGGGACCCCTTCAAACACTCAGGACACAAAGCTGTCCCACACAGGAGCTCAGGCAGAAAGCAGCATTCTCACCAGGTCAGTGTTTAACAAAGACCCTGTGTAAGAACTTACCACAAAGACTTCCATCTCCATTTTCTCGTTTTTGGTGGAGATGGGACCTGTTTTGCTCTGGTTCTTGACAGACATAAATTGTCATCTTGGGCCTCACATTTCTATGGATTAATCGAAAACAGCAGTAAGTTATTTAGTAGATCTGAAATAGTTCCAAGTCAGCTATCAAACAGTAAGAGATGGAGCCATTCAGGCTGTGCATAAATACCAAACTAAGGGATAGCCTTGACGCTGGTGACTAAATGGCTTAGGATGTCTAGCAAGAGACCCCTGGGAGGTGATGCAGAGCACCTTAATCTTTTCAAGATCAGATAAGCATAAACAGTTTACAGCACTTGCCAAGCAGTTCATCATACCTGCCTCTACTGATTTAAATCCTGCTCAGCTGTAGAATTTATGAGGTTATTGCAATGAAAGCAAGTTTAAGAGTCATTTGAGGCTCCAGGGGTTTGTTTTTTTATTGTTACCTCTGATGGAAATGCAATATAAGGTACTTTGGGCTGTGTCTCTCATGAAATGGATGTATGCTATCAGCTGGTAGGAAATAAACCACTGGAGATCCACATTATGCTGCTTTGTTTTGGCAACATTTCTGAGCTGTGCTTGGATTTGAATATCATTGTGATCTCCAGTCCCTGAGAGAACCTCTTTGAAGTATTAAAAGGAAGTCTAAATGCTACAGCTTCAGGATTAACTTCCAGTTAACACTGAAATTATCAAGGGATGCTATCATAACAAAAAAACAGGAAGGAAATAGTACAGACCTTCCTTTAATTGCATTAAAGAGCCGAATTCCATCAGCAGGCCCACAGATTTGAACAAAATCTTCTTTGGACATCTTCAGTAAGTCGGCACCTACATATTTCAAATTGATTTTTCTTCAGAAGTTAAGCAAATCTTAGCTTCCAAATATGTATGGGCAGCAGAAAAGGGCAGGGGTAGAGGGGGTAGAGAATCCACAAAGCTAAACCAGACAGATTTAAACAGAGAAGCTGCAAATTCAGATAGGTGTGCACTTCAGATCAGTCATTGTGAAACAGAACGCTGGAAGCTGCCAAAAGAGCAGTGCTTCACTGGAAAATATTCCAGCCAACTCAGAAACAAGCTAGCTATTTCACAGTGGCCATTAAATGACCCAGTTTTCTGTAACTGTCACTGCACCGGGTTATTTCATCACGTTGCAAGTCAGACAGCCTCCTCATGGTTCAACACCTCTAACAACTGCCCCTTCCACCATCTTACTGGTGTGTACCACTACTTCATGGGAGGGTACAGTGAAGGTGCCAGATGCTTCTTAAAGGTGCACAGGGACAGGATGAAAGGCAGCAGACAGAAGATGAAATGCTGATTAGGTATAAGAAAAAACATTTCCACTGTGAGAATAGTTAAGTATTTGGAGAGGTTGTTTAGAGAGACTGTAGAATTTCCAACCTTGGAGATACTCAAAGGCAACTGCACAAGGCCCCAGACTTGCTTAAAGGTTGCACTTAATGAACTTAAGAAGTCCCTTCCATCTTAATTTATTCTCTTCCATTTTTAGTTACTCTATATGTCTACAAACTGTTTTGACAAGAACAAAAGAACAACCACACTGGATCAGACCAGGTGTCCCATCAAAAGTGGACAGCAGCAGATGCTACATGAGCTGCACTTACAGAAGAGAAAAAAACCAAAGTAATTGGACTGTTTAAACTCACCCGAAAAACTTGAGAAGAGTCTACAGAATGGAGAGAACCTATTACGATGAAGCCACTGCTGGGCATCTTGAATAGAAGCAGAAGGAAGGAGATGCTACATTGCAAAAAGAATAAGAAGGTCTTGAAATGAACTGTTCACCAGTGTCCTAAAAGAGAAAAGCACCACATTAACATGATCTCAAGTACTTACATCATTGCTGGGAGGCAGGAGCTCCATTTGGTGGGTTGGAGAACTGTTGCTAAAAGAAATTATATAAAGTTGGAAGAGAAAAAAAATACATTATTTTAAATTTTACATTGCAGTGTCCATCTTCTTTCCCCCTCCTCTATTTGGCTCAACTTTCACAAGTTACATCCAACTGGGCTTTTTTTCCTCTATCAGATTTTTAAAAAGGTGTCCAAAGTCTCGAACAAGAATTAAAAAAAAACCCTCTCTGAATCTTTTATTGGTCAGCTGAGGTCCTCTTCAACACTGAGAGAAAAACTCAGGTTTACTGACCTCAATCAAACTCTTCCATATGGCTGAGTCACTAATGTGACATCATCTAAGCAAGAAAATTGTAACCTACAGGGTGGCTGAACTCGAAACTTCTATGAGCCAGAAACATCCTAACTAAATCCGCCATCTAATAATAATAATTCTTTACAAATACTGAATAAAGGACCTTATAATTCAACGCTGGTGTTACCTTAAACATAGTCAAGTGCCATAAATTATGCAAAACCACATTTCTACTAAATTCTCCTAAACACAGGCAGAACTCCTAAACATGTCAGGGATTTTACCAAAGGAAGAAAATGCTCAGCAGATCTCTCTAAAAACACAAAATTTTGTAATTTCAGTGTTTGTCCTTTTTCATAGGGGATTCACTGAAAATTAGTGATACAACATGGATTGGTAATTAAGTTGTGTGGGAAGGCAATAAGATGGCAGAGTCCTACCAAAAGAAAAAGGCCTACACCAAATTCCTAAGGCAAACTATGTAGCAGTGAGGACTCAGAAGTACTGAGGGACACTGCTGTACCTTTCTGACACCAGTTATCACCTTAAACATTTCAGGATCACTACAGCTGTCTCTTTATGATGGCTGTTTAATGAATTAAATGTGCCTTCATTAGTCCTTTGTTCTGAAATGGCTTCTCAAAACCCCGGCTGTTTTGCCCTAAACAGGATTTCTTTACATCTCACTCACCTGGGAATTCAGCACCCCAAACCACCCTCAAGACAGAAAGTACAGAAGAAATACCAACCCGGAAGAGGTGCTGAAAGCCTCTAACACACTTGTGAGAAGATACTGGGGATTGCTGGTTCAGGGCATGGTGTGTTCTCACCTGGAACTGCCCTGGAGGCCCTCTGATGCTCACCTTCCAGCCACCACAAAAGCAGTGCACATACCAACAGTACTCTGAATTACAGGGAATTCCTGGATGGAAGGTCTAAAAGACTTTTGGGAAATACTTTCCCCTTCCTAAAAAGGGTGGTGGTCCTTAACTTCTTCCAGGGTATGAAATGCATGGGCACACAAAGGCTACCATATCAACAGGAAAGATAAAGCATATATTTGTTACATACCCATCTCCGAGGTTGAAGCTGTTGGGAGAACTGTTGTAGCTTGGAGATGGAGCATTGTTCATTTGATAAGGCACATCTGGCCAGGGAGAGCACTGTTGGAAGAAAGGCAGCAGGGAAACTTTCATAAGGATGGAAATAAAGGATTCGATTCTCCTCTAATACCACATTCATGCTGTTGCCACGCCACTAACTTCAGCTCATCACTCCTGCTGGGAGGACGAGATGGGCCATGGATTTTCTACACTGCTCTCCAAGCGGGCTGTCAGGGGGCCAGATTGATTCCAGTTGTGCATTCCACATTTCTTTCTCCCATTTCACAAAGCCTGTCCCCAAATAACACTGGGCCAAAGTGTGCACAGCTGTAAGTCAGAGCAACGCCAGTAAGTCAACTCAGACTGAAGGCAGCAATGATACAGAAATACCCCTGGTCTCAATTATAAATCCCTAATTAAATCCAGGCAAGAGTGACAAAAATGCTCCAGTGGCATTGCTTCAGGTTTGTACCAGCAAAAGAGCAGAATTTGAACCAGCCTGCTGAAATCTCTGGCCATTAGTCAAACAGCTCGAGTCATAAATGGGTATTAAATGGAGAAAACTTAAGATAGACAGACAGACACAAAGATACTAAAAGCCTTCACAAATATAGGTCAGACTCCACATTCCATGACAGTAGTGTAAAACCAGAGTAACCCAGCTAGAATTGGTGACTCTGTTCTGAATTTAAGCCACAGTAATCAGCAGGAGAAATCTAGCCCTGTTGAACCCCCCACCACCAAGAGCTCAAGAAAATACTCTGTAGTGGCCTTGCCTGCAATGATAACAAGACAGCAAGTGTAGCTTTGGAGCTTTATTATCTCCACAAACACTAGCAAATATTTTATCATCTCCACAAGCACTGGCAAATATTTAACTCTTTGGCAACCCACATTTCCCCATGCAATATGTCAAAGTGCATCAGAGCTCATAGGGAGAGTCTGGGATCTGCCAATTCAGTACAATCAGGTCTGTCAATCAGAAAACATGCTAGTTGCTCCTGGCAACATGAGGAAAATTGAGAGGGAGAGACTGGATCTCACAAACAGGAAGCTGATTTAAATAAAGAATAATGAACATCATTTTTGGAAGTCCAGCAAGCTGCTNCTTTTGTGGGACGCCCAAAAGCTTCCCCCAAAAAAAAAAAAAAAAAAAATCAAACAAGACATTCCCATAGGGAGACTGACCAACACTTTTAAATCCCTTTCTTGAGTCCTGCTGCTAATTATGCAGCCTATGGAAAGTTTGTACAAACATCTTAATAATGACAGGGAGGGGCAGAAACACATACAACTCTACACCAGATGCATCAGAGTGTAAGACACAAGATATTCCTAGAGTACAACCCAGAATCTTCTCAGATTTTGCATGTAACAGCAGCTTCATAGGCACATTCACAGAAAAACAGATCATTAATTTAATCAGACAGTCTATTCATCTGCTCAAGTGCCCCATCTCCAACATGAGCTTTTGCCAAGTAGTTCTGAAAAAAACACATACAACTGTTTTTCATATAGCTGGCACCTGAGGGCCACAGCAAGTGCCCAGGAGCAGAGTGAAAATTGAGAAATTTTTTTTTTTTTTTTAAAGCCAGGCTGCTAAGGGTGGGTTTACACCCCAAAACATAAAAAACTTTGGCATCTTTCATAAATTTCAACAGTGAGAGGCATTTTATAATTTTACTCCACTCTCAGTTTCACTCAGATCTGAGCATACATGTCTCTACAAGATAATGTCCAGGGCTCAGATGCTGTTTTCTTTTAAATTTATCTCCCAATGTGACATAGTATGATGTGACACTTTACCTCTGTCAGAATAGTTGTCTCATAGGAAGGCTGATACTTCTCCTTCTCTTGGGTGGTCTTCTTTTCCATTTTTTCCCTGTCAGTCTTCTGTTTTCTGTCTGCTCCTTTAGGCTGTAAGTACAAGCACAGGCTCTCCCTTATGCCAAGTATTACAAGTTTGGAGACAGAGGCCAACAGATTTATCTAATCTGTTCACAAAAGTCTCCTCAAGACTTACGGGAATTCTACATATGAAACAAGATCAGATCTGCATTTTCTAGACAAAAGAATTAATCAAGCATCTCTACTGTTTCTGTACATCCACCACTAACTGCCTACTGCAATTCTAAAATAGGCTGACCACAGTCCTGAGACGTGATTCCAACTATTTCAGACTAAGTTATGCACCTCAACTGGCATTTGTACCATCTTTCCAGAAACAGGAAAGACCCTGCTCCAGGAACAAAGCTGGAGCAGCAGATCCTTTGAGAAAACAGGCCTATGGAGAGTTTGTTGTTAAGTAGCTACAGGTCTGCCATGCCCAGATTAGGAGCTTCAGAGATGCTTTGTGTCTGAATCTTTTTCTCCTCCAGGTATCATGGTGGCAAACTCTGCTGCAGCAACAGCAAAGAAAGGTACTTAAGAAATCCACAATAAAATTTCATTGTTTGTGGAGGATTCAGTCAAAGAAACTGGCTATGCCCTAATGTCTTGATTGCCTAAGAGCATCAAAACACAGTGAATACCCTATACATCTCAGTATTTTTGTAGTGTTTTGAGGCACAACAGACTGGCACAAGTCTTGGTGCAGCATCTCAACTACAATTGCTGTGTAGGTCAGTGCTTATGCAACCTTGTGCACAGGAGTTCTGTTTAAGATCTCAGGCATACCCAGTTAAAAGTCTGTTCTTTTACTCCACTATTTGCATCACTCCTACACAATCTGAAATCTCTGCATGTTCCTGTGCCTTAATCCAGCTGATGACAAAGCCAAAACTACCTCATACCTTGAACACTTTGATCTGGCAGCTTGCAGAATGCAGGTGTTCTGTGTATTCACCATTTTCATTCTGCTTAAAGGTGTCGATTTGCACCCGGAAGGGCACCCCTTTCTCTCCTCCATGTTTCCGTGGAGTAAACTCTGTGCTGATGCAATGTACCTGGCAAAAGAGAAGCTGTGCTCATCTCTGGAGACAGTTGGAACCTGTGCAAATCTGAATTTCAGATACTGCCTGAACATGAGATCTTGGCTGCTCATAAACTAAGAGGCAGAAGAGTTCATGTGTTTTCATTTCTTTTCCTTTGGACAAAATAATCAGGATGACAACCAGCTCAGAAAGAAACAGGCCATCAGGAAAAGCAGCCTTTGATTTAAGTAAATCCCTCATTCAGATTAAAGACAGCTGATGCTCAAAATGAGAAACAGCCATGAAAGAGGAAAGCAAGCAAAACTAACAGGTTATGAACAGTTTCCTCAAGACAAAATCCATGCTTAGAAAGCAACACCAGTGTCTGAGTTTTTTTTTAAAGAAGATCCTGGCAGTAGCAGGTAGTACTCCAGCATTAACAAGTAGCCAGCAAATTGATTTAGTGAGAATCCTACAAATTAATTACACATGATTGTCACATGACTTAGTAATTATCATTAACATCATTCTCTCTTCTTTATGTACTGCCTATTTTGACTCCCCAGGTCTTTAAAAGGTATCTAACTACTGTATTTACCACCACAGAAATATGACTTATCTCTTACCTGAATGAATGCTGAAGCTCTCTTTGACGGATCCCAGAGAAATTCAACAGTGTTCAACTGGGTTGGGCTAGCCCTGGGATCCAAGATACCAACTGACAGCGGGATATCTGTAGAAGAAAACCCCTAAAATTTTAAAAATATTAAATTGAAGAAGAGAAAGCATTTCCATACAATCACAAGATGCATGTGAAAGCGAAGCCACCAAAGACATCTCCACTTGGGACCTATAGTGCTAGATCTCCTTCCCTCCCAAAGACATACAGGATTCATAAAAAACCTAAACATATGTGCAAACACTCCATACACCACTCATGCTCCCAACACTGCAGAGGTGCCACAATGAAATACTCTCACCTATATCAAGGATGCGGTCCCCAGGCCGACTCCACCTCCAGCCCTCGAGCTGCTGATGCTCTGTGTACTGCAGGCGGCGGTCGTGGAAAACTACACGAATTATGCTCTGTTAAAAAAAGACAGCAATATGAACAATGTGATCCAGAATCGTCTCTTGAGATGATTCTTGGTTTTCCAGAGTAGAAGCAAAAGCTGATCTCTTATGCTTCTCACCCCCATTCATGAGGAGAGTAGAAGGGTCCACCTAAGAGACCCACCACCATGTGTATCAAATTCTTAAGGGACCCCTGAGAGAGAAAAAAACACATTTCCCCCTTCACAGGGCACATCTTACAGGAGTAACACAGCCCCTGTACAGCTTTCTGGGATTCACTCTGGAAGCACTATAGCAATGTCCACCTAATCTTAGGTGTCATGGCATGTAAACATCACTATACTGCCTTAACACCCAAAAAGGCTCATATGGGGGTAGTATCTAATTGTGTCTGTACCATGTCCCAACCCCAGTATATCCCATTCTGATTTGCAAATGTGGAAGCCAGCTCACCTGTCCCTGCACTGGTGAGCTGGCTTGGCCAGACACCTTGTCACATGGACCTGACATGGCCAGACACCTTGTCAGTGGGAATTAAACTTGATTCCAGCCCTTAAGAGCCAGTCATTGGATTTGCCCCAGAGTAGTTAAACAAGGGTAGACTAGGAAAGCATCCATAACAGCAGCCTGGTCTGCAATGGTGCAGCCACACCAATAACTGGAGAAGAAAGGCTGGAATAAGGGCAATCCCCAGGGCAGACAATCCTAAGTACTCCTAACTAATATATCCTTTTGTATATTCCAAGTGCTACACCGGCATGAGTTAATGACCCCTAACATCCCAGTTTCTCAAGCCCACGCTCTTGCTGGGGACTTCCGTATCAAATGAGTGAGCATTTTTGCCAGTGAACATGAGAAATGCCCAAATCAAACCCTAGCTTCAAGATGCAAACAAGCCGCAGTGGGAACACCTGCAAAACTGGAATCCCAATCCACATACTACCTGAAATGGGCCAGAAGACAAGTAGGGAACGGCCTAAACTCAGACAACATATGAAATCCCAATTGGAATCCAAGTTTTGCAACTAATTCCCACTTCTCAAAGGAAATCCTGAGGCAGAACAGCCAAGAATTGAAGGCTGGATCCAGAAGCAGGGTCCAGACCAAAGTTTTTTAATTTGAACTGTTTTGGCCGTGGAGGAAACAACAGGAAGAAGTCCCCCAAACCAAATGATCAAGTTCTAGATGTTCATCATTATGCCCATTACCAAAGTAAACTGGAGCTATGCAGGATCTGCCTGGCAGAACAATGTAACCACCTGGGCCCTCCATTTGTCAGGTAACAACCCAGGCATGTTGCTGGGATTCAGCAGGGATCAAATATGCCCCTCCACAGCTTTGACCATGTTCACCACTGAACTTTGGGATTCCCCTGAACCCAATATTCATAGTGAAAATCCGGGGTCGTGATCACAAACAGAATTAAGGTTCCCCTGAAGCCCTGCGAAGCCAAGCTGCATAGTGCCGTGAAACTAGCACTCAACAACTCCATCACCCCTACTCCCATTAAAAACAATGGCAAAGTGTTTTCCATTGTCTCAGTGGGAGCAAGGTCAGGCCCTTCATTAAAGGCTGTATGTAGTAGCAGGAAGAAAAGAAATCTATATTTCTCCTTACCTTTACATATTTTGTGTTTAAATCTTGAAACTCTCCCAATTTCCTATTCTCAAGTAGACGGATTTCATAAGACTGACCTAGAGTTTAAGGAAACATTTCCAAGGTGTTTAATATGTTGTAGCAATGAGAGAGTCATGCTGGCATTTACGTGGCTGATAAAAGCATACGTTTGATCAGGGAAAGCTTATTTTTGCTACCGTAATGCATTTGCCCCAGTAATCGATAGGCACTAAAGCACAGCAGAAATCTGAGGGGAAGGTTTGCCTTTTGGCAGCTAAAAGCTCTCCATTAGGATCATCAATTATAGTTGTCTCCCGGGGCTGCTATGGTTTTCTGGTCACCCTCCAGAGAGTCACCGGGGTGTTTGAGGCAGTTGTCCCCCCATGTCACATGGCTGTAACAGCACTGCCTTTGTCTGTCACTTCTGCTAAAGCAATTCTGCCAAAGCAATGGTTGCGTGAAGAGGTGCTGGCACAACAGGTCCAGGAATGATTCTGCAGAGGATGGCAACTGGGGAAAATCTTGCCTTCTTCAGAGAGCAGTCAGGCCTGTAAGGTGTTTTGGTGAACCACAAAAACCAAATTTGTTTCATAAGGCCTAGAAAGTCGCTGCCAAGGGCATAAATATTCCTTCAGACGTGTGTGGAGGGAGCAATGGGTATTACAGCATGTGCAAGGACCAGTTCCGGAAGGGAATTCACACTCCACCACCCCACCACCACCCTCACATAAGGAATTTAATCAATTCAACAGAATTCAGCTAACTGGTTTATGAAATAACATCTCTCCGAGGCTGACAGCAGACAAAAGAGACTGATGTCTCAATGCCTTACGCACAGAAATGACTAAAACAGTACAAAAGCTCATTGTACTACACCAAGTCTTTACGACAAACCTGCAGCCAGTACCAAGGCAGGATAGATCATTGGGATTAATGGAGCATATATGTACCTTACACCTAGCTTTTCTTGTTCATCTTGCTATCCTCCCTTTTCCCGAAAAATGCACAGGGTATGACAAGGCAGGCACCAAGGAGGAGATCAGTTTGGATTTTCTGGCTCAACCAGGGTCTCTGCAGAACTAGCCCTGCAGAAAACTGCAAAGCAGCTCTATCTCCCTCTACACAGCTTCTACCAGCAGAGACAAAAATACTTAATTTTTGGATCTGGATTTAGAAATGGAAGACTTATGATAGCAGATATGTCAGAGACGCAGAGTGCCTTTGGAGAATCCCACCCATGTTAGTACAGACTATATCCACAGAGCACAGAGATATCTGTGCTTATTCAGCTGGCTGGCAGATAGGGGAAAAAAAAGTAAGGGCAAGAGAGGCCATATTGAAGCCCCAAATGTTTGCACAACAGTTCTGCTGATTTTAGTAGGAGTTCTGCAAACAGGAAATGACTCTTGAATCCAGCAAGTGAGTGAGGGCATGGGGAGAGCGGAGAATAAATCATATTTAGTACCAAAATAAGCATGGAAACATGCATAGATCTTTAGTTATCTCTTGGCATGTAAGTAAAACAAAATCACAACAGTGACCTGCCTTTGAAGACTGCTGGACAACAAAAGTGGATTTTGTAAACCACAGTCCTGCAACTGAGGTCTTCCACACTTTAACTCACAAGATTTTCTAATGTTCCCACTGATACATGTTTATATTGTTCACCTGACAACTTTTAGAGAGATGTACAAAATCAATACTGTTACATTAGCCTAAAAATTATCAGGGTCAGGTTAACAAATTGGGTTTTCTCTCAGAATGATAGGAAAGACCCTTAGAACCATCAAGTCCAACCATTAACCATGTCCACCATTAAACATGTCCCTGAGTGCCACATCCGCTGTACTACATGCTTGTATGTGCTGTACATGTTTATTTGTGTTGAACAAAGCACTTGGCTGCTCAGTGGTTCAGTTTGAAGATACACTTCACCAGCTGTAGAGTCATACAGTTCATCATCTTGAACTCAACTACACAGCCAAGCATCTCTTGCACTTGCAGTTCATTCCCATGCAAATATGAAGCTAATTAATCATTACAGAAAATTAATTTAGGTTTTGAGAGCAAAAGAGAGTAATATACATCTGTGACTACTCAGATGGAGTAACATCCACAGCAAAATGTAGTGGTATGAGCTCTGCTATGGAGGAAGGCAATGGTCAAACCAAAAGCATTGTCAGCCATCCAGCAAATATCTCAGGAACCAGCAGATTTTTGGGACACCTTTGTCACTGATAACACTTGCTCTCTTTGGTCAGCCTGATCTGCTTATCTGCAGTTGCAATGTGACAAAAGAAAATAATGGGCATAAAAACATCACCCACATTCCTTTCAAGCTAGCATCAAGCACTCAAAAACTCTGCAGCGTGCCATCTCCGACCCCTTGCATGGGATAGGGACAGAACTGCAGCCTGGCAGGCAGTGGACACCACACATCTACTGACAGGAGCAATTCACCTTGGAGGGAGTCAGAAACAGAGCCTGCAGACCAGTGAAAAAGAAACTGCAGTGTAGACAGAGTTAATATTAACAGAAAGCCAAAGAGGAAATAAAATGCTTTGATGAAAGATATATGGGTCATCTGATGGAAGCCCTGGAACGCAGTTTATGCCATGAAAAACCTCAATCAAAATGGTATTTTATGCTAACTGCTTTCCCCTTGAACTCTGAATGTTTAACTTGAGTTGCTACACGATTATCCAACAAGACTGCTCCCAGCCAAGCTCCAGAACACATGAGGTTTTTTCCCCTCTCTGTGAAACTCTGTCACTGAGAATTTGGTCCCAATTCCTCAAAGTTCTCTTATATATCCATCCTCTGGTATTGATTTTTAATTTATTCTCCTTAAAGCTTTCCAGCAAATTCATTGCTTTGTGGCTTATGGTACCCAGAATTTATTAGCATGGACAGCATTCAGATACTTGTACTTTTATAGCACCAAACTGCTTGGATTATACTTTGTCCTTGAAAAATAACTTTTAAACCTTGTTCACCCTGTATTTTTCACCATTGCTACCAGCGAAACTCCTGAAATGGTGAATTACAGTCTCCGCCCTGCAATTATTCCTGCAGGGAAAAAAGGCCCTAAAGAATGACCACTTGGACGTTGAAAACAAAATCCCTTGGTAAAATAGAGCAAATAATAGCAACCTAACCTGAAGAAAGCTGAACTCCCCCTGGCGTCAAAGAGGGCAAAGAAATCACAAAAGGCTCTGATCCACAGATCACTTATGAATCCTGCATCACTGACTCACCAGCACTAGCAGGCACACACTGACAATTTTCTGCTAAAATTAAATCAGTAACAGATCATTCTTACTCAGGTACCCAAATCTGTAAAGAAACATGTCTGTAAGTGAGACTAAAACAATCTGCATTTCCAGTTCCCAAGACAGACTACAACCAGCTAAGCCCAAAACATAGAGCTGAAGTACTCCCCCATACTGACTTTTTCCATTTGTCTCAGATGGAAATACAGATTAATACAGGTCAGACTGCAACTTTCCAAGTCAATACTTGGTGGTAAAGCTGGAGACAGAGACAGAGGACACCAACACTGAGACTCTGCAGTGATTTGATTGAATAACCCAGGTCCGAGACCAGGGCAAGTATCTTGTCCTCAGCTGACAAGGGTTCAACATCCCCTGGGCTCAGATGGAAGAAAGAGCCTGAAAAAACGATTGTGGCAGTGGAGAGCAGCAGTGCTGTTTTAGATCAGCCCCCTTCAGCAGGATGATGGGGTTAAAGGCCAGCAACTTGCTGAAACCCTTTTCCTACCATGCTCTCAACACTGGCCACAGCTGCACCATCACAGGCAACACAGGTTTGAGATCGCCTCGAAGTCGGTGCCCAGCCTGGTCTCTGGTCAGGTGTAACACTGGACACATGCACGGGGGCACCTAAAGCACCTCTGTCACCACCTGAAATGAAGGGGACACTTTGCAAGCCATCCCCAGCACAGCTGGTGCTGCAGCAGCCTCCTGCAGGTCTGTGTGACCCAGTGCTCCCCTCTCTCACCACAGCCCTTCTTCCCTACCTCAGGCAGAGAACAGGACAGTAATAAATATTCAGGAAACCACAGCAAATTCCTGAGACGCAGTTTGTCTCTCAACTTCATTGAAAGCTTCAGGGGCACCAATAAAAACCCGGGCAGGTGATGATGTACTGTAATTTCTATTTTAACAGACATTCTCTGGGCAACAGCAAATTTATGTAATCTCCTCCTAGGCCAGAGTTTGAGCAACTTGCTTTACAAACAAAGTAGTACCCGGTAAAGTAGTAACCACCCAGGTCCAGAGAGCTCCTGGTTTGTAATTCATGAAGCAATTCCACCTATCTGAAGGAAGATTTACAGACTGCTTACTTTTTTTTTTAACTTCATTGTCTTTGGTAATTAACACATATTAAACACGGGCATGACTACTTAATGTGGGGGACAGAAGAACTGAAAGCCAACAACTTACTACAGAGGAAAAATAATTTAGTTCAACACAGGAAAGATTTCACCTGCTCAAAAGGTACAAGTTTTAACAGCTTACTGATTTCCATGGAAATTAGACAGTCATCAGAAATTTTAGGGAATTACTGATTACAAAAGATTATCACCATTTCAAGCTCAAAGTTACATTTTGCTCAAATATTATTTACTACACAACCACAATATCCTGCTTGCTTTTCTTTGTTTTGGTGTTACATTTCAAGGGCCACTTGCACTATGCATTCTGTGGTTTTCTGCACAGTACACCGATACGATACACTAATTTCCAATTAGGATGCTGATGTTCCAGGCTGATACGACTCAGGACTTACTTAATCTAACAAAGTAGCCTTTCCAGAAATTAATTAAACTCTAACCTTTGAATAAGCAATATCCCCAAAAAAGTCTGTGGAAAAGGGAAAAAAAACCCCAACAGATAGTCCTCTTTCTCAGAATGGATCCACACAGCACTAGACAGAACCAGCTTGGAAACTGTTTGATTATTAAGCCAAGCTGGCCAATAAAAATGCCATTTAGCAACTTTATATGGACATCCTAAAGAGTGCACAGATAAAGGCAAAGGAATGCTGACAGTCAAACGCAGCATGAAGAAGCAGGGGGAGGGGAAAAAAAAGCAAGCATTTATCATACCAAACCAAAGCACATCCAGCAGGCAGGAGGATCACCTTTGAAACAGCCAGACACAACTATTCAGGGCATCAGGCACACACAAATATTTTTCTGACAAGAAAAATTAATGAACCCTCAGGGTAAACAGACAAGAGTGGCAGAGCTGGCATGTGAACTTGCATGCTTGATGACACACACCTTTTTAGCCAGTCACAAGCAAAAATAAGAATTAGCCTAAAACTTGCTCAAGTGTCCCATGTGTGGATGCTCTGCAGGACAAGAAGCAAAAGCAGAACCCTCAATCCCTGAACCACAAATGACAGTGGATATTCTGCAGTTGCTTACTGCAGCCTCATTTGACAAGATGCTGTAGATGTTTATCCAGTGGATATTATGAATTCACCAGCTACACAATAGGCCACCCTGGAAGTTCCCACTATGCTAGGAACATGGAAATCCTGCAAAGGAGGACAAGCTGTGGGCCAGGAAATGCAAAAGGAACACTAGAGTCATTCTAACACCGCAGGCTCATCTTGCCCCACATCCCACCTTCAGCACAGCACCCACAGATGGAGCAGGGTCCATACAGCCAGCCCTTTCTTCCTGGCAGTATCTTCCCGGTCTCTGGTGTTCAGTGTCCAGATTGCATCTACACTGAGCTGCCCAGTGATGACCAATGCTCATTAACTCTTTTGTGTGGTCTCCTTCTGAATTTGCTTGTACTGTGGCAATTTACACATGCCTTGCTTTAGCACTCACAGTCTGGCCCTTTGCCTGCCTCCTGCCTCTCCCCTTGCTCCACCGTGTTTTGGTACCCAGGAGTTCAACACCGAGGGTTCCTGCTCTGCTTGCCCCTACCAACAGGGCAGCAACACTACAGGAACACAGCACACCAATTCAACTACTAATTCTACCCCACAGAGCTTCACTGTCGTTATGTCTCTTTTATGTTTTTCCTCCTTTCACAATGTGCCCCCATATCACGGGGATTTCTTTGCCCCCTTTTTCTCCTTCCCTACCTCTTTCTTGTGGGAAAGCCAAAGAGCTGCCTCGGAGCCAAGCTGGCTGCAGGAAAATTTCACTGCTCATTTACTATATGAACATTTGTCTGAATCCTACTCTCCACAGACTTTTGAAGATGGTCTGTTCTACAGTGGTGACACTTCATAGCTAACAGGCACTAACAGAAATACTCCTCATTTACAATGGTTTCCACTCAAAAGAGAGGGAGGTGCATTTAAATCCCCAAAGACTACAGTCTCACTTTGAACCAAGGACACAAAACAAGCCAGCAGACACAGAAACACTTCTAGTTGCTAACTTCACTGTGTGCACTTGAGTTTCTTTTGCATAGTCTTCATCCACCTGATCTCACCTAATCTAAACCATGTTGTAAACTTCAATTTTTAACATAAATTAATCAGTGAAAGCATTATGGACCTCCAATGGAAAGCTGAAAAAATACATACCCTGTGAAAATAATTTCTTCCTGTATTTCAACTTCTCTAGAATGTACTTGAAACACTCAGGATTATCTTGGTCACATCTGTCCAGCTCAGAAAACCTCAGCCCTCTCTGTGTAAGTAAAAAATACAGGCTTTTTCTGGTTTCAACCTGTTTTAAGTCAATTTGGACAACAGGTTTTATAGCTCTGTAAGAGTAGCTTTGTGTGTAATATTTACTTGAGTTTCAGATAACTAAAAAGAATGGTCCTGGGTGAGGGTGCTGACGAGGGATGCAGAAAAGCTGACTATGACTCCTGACCCCACGTAGCAGCTCCCTTAGATGCCCTCAGGTTAAGTCCCTTCCTTCATCACATTTCTGCAACAGGAAACTGGGAGAAGCAAGTCCCACTCCCACCCGTGGCTGCTCAACCAGTGCCTACACAGGGCAGGGAAGGAGATGGGATCAAAGCTGACTGTACCTTCCACACTGGTCACCCACACGGCACCAAGCTGGGACAGGAGGAATCGCACTGCTCCAGTGCTTGCTGTCTAATTTCAGGAACACATAATAAATGCTTGGTAGGAAGCAAGTGGGAGAAAAAAGGTGCTCTTTTTCATACATCTTTGGGGAAAAAAAAAAGTATATTCTCTTACAAAAATGTATATTACTCCTACAAAAACAGTTAATCATGTCAAACTTACAGTATTTCTCAAGCTTCTTACGGCTACCAAAAATGTAATCTTTTAGGACACTGCAAATTAGAGGAAGCTAATCAGAAAATTTCTATACATTGACAGTAACATTCACACAAACATCAAATCCTGTAAAATCACAGGCTAAAAATTGTCAGCTGTAATTAAAGGAATCTCAAATAGATATGGATAATGGGGTAAAGTAAAAAAATTATGTGGACTACAAGGAAAAAATCTTCCTGGTATTTTCATACTTCTTACTACACTGAGGAACTTCTGAGCACTCCCTTTTTTCACAGATACTGAAGATTTATGGCAGAACAAAATGCAGTCTAGGGGCTTCCAGTAGGAGTTGTGCACAGGCTACAGTCCAGCAAGTTCACAATCCCACTTGAATTTCATCCAGATGTTAGCAACAGAAAAAAGGATTACAAAAAGAATAGAAAACAGCCTCTTGGTTAAAAGACAACTGAGATTCTAGCTTCCTAGGGACAACAGAAGTCAGATGCTCTTCTTACGCAGAGGTGCCCTGTCATCTGAAGCAAGATTCATAGTCAGCTTTGGGATGGTGTGGTTTGGAGACAGGGTTGTTTACCCTGGGCTGCCAAGTGAAGACAGAGCTGCCAAACATATGGGGAAATTGCTTCTAGCACAATTAATGGCTTCAGCTGAGACACCAGAACCTACTCAGAGCTGTCTTCAAAGTCAGGCAGGAGACAAATTCCTTCTCCAAAGATGAAGTACACCACAACAACCAAAAACACCAAAACCCACTTTCAGAAATGGGAAAGACAAATTAGCTTTGTGAGCCATTTCATTTTTTAAGCCCTTCAAAACCAAGAGCAGACTGGAAAGGGGTCAAGGAGCAGTATGGCACCCCACAACAATCAGGGGGCAAGGACACATGGGTGGGTGCGCAGGCACCAGGGAGCACCTGGTACTCACAGTCTCAATGACACAAAGCCACTGCCGTGTCTGTGATCTCAGGCAAGGGTGGAGCACTTGTCCACATGTCCACCAGCAGCAGAGCTCCTACACATGCCCAGGGCCTGGTCAGTGATAGCAGTGACTGTTAGGAAAAGAGGCAGTTCCTAGCATGGGACAAAGCAAAAATATCCCCATAAACAGAGCTATAATTAAACCAGAAGCACACCCAGCCAGAGCTGGTCACTCAGCCTTCTCTACACTTCATTTAGGCAAACAAAGAATTGTTCCAGGAAAAGTACAAACATCCAGGCAGTTGTGACCCCATAAAAGCTCAATTACGTAGGAGTTAACGTCAATATAAAACAGCTTTTTTTATTTACTGTAAATCTCAGTGTTTAAAACTGGGTTCTCTGGCTGTAGAAGATTAGACAACCAAATCTGAACTTTAGACTTTTTAAGGGAGGCAAAGGTTCTCTTTTGCCTTCTGCTGTAAGCAATTTCATCTCCCACCCAAACAATTAGCAATCTACTCCAAAGCGTCCTCTTCAGCTGTTCCTTGCCCAGTGCTTCTTGCACCTTTCTTTGGAGAAGCAACCAGAGCACATCTGCAGTTGAGCTGAGGCAGGACAACACCCAACAGATTTTAAATGCAGCACCATTTAAAATGTACCAGTTTATGCACATGTATCTTGAACCTGGATATATACCTTGGCACCCTGGGGTTGAAACTTGGGGCTTTTGTTTAGGTGTGACCCAGCCAAACTAAGTCCATCATTAGGTTTATGAGGCATCGTTTGCTAATGCACCTCTACAGCAACACTCCCAATATCACAAGCTCTCTCAGATGTCACGAGTTTTCCCTCATGGTTTTGGTTTTTGGCTTGTTTGTTCTCTGAACCATCTAGGACTGGCACTAAGGCTGACTCCTGGAAGACACCATAAAGCAGAGGTGTCCAGCCTTCCAAACCCTAACCAGCTGTACACTAAAATCTTTGCACAGCCAAGAACCACAAGTCACACACTGCAGATTCAGAGAGCTGAACAGAGCCCAGGAAAACTTTACAGGCAGATGATGGCAAGTTACTCTGAAGTACCACTGGGAGACTGGGCTGGATTTCTCACACAGCCTGCTCTCAGTGACCCTCTGCCACCAAACTTAACCTCCCTCTATTTGAAGTAATTAACTTCTGAGGTTCTGAGCCAGAGCAATGCTGATCATGAAACGAAATCATGACTTGAACAGCTCACAGTCCACATGTGGTTCTGGCACAACAAGCTGATTCCCTTGAGCAATGACTTTCAGGTTTTTGTGATTTTTGGCATTTTGTTTTTTAAAGGAATGACTTTATTTCCTCACATTTATTAGCATTCAGATCTACTGTACACAGTGCTTGTTTCCTCCACATTCCTCCTGCTGCAATTTCTGGAACCACCTTTCATTGCTTCCATTTCTGTTTGAAACTGGTTTCAACCAGCCACAGTCAAACCACACCCCATATGACTGCAGACCATGGAATATGCACTGCATCAAGCCATCTTGCTGAAGCAGTGGTTTGTAATATGGTTGCTGGTTAATTGTTTGTCTGAAAATCCCTATCCACAAGAGACACTGAAATAGTGCTAGAAGGCAGGCTAGTTCCAGAAATGTTAGGATGTTTGTGCTGCAGACTTCTGGACAGTGTAGTTCTGTTGACAGATGTGATCCCTGACCAAAGGGGCAATGCCAGCAGCAGCTTCCAGTGCAAGGACAGCACCTTTACCAGTTTCACGGACTGAAGGTGGAGTGGTATTGAGACACCATACTAATAAGCCTATACTTTGTCCCATCAGATGAGTAATCCTCCTGAGATCCAGTGAAGACCTCTTAATGAAGGAACTGCCCTAAGGATCAGCAAACTAAGACTGTGTTCAATTTGGCTCCAGTTTCCCAAGAATGTGGGAAGGCAGGGGGGAAAGAGATCGGGAAAGACAAGTGTAATGAGTCAGTCTTTGGAAACCAAGCTACGGATCTGACTCTAGTTACTTCATTTACAGGCTGGTTCTAGAGCTGTGGCCAGAGAGCACTCATGGTTTCAAACTGGAGCAGACAAACTTGGGACTCTGCCACTGCTGGATGTCCCCAAGTCAACTCAACACTACAGCTAAGCTCACTCTGTTATGCTCCCTCACAAGTACTTCCCCTGCCCTTTTGTGAAAACACTGGTCTCTGATTTCCAGCTCCAGAGTCCTCTCAGCCTCTATCCTTGTGGAGAGCCCAGGCTAAAGACCTCTTCCTCCTCAACACCACTGACCCTCACTTCGGGTCTATCCTGCAAGAAGCAAGGCTCAAGAGAAGCCATTATGCTCCACAAGCCCAGAGCCCTCTCCCAGCTGTACACAAACACAGCCACTGAACAGTCCTCCTTCCTAGCCCGTATGAAATCCTTTCAGATCTCACATGAAACTCTCCACCAATTCCTCTTCTATCTCTGCTATGCAACTTGGTCTTCAATTTGCTACCCAGTACTTCCAGCTTTCCGTAGCCCATACCTCTGTGAGACCTGACCTTTCTTGCACACAGTTCTGCATATGGACATTCCTGAGCTGTCCGCTCACCACCACTGAGCCCATCATGTGTGGAGAATGTGTTTCAGGGCAGGAAGCAGAGCTGCTTCACAGCAACAAAAGGTCAGTTACCGAGTGGCAAAGAGCTTAAGTTGAGAAGGAACATTTGAACAGCAACTGGCAATAATCACCCAGCGAGCAGAAAACCCCAAGCCACTTACTCACAATTTGGGAAATCAACCATATTAGATGTGAATTGCTTTGTTGGTGCTGCAACAGCCATTGTGTATCTCCCTTACTACAAGCCAGCCATGACTGACATACAGGCAGGGCAGAAGGACATTCATTAATGAAGTTACCCATTTGCTAAAGTAATCCATCACAACACTCAAGAAGGGAAGTTTTATGTAACAGTGCTTGGCCAATCCATGGTAAACACAGAGAGCGGTTAAGGTGCAAGAGATGTCCCTTTGCTTACAGCCAGCACAAGGTGATAAGGTGTAGGGAATGGTCTTAAATTGCTTCACGAGATGGCTGTGGCATTGCAGCTGGGTCCAGTGCTTTGAAGTCAGCCAGTTCCTCTGCTGTGCCACGAGTACTGGTTCTAGAAACCTCAGCTGCCTAGAGGTCCCCTTCACATACCTCCTCAAGCCCACAGAACACAACTCTACTGAGGGGATTAACTTTCTGACAGAGCCTTTAAATTCTCATCCCTTTTTAACCCATGGCAGTGTTCTCACCAATAACCCACTAACAGAAACTAGACACCCCAGCTTCCCAGCTCTGCCCCTCTGCACAGCTCCTGCCAGCCTCACCCCTGCTTTGTTCCTCCAGGCCTGCTCAGCTTCGTGCTCTTCAGGGTGTGTTCTGCAAAGACACATCCCACCTTGAGGGATGAAAGGGACGATATCCAAGAAATGCCAAGGAAGCAGGAAGCAGTATCAAGACACAGCAGTGGACAACTCCCTGCAATAGTAAGCAGGACAAAGCCCAACACAACCTGGTCTATCTAAAAGGCAGTTAACAGTCTTACTTTGCAAAGGAAAATGTGGACTGCTCCAGTCACACAGTTTTTTTAAAAACTCATGCTATTGTATACAGAGTTGTTTAACATTTTTCCTGCCAAGGTAAAAAAGTAGGCACTGCTTCATGTATGCTAAAATATTTGGCCATCAACAGATTTTCATTAAAAAAAAAAATCTTTTATTCCAGTACAGGGAAGAATTGTGTTTCATAGAAGGATTCATCTCATCTTACAACTGATACACCCCATTATCACCTCCTGGGATTTGCTGTGTTTAGATGGATAAACTGAGATGACACAGTCACATATCCCAAGCATCTTTTGATCCTGAGAGACACAACAGCGCCAGCTTATGTGACAGGAAATACCTGGCTCCTTGGGTAGAGCCTGCAGTACTTCACTGATCTTTCTGTGAGGGTTCAGCTACCAACACAGATCCAGCAGCCAGCTGCACCTGAGATCAGAGTCCAAGGGAGGTCAGGGCTGATTTCTACCAGCATTAAAAGAAACCTATCCAGGGAGGCACCCAAGTGAGCATCCTACTCACTGAAGCATGAAGCTTAAGAGCTGGGGCAGTATCCCGAGGCAGGAGAGGATCTCAGTAAGAGGGCAGACAGCCTTCAGCTCGTTAGGCCCTTTTTTGCAGCCTGGCAGAAAATGAGCCTAAGTTTGTCTTAGCATAATTTGTACATGGAGAGGTCTGACCCCCTCAAGACCCGCGCACAGGAGGTGCTGCAAAGTGGCAGCCAAACACCAACCACAGATGTGCCTGCACAAATGCTGCCAACAGGGGAAAAAGAAAAGAACACAGAAACAGTGTTTGTTTATCCAGGAGTATGAACTAGTCTGTGAGGTTGGTTATACAGGACCTTGCTGCACTGGACCCTGGCAACTTGTCAAGTTAGGCACTGAGCAGAGCCACACCAGCCTGCCTCTGGGAGATGTCACTCTGCCCAGCCCTCAGACACCTGCTAATTCATCCTCTGGCTATGCCCTCCAGCAGTGCCAGGGGACTTGCAGTGGGTAAGAGCCCTCCCCAGTCCAAGCTGGCCCATCTGCTTCATCAGTCTGGCCTGGTGAGATGAAGGCAGGAGGCTGCAGCTTAAGCTGAGATCAAGCCAGTACTTTGCCACAGGGACCTGTGCAAGCTGTAACACTGCTTTAAGTCAACAGTTAAATCAGTGGTACTTCATTATTTTAAAATAGTTGATAACCTGGTAACTAAATGTGGAAAATTAAATATTCCTCCTTTCCTCCACACCCCTCCCCACTTCTATCCCTCTTCCCTCTTTTCCCATCCCGCTGCCCTCCCGGTAAGGCAAAGCATGGGATTAAGTCTCATGAATTGTTCCCAGGAAATACCCTCTCCTTCAGTGTACTGCAAACCCTACCTTGGTTGAGGTAGGTCAGGGTTTCTTCGTGCAGTTTCACGGCGGGTGAGGTGGCTGTGCAGAGGACATACTGAAAGGGTGGCAGTTTGGCATCGTTCTCAGGAGACAGCTGAGGTTCTTCCTGCTTGAAGATCGGCAGCGCAAGGACATCTCTGCAACGTACAATTTACACAGTCAGCTGCAAAGAGTTTATGGATATCCTAGCCTCAATCTGCATTTGGTTCTCATGATCTGAGATCACGGGGGTGGTCTCTGGAGAAACACCAGGTTAAAACAGCTAAAAGAGGAAGAACTTGGCCTGTTTAATGTAACCAGGCAACTTCTGCCTCTAGGGTATCTGCACACAAAAGAACATAGCGCTGGCAAAACAGAGTATGTCTGAGAATATAAGTTTTAAAGAAATAAAACAGATTTACTTTTCAGTTAAGCAGTCTTCTTGATGAGGAAAAAAACCACCAAAAATAGATTCTTCATCCTTGTGGACGTACATTTGATTAAGAGTTCTCAGGTTTTCAGATGAAAGCCTTTCAGAAAAAAAAAATACAAGGAAGGGCACTTTGACAGCTGGATGTCAGATTAGTAAAATGTCTTCAAGTGGCAGCCACAGGTGAGAAGCAGACACAGCTCCGGTGTAAAAAGGAGATGTTCAGGTACATGATGGCATGAACTGCTGGATTAATTGACTTGTAATACCTCCCTGCATTCTAATAAACCTGGTCCCAAGGAATCACACAGTCCTTAAGGCAGCATTGGGCTACCTCCGTAAACGCACACACAGGTGCGTGGGAGCACCTTCGGTACGACCTGCACACAGCCCCAGTTCCCACTTCCTTACAAAATGCTGATACTGACCTGCCTGCCGATTTAGTCCCAGGCTGATCCCAACCCACACTAATCCCCAAGAAGAACTGGTATTAGCAAGGCTGAGAGCTCAACAAATGATCAGTTGATTAGTACAAAATGAGATGTCAGGAATAAGCATCCTTATCTCAGCCTGTCTGATACTGAAGAACCACATCAGCCTTTCCTATGTCACTAACATTGCTGATCGTTGTGTCCACCAACCTAAAACATTAATACCCTTCCAAATTAGGAGGATTATGTTGAACACAGTGACAATTCAGCATACGTGATTCTTTTTCTCCTCCATTTCTTCCAGATGTGTGAAGACTCGAGATTCCCTTTACACAGGCTGCAGTTCTGCTCCTTCTGACAATCCCATACACAAAATGCTTTAAGAAAAGCCATCCAGCAAGGACAGGCACGCACCCTGAAAAGGACATTAAGAATTATTTCCTTGCCTGTTCAGTTAATGATCCACTCAGAGCACCCACAACCTTGAAGGCTACCCAGGTCATCATGAAACAGTGCAGCAGTTTAGAGTAAACTGCTCAAGTGCCTGGTTCAAACACAGGTACTCCTATTTATGGGAAAACAATGCTGGAGAGCAAACTGCCATTTCAGATGCAGGCAGGAGAAAAGAAACACCCATCTTTGTTTCCATTCTCTCTTCCAACCCCACGCCCTCCATATTATCACCCACTCGAAGCCATCCAGCCCCATTTGCTTCCTGGCATTACTGACATAATCACAGCTCTTGCCTAACTGCTGCCACAGAGAGGGTTTTTTTCCTTAGTGATGATTTACTACAGTAATGAAGTGACAGAAATGCCTGCAGTAGATTTCTGAAATAGATAGCATTGCTCCAACACACATGCAGGATCTGATACTGCTCCGGAGTCATCTCACTCAGCCCGGATGCCAACATTTGCTCCCAACCCGCTCATCTGCACAATGCTCTCGAAATGCCTGTGGCTTTAGGGACGAAAACAGGTCAAATACTCCGGCGCCCAAAAACTTCTGCAGTTCGGCAGGAACAGTGCACAAAATCCGGCCTGGGTTTAACAGTTAGGGGTGAGGAATTTGTACACCTACTCACCTGAAACAGCTGAGAAATTTAGGCAAGGGGAAGTCGAAATTTAAATACCGTATTTCACATCAGGCCCTTTGCACCCCTACACCTGCCAGCACAGCTGTCTGATCGCTGAAGACTGTAAGCATGGAGGAATCCACGACTTGGTTTCTGGAAAGCATCACCATATTAAAGCTCCAATGTAGCCACACAAGTTAATCACATTTTTATTCCTAGAACATTTGAACTAATGGCCTGTGGTACCGTTGCTTTGGGTCAAGACTATCTTATACACTCGGCCTTATTACAAGTGCTTGGAACTCAGAATAAGGTCAAAAGAATTATTAAATATATAAGCCATCACAATATGTATTCAACTCCTCACTCAGAGAGTTGCAAATCAAGTTTAGGGAAAAAACGGGGTTTTACAACAGTTGCAATCCTTTAAAAAAAAAAAAAAAACCAGGAAAAGTTGAACTCCTTAAAACTCTCGTAAGTTTCACCCTTATGCTAAAGATTCACAGTTCTGGTCTTAAATAACAGTTAGTTTGCATACCTGGGAAAAGAGAAAGCTATTTGAGAGTTCAGTCAGCTGACAGAACAGAGAGTAAAACACAGACTGGGTTTTCATAAAGAATGAATTAAGATTTACAAGAATTTTTCTGTAGTATCATCTTGCTCTATCTACAAATACCACTGAGGTACAGCAGAACTTACACGGATGTCTCAGATACACAGAAAGCTCTTGATCTCTGCAAAATATAACTTACACAAACTTCGCTTACAGCGACTTCAAGTACTGTACTATTCCAGTTTCTTCTGCAGTCACTACCAGAGGGTATGGAAAGCCTTCAGAAAGCCATTGCTCAGAAGAAAGATGCCCATTGGAAATGCATGTCTTGACACACTCATGGAAAGTGAATTGGCCAGAATTAGCCATCTCTAGATAAGAAAACGAGGGTTTTGTTCAGCCAACCGTCCCTGAAACACCTGAGGGCATTGTTGCCATAAAAGTGGTTGTAGGGATTTTAATCCCAGATCAAACCCACCATGGTCACAGAGGCAGATATTCACTAATGCAGAAGTTTGTTCCTAAAACACCAACAGGTCACCTCCATACCAGCAGCCTTCCTGACAGAGCAGGTATCCTTTATCCCCTAGCTAGCATCAAGCCAGCAAAAATAAGCTAATGTGTTTTCTGGCCCATTAAACGGAATTTAAATTGTGGAGTCAAGCCTGACCCAGACCTGATGATCTTGTAGCACTCCTGCTACAAATCCATGGAGTTAAGGAAGCCGCCTGAGCACCATAAACACTCTCCAGTGGAGAATATGCACAAGCACCAATGCTAATGCTCCTCTGCTACTACCATTCTCACTGTCCTAAACTGATCAGATTTGCAAGTGCAAAGCAAGAGAGAACAAGACTTTTGCCACATACATGTTGTGAAACTGAGTTATTGACATAGAGGGAGGAGATGAAGAATCTTGTGTGAAGAAGCGGAAAAGCTGCCAGAAGGCAAGAATCTCCCAATATTGTATCATTTGATAATGGGATATTACTATTTAGTCCAAAATAAAATTCCTTTGCAAGTACAGTGACAGGCAGCAGGAATAGTCAAGATAGCGTGTCCCCTTGAAAGGGAAGCATTATCTGCGTTCGAAGTGCTTCCCCAGACAAACTCAATGTTCTCTCAAGAGTGGTTATTTGGGGGTACATTTGAAAGTCAGGGTTCTTGGGCCACAGCCAGGTTCTCTCCACTGACACAAATCAGCAAAATCCCACTCCAGCAATCGACACCAGCTGACGGCTGAGCTTTACATCTTCAGAAAGCAAGTAATTCATAAGCACCCAGCAGAAGGGGAACTCCCAAAGTTGCCTGCTTTGACATCGTTTGGAGGGAGGAAACACGGGTTTGTGCTACACATGTCACAGACTATTGTTTAGCAGCCCTTGTACTTAAATTAGGCACATTTAATTAAACGCAACTGTGCGGAGGCAGGAAAAAGCTGGTTTAGGCAAGTTCAGAAAGTGAAATTCTGCGCTTTTCACATATCGTCCGAAAGAGCAGAGAAAGAAATCCCATCCCAGAAAACTGGGTGCCTTCTCAATTTGCCAACAGGCGTTTTCCGCAGACTTCTGACAGCGCTCCGCCGCTGCCGCACCTCCTCCCTCGGAGCTGCGCTACCCCAGCCCGGAGAAGAGGGAACTCGGCACAAGCAATAACGCAACTCCGCAGAGAGCTGTCTAACGAGGCGCTAAAGAAATAAAGAAGGAAAAAGAGAAGGGAAAAAACGAAAAAGGTCTCTCAGACAGAGGGAGCGGCGCTAACCGCGGGCGGCGAGGCGGGGCGCCGGGAATGCCGCCGGGGAACCCAGCGGGCGGGCGGCCGCGGGACGGGGGCACCCGACCGAACACCCACCCCGTGCCAGGGCTGCCGCCGCCCGGGACTCACCGCAGGTAGCTGCCGGTCGAGTGCTGGTTGTAGTGCTCCGGCTGCGTGTGCCAAAACAGCATCTTGGGGGCGGCCGGCGGCGGTCCCTGCGCTGTGAAGCGGCGGCCGCGCTGCCCACCCCAGGGGTGCCGGGCACGGCTACCTCCAGCTGGAGCCGCGGCCCCGGCGGCTCCCGGCGCGCTCCGGCGTTGTTTTGTTTCTCCCAGGAGGAAGCGAGCTCCAAGCACAAAGCGAGCCAGGGGAAGCCGTGCACGCCGGGCTGCGACCCCTCCCGGGGGAGCCTGCGGGGACCCCCTTACCTGCGTGGGCTAAGCGGGGGCACAGCGCCCTGCCCGGAGCATCGTCCGCGGCCGCCCCTCGCCGTGCCCGGGCAGCCGGACAATGGGCCGGGCGCGGAGCGGAGCCCTGCTGGCAGCGGCACGTCCCCGCCTTGCTCTCCTCCTGCTCCGACTTCATGGCGGGGCACGGCGGGCCCGGGGGCGGCCGGGGGCGCGGGGGTCCCCGGGTGGGCGGCTCCTCCCCGGTACCGCCCGGCACTGCGCGGAAGTGCGGCCAGCGCTACCTGCGCCGGGAATTTGACCTCTTGCCGGTCGCTTGATGTCACGGCTCGGAGGAGTGGCTCTGCCCCGCACTGCCCGAGATGCGCGGGACGGGGGCCCCACAACTGTCCCGGAGCCCCGGGGCCGCGCAGGAACCCGCGGCCGGCCGGCGGNGCGGGGGGGGGGGGGGGGAAACTGAGGCAGGAGGGTGGCGAGGCAGCCCCGGTGCCAGCGCACGGCTCGGGCCAGCTCGTCCTCCCAAGGCAAACACGTGCAGTGTTCTTTCTCGCAATGCAGTTGTTACATATTTTATATGGGGTGGGGTGAGCAGGGACACAGCAAAACCCGGTGAGAATGCAGAGACTACCTGCCTTTCTGTGATAAAAGCCACATAACAATACACCAGAACTACCAAAACCCAGCACACTCCTGTAGCTTTTCCATAGAATCATTAAGGTTGGAAAAGACTTCCAAGATCAAGGCCAACCTTTAATAGCACCATGCCCACTAAACCATATGGCAAAGTGTCACATCTGCTTGTTTTCTGAACACTTCCAATGGATGGCGACTCCACCACTTCTCCTGAGGAGCCTGTTCCAATGCTTAACCACTCTTTCAGCGAAGAAATTTTTCCTAATACGAACATTTTTGTTCCCTAGGGCCCAAGTGCACTGTTACCTGCCCACACCCTGCTGCCTGGGCTGCCCGTTTCCAAGCCCCTCACAGCAGACCCGCTTTATAAATTGTTTCACTCCACCGAAGTGAAGATGAACTGAGCAGAAGCCCTTTGGGTTTATGAATTTCTGCCCGTCTCTTCACTGTTACCCTCACTAGATGAGCACCGACCGGCCAACTCCTGGCTTGGGAGTGCTCCGGAGGCAGCCCCAGCACGCTGCCACCGCACACCTCTTGCTCTGCCCAGGAAGGCAGCGCTTGCACAAAGCTCAGAAACACAGTCCAAGACAGAAAAATCACCACATTCCACTTTTCCAACAGCATCGAGCTTCCGCCAGCCACCGTGAACGCAGCTCCCCCGCCCTACAGCAGCAGTATCTCAGGCGTGGGGAAACTGAGGCACACCCCGCATCCACGGGCTTTGATGTTTTTTGGAAGTGGGTGACAATATAACTGCGGGAGGAACAGTTCTCCTCCCGCAGTGTCCTGGCTGGGAGGGGATGCAGCCATGGCCACCTCGTACACCCGGGTCAGTAAACCAGGCTGTCACCCACCCCGTGACCCTCCTGGCCTCACAGTGCTCTGGCGAGCACTGCCCCTTCCTTATCCTGCTGCTTCCTCGCCAGCGGCTTGGGAAGGCGAAAGGAATTGGTTTAGTTGTGGAACAAGCGCTGGTTCTCACTGCAGCAAACTCAGTGCATGCAACAGGCTGGCACTGCCACACGCCCGGGCACGGCTCTGCTGCCAGGTGTGCGGTGCCCCACCGCCCCGGCCCCTGCCATCACCTACCTCAGCTCCGGGAAGCCCAGGAAAACTCTGCGTCACCTCCCATCGCTCCCTGTTTGCACAACTCCCCTCCCCGGGGATCAAGTCGGAGCGCGCCCGTGCCGACTCAGCTCCCGGTGCAGCGGGAACGCTGCCACGGCCGGAGCCTCCCCACGCGAGCCGGGAACCACCGCCGGCTCCGGGGCACCTGCGGGCTCAATCCTGCTCTGTACGTAATCCCAGAGCAAAGGTAGCCCTGCACCTCGGCGTGACCTGCCACGGCACGGGAAGGTGCTGAGTTGCAGTGCCCCAAAGCAAAGCACAGGGAGGAGGTTCTCCACGTCACAGGCATTGCACAAGGCCAAAGCTCCCCAAGAGCTCCCCTTGGAGCCTCCTCCCTGGCAGAGGAGCCCGGTGAGCGAGCGGGAATGCTGGGCTGGGCTGAGCCCTGACTTCTGCTGACTAATGGTGGCCCGGCAGCGTTACTCACACCCGCAGCACCCGTCCGTGCTGACACAGTGCGGCTCGGCTGCTCTTTGACCCAGCGATGGACCCGATTCCCCTGCTCCTTCCTCTGTGATTAACAATCCCTTTGGAAGGCACGCAGAAAAATGGTGCTGCTCGAGATGGCTCATGCCTCAGCCGGGTTTGTGTGGTGCCGCCAGGCTCCGAGCACGGAGCGTGTCCCTGTGTCAGGCAGCAGTCACCCTTTGGCTGTGGTTACACTGGGGTTGGGGTCTTGGTCTCCTCTCCTTGCTCTGGATCAAGCCATTGCTGTGTGGCCGGTGGTGGCCCCTGGCCTTAGCCAGGAGGAAGCTCAGGTCAGGGAGGTATTTCTGCCCCTGGAGTCACTTCCCGTGGATCCTGGCTGCTGCTGGTGCTGGAAAGGGACAAGCGTTGGTGTCAGTGCGGATGGGTCGGGCCCTTCATTCCAAATTGGCCAGCCTCCTTCAGCCCTCCCTAGCCAAGACCCTTCTGCAGGGGCAGGAGAGACCTGCCCAAGCCTGACTCTGAAGGTCTCTGCAGGCTGATCCAAACTTGACAACCTCCACCAGAGGACAAACCATCGTGTGTCCCATCTCCAGCTTCCCGGGCTTGGAGATCTCACCAGGGTTACAGTTCTGAAGCAAGCAGGCTACAGGTGGTCACCACCAAAAAATGTCCCAACTCTGCCAAAAATCCCAACCATCATCCCCAAGAGCAGGGCCCACCAGAGACTGGCAATAGAGAGTCAAGCTGGGTTCAAAAAGTTGTCCAGACCTGGCACAGACTGCCCAGGGCAGCGGTGGAGTCCCCATCCCTGGAGGGATTTAACAGACATGTGGATGTGGCACTTGGGGACATGGGTTAGTGGTGGCCCTGGCAGTGCTGGTTGGACTGGATGATCTCAGAAGGCTTTTGCAACCTTGATGATCTCATGATTCTGTGAAAAAGCAACTCAGCTTCAGCATCGCTGCTCCAAAGGGAACCGTTCTCTCTCCCTCCAACATGGAATAGGAGCTGGTGGCTGATCAAACACAGCTTGAGCGTATGGCTGGTGCTGTGTGTCACTGCCCTGGAGGCACCGGCACCTGCAGCCACCGCTGAGCAACCTCAGCCCTGCCTGAAGAGTCTCTGCAGAAAGCCAGCGATGCATCCATGTACCTTCAGACAGGAGCTGGCCCTCGAGAGCCACGTTTGACCTGGAGGACAGAGCTGTCCATAAAAACCACCTGAACAGAAAAATCTGGAGACCTCATACAAGGTCTCCTGCTTCAAAATGCCACCTTTTTCCAGGAAAACTAACTAAATCTTTTCTCCCATGCCCATGGAAACCCCCTTCTCCATCCCCGTCTCTCGCAAAACAAAGATAACAGAGTGAGGAGATGTTTCAAAACAGAGCGGATTTCTTTTTTCCCCCTGGTTTTTCTTTCAAGGAAAAACTTCTCTCTAAAATGACAGATTTTTGTCAAACATTTCACTCATGACAAATTGGCATTGTCATCGAGGAGAGCACTTGGCTGGGAATTTCGGAGGCGCTTCGGGAACCTCCATCTGCTTTTACCCAGTTAAAATCCTACGGCGGCGAGGTTGGAGAACGTAACGTGTGAGGCAAGGATTAATTAACATCGATCTGGCTCCAAAACCAGAGGCGGTGAGAGTAATTTTCATTGAGGAACTTGGCACAGCTTAGCACCTCCTCCTCCTCCAGTGCTGCCGGAGTATTTTAAGCTCCTGGAAATCACACGTGCATCACCAAGAGTTTTTGCAGTTATTAATTAAAGCCTCAATAGAGAGAAAAATCTTAATTTTTTTGGTTAACTCCCTACCCAAGGCCGTACACAGCAACTCTCCCCTTCTTTATAACGGCACTGCAAAAGCTGTTTGCAATGTAAAGAGGCAAAAAAGCAACGGGGAAAGGGCAAACATCATTATGCTGGTTCCAATCTCATTTGGTACAACTTCCTGAGCTCATCACAGTTATTTCTATTGTGTTTTTTAATTTTATCATGAGGATTATAGTTATCATCACAGACATTTTATGTCTAACTTCTGGGTTCTTTACAATATTTTCATTCAAATGCTAAAAGGCTGTAATGAGACTAAGATAATGGCCCACAAATATAAATGACACAGATCAGAATAGGGGGAAATTGGTTAAAAAGGAAAACAAATAGAAATTATCCATCCTAATTTGCATTCAAAGACAGTAGCTGGGGAAAAAAATGAATGTATTATGGAGAAGGAGGTTTCACCTGGTACCTGAACCCAACAGAACCTGCTGCACTTCTGCAACATCTGGATCCAGCTGCAAATGTCACCGACTCCTCCCTGCCCTCCCCAGCTTCGTCAGCACTAACGAGGCGAGGGATGGCACAGACAGCTGCACGTCTGTGGCCGTGCAGGGACAGGGTGGGCATCGATCAGCAAAACGTGAGTTCTCCGAGAGCTTTGAACCGCTGAACCCCACCAGAATCAATATTTTCCTTTTTAAAACAATGCTGGGGGGAAAAGCACATCTCATATAGATTCAGCGTTACTCTGGGTTTTACATTATTCATTGAACCTCATCCCATGTCATGCTGCAGTGAATATATTACCATATATGATGATACAAAAATTACACGACTCCTGCAAATACCCGATAAAGTGTCAGGCTGGGCTGCTAAAGGAGCCTCAATCGCTCATTAGCAACGTGTAATTACGCTGCCATACGCCGGGGTTGTGCCTGTGCCACCAGTCACTTTGGGGGGAAAGAGAAGGAAAATAATAATAATAATAATAATAATAATAATAATAATAGCAAAATAATAATGAATCAGGCAACAACAAACCCCAGAGCTGCACGGTGGGTCTTAAACTTTGGGAAACGTTTTCTTGTTGAAGCCTTATCTCCCCTGCAGCACATCCAGGAATGTCACTGCAAGGCCACCAAGGGCCACTGTGTCCCCAGAGCCTTCCAGCTCAGCCCACCCGAGCAGGGATCCTGGGGGGCACTTGGAGGGAACAGGCTGCATGCAGAGAAGTAACAGGGAAAATGGGAAGTCTGTCGGGAAAGGTTAATGATTTATTCCCGTGTATAAATGTGCTTCTATTTCTAAAAATGGCTTTGCAGCCTCAGTGCCACGTGTGGCTCGAACGGGGCTGAAGGGGGGCAGCTCCACTCTGATATTGGCCACTGTCTTTATACCCAGGTATTATTGCCTTTTTAAATTATTATTTTTTTTAAGCTGCCCGGGAGCTTCCACAGAGTTTCAAATAAGCAACGCTAATGCTCTGTCTTCATCAACCACTCCACTTACATATATATATATATATATATAAATACATGTGTATTAGGGAATCAGTATAGAAAACAGGTTTTTATGACACCCACACAACCTGCTGCATTCATCAACACGACCAAAACTTACCCAAACCCCATTTCTTTACCCCCAAAACCTGCCAGTCACCGGGCATAGGCTTGCTTACATGCACAGACTCCAAGTGATGCTACAGCGCAATTTTTGGTTGCTTGCAGGAATTGCAAAGACAAAAAAAAAAAAGTGGGAATAAAGCCTGGCTGGGATGGCTGGGATTTGTGAGGCAGGTTAGGAAAGCCCAAGAGGCTGCACAGATCAATGACCCCGTGAGCCCGGACATATCCCGTTCCCCTCCCGCCACTGTGTGTATCAACAGAATATTTATAAATCAATTGAAAGCAATTAATCAGCTAGAGAAAGATAAGGGATAATGAAGAAAAGAGATTAGCTGGCGATGCACAAACAGGGCTCCTCCAGGGAGGAGCTGCTGTGGTTGGAAGCCTCCTCTGCAAAGCCTATTAGCTCCACTTAAAAAAGAAATTTAAAAGATGCAACCTGAATAATTAAAAGGAAGAGTTAATGGTTGATGCTAACAGCTTCTAAAAACCTGCAGCAGCCGTGTTTGTTAACCAAAGGGACCCGCAGATAAACCACTGCTCCACAGCTGCAGCTGGAGCCCCACATTCCTGCATGGAGCCCAACATTCCTGCATCCCCTGGCACGATGGATCCAGGGAGGCTCACCTGGACACCATGATTTGCACGGGGCCACCGTCCTGCTGGGTTCACTTAAGTGACCAATCCTTGGAGCTGAGTTATAGACAAGAACAGAGAAATGACTCCAGGATGTGAGAAGAAGCCTCCAGGGATGTAAATCCTAATATTACCCACCAGTGTATCCCATGGTAGCCTTCCAATCACCAACCCGCTCCTTGTTGGCTAAGCCAGGACTAAATACACTGCTGGGTTGGTTGCCAACTGAAAAATTAACCTCTGGGCAGGGCAGTCAACATTTCTGCCACTTTCTGTATATTTTCCTACTGATTTTCCCACTCTAATCCTTCCACGCCAAACTCTGGGGAGGGGTGGCTCAGGGCAGGACCAGCAGCGCTTTCCTTGGCTGTACTGCTGCCAGTAATTATTCATTTCACACCCAGAAGATGCCAACCCCAGGGCTGAGCTTAATCCACTCCGCAGGGCCAGCACCACTATCATGAAGGACTGGGTGCTTTTGGCCAAAATAACATTCTGAAGCTGCCACTTCATTTTTGAGGAGCACCCAAAAATGCCCCATCCCCCGGCTGTGACGTGCATCCTGGGGATATCTGTGAGGAGCTTTCCCAAGTTTATGGGGAAATTGGCAGCCTCCTGCAGTGCTGTGGGATCCCATCTGAGAGCTGGCAGTGGGTGGGCATTTAATCAGGAAGACCCACCAGTTCAGAGGACTAAACACAGCATTTCAGTGCAATACTTGCCTTTTTCAAGTAGTACTCAACAAAATTGCCAGGTCAGGGCTGGAGCTCACAGGTTTTTTTTCAGAGGAGAAGGGTAAACATCTCCCCACCTTCCTCGCCAACCTGCAAGGCAGCAATTTAACCTTCAAGGTAGAGCTCACATTCATTTAGTAACAGCCCTTATCTACAGGCTGGGGCTGGAATAATTCCACCGAGAACAATATATAATAGATAAAAATAACTGCACTGCAGCACGGATGGCACGGGCAGCTTCCTCCCTGCCCATCGATTTCATGGCAGGTGATGGGCTGACAGCAGGAAAACTCCCTAAGTCCTGATGCTTAGGGGGCTAATGTTGATTTAACAGGACAATGCCGGTCTTGGCAGGTGTGAATCCACGGGCTGAGCCCACATCAGGCTCTCCAGAAGCCCCAGTGCATCCTGATCCCACCCCACTGCCCTTCACCCTGAAGGACCCACAGTCCTGTTTCAAAACCCTTATTTTTCCCCTCTTATTTTTAATATTTTTAAAAAATAAATAAAATAAACTTGAAGGTATTTCCAAGTGCCCATGCAGCAAGAGAGAGATTTTACTTACCTATTACTCACCATTGGTTGAACTTCTAATCTATGCTTATTAAAACGTTTCACAGCAAAGCTTGTTCTACGCTGCCAGGAGGTTCAGAACAAAAATTGAACACCTGGAGGTTTTTAAACCATTTTTTTTCCACCGAAGTCTTACTTCCACCCTGAATATCACAGCAGACCTGTCTGTGATGAAACAAATTTACCCATGCCCATGAAACCACAGAATGGTTTGGGTTGGAAGGGGGCTTAAAGCTCACCTTGTTTCACCCCTGCCATGGGCAGGGACACCTCCCACCATCCCAGGCTGCTCCAAGCCCTGTCCAACCTGGCCCTGGACACTTCCAGGGATTGGGGTTCCTAACCTCTCTGGGCAAAATAACCAAATTGACCCCAAATCAGTACTGGAAATTAGGTTTTTCAGTCTAAAAACGAGGAGGCAAATGCCAGCCAGTACCAAAAATATGCTTGTTTTTCCAAAATACCCACAGTGTTACAGGATGGGAGTGTGGCAACGGGTGGTGTAATGCTGCCCCATCTATTTTACACACATTCCCAAAGGCAGGAAAAGCCATTTAAAGCTGGGAGGGCTGCACTGGGTGCCTGCCTAGAATTAAACACCACGCTAGGTAGCAAAGTTAATAAAAGTGACAGCCTTTTATTAATCTTGGCTCCTGCTGCAGTGCTCGGAGGCGGCAGGGAGCTGCTCTCATGGAGTTATCAGGGCACTGCACCAGGTAAACCTGGGGCTGGGAGAATAGAATGAAATCGAAATTTTAAATAAAATAAAATAAATCAACTAAAACCAAAGGGGGCAGCAGAAGGCACAGAAGCTGTATGTCAAAGCCAGCAGCACAAGCCCCAAGTTCTGGCAGCATCAGGGTGAGGACATATGGGTTGGAATGTGGGGCTGGATCCCTGTGGAACGAGATCAACTGTTGGGAGGGTGGAAAAACACATCCCACAGAAGCAGGGCACGTGAGGATACACTGAAACCCAGCTAAGCAGAGGGGGAAAAAAAAAATCATGTGTTTTATTTCCATCCAGATGAAGCAAACCAGTGATGCTTCCTGGGGGAAGCCACTCTCTGCAATGTTTTATCTGGAGAGCCCAGGGAAGTCGAGCCCTGCAATTGCTGCGGCAGCAAAACGCCAGGTGAGTGAGCAGGGAGCAGGTGAGAGCATCAGGCTCCAAGAAAACACGATCCCAGTGGCCCCAGATGCTGCACCGTGGCTGGAAATAGGTGGTGGAATGATCAGTTTGATTTCCAAACTGCACTAAATATCTTCCCAAGCTCCCCAGGAAATAGCCAGTGCTCGGTTAAGGTCACAGGGGGGATGTGCAAACCCTCCCATGCCCTGTTGTACTTGGTCAGAGGATCCCAGAATGGTTTGGGCTGGAAGTGACCTAAAGCCCATCCAGTGCCACCCCTGCCATGGTCAGGGACACCTTCCCCTACCCCAGGTTGCTCCAAGCCCTGTCCAGCCTGGCCTTGGACACTGCCAGGGATCGAGGGGCAGCCACAGCTGCTCTGGGCACCCTGGAAAGCTCCTGCCACTCTTGCATGGGACGGCAGCCAGGGGACAGTGACACTGCCATGAGGAGGAATCCTGGTTCCAACATGACATGCTTGATACTCCCGAGATAATCCAGGGATAAACAAGGGGCAGCTGGGAAGAGAGGTGGGACAGGAGTAAAGAGGAAGAGAAGAGAGAGTTTACTGGAGCAGGACGTGCAACAACAGCAGCTGCCAGTTTTCGTCACTTCGTCACAAATCTCGTATTAATGATTCCATCTGGATTCCTCTTTTCTTTCTTCTCGTCCCAAACTTTATTTTTTTTTAACTCAGGCTCATGAAAATCTCATAAATAAACTTCCATGACCAGTATGGAAAAGACCCTTGCATTTTCCCCCATGTGCTGCACAAGGCTCAGCAAGCAAAGCCGACAGGAGGAACCCTTATCCCTCCCACTTCTGAACCCAAACCATGATTTTCGAATAGCCAGAGCTAGAAAATGAAAACAAGGAATACATGATCCTAAGAGACAAGTACCCAAGAAGCAATCCTATTAACTCAAAGCTAAATATGATCAAGAGTAATAATTCAAGTATGGGTTTTCAATGTGGTACTTGAGGAAGACAAAAAAGATGTTGTTTCCTGCTGTTTATTCACATAAAGGCTCCGAAGCCATCCACCTTTTCTGCACTGCCCTCACAGGACCTCTCCCGAGCTGTGCCCAGCACTGGGCATTTTCCCAGAAAAAACATTGTTGTACTGAAAAAATGAGGCCAATAATAACAAAAAAAAATACCCAAAGCAACGGGGGGATTTGGAGGAGATAAAAAAAGCCACAGGCAAATGCAATTCTTTCTACTTGGTGCAAGCACCAGGGTTTGGGACCAGGATGGGAGAAGGGGCACCCAAATGACTCCAGGATTAGGTTTAAAACTGGGAAAATTAAAGAAATAACTGGTCATTCACACACCAGCCACCCACTACACCCCCCACACACTGCTGAGCACACACAAAAGATTTCAAAGACTCAAAATTCTTCAAAACTCTTTTTTTTTACTAGGCAAAACAGGCATGTTTTTTTAATAACCCAGCTGTTTTGTTCTAGGACAGGATGCTGGCCAAGTCCTCTCTCTCAGGGGCCGCCCGCGAGACCAGAAGAAAAAGTATCTAAAATTCAGGCTGGGTGAAAGGGTCTCCATTTCAATATTTCTAAATATAAAAGTCTCAGCGATGCCTGAAATAATTCAGAAGTTTTAGGAGAGGCACAAGTTGAGCCACTTTCGGCAACTGCTCTTTTCACCAATTTCCCCCCCAGCTACGCCACAAAAATGATGGAAAAATCCCTTTATTTTCTTAAGGGAGATTCACCCTCGCGCCACAGTCCCCGCAGGAGTACAAATATTTGATGCAATCGGAAAGAAAACAAAACCGTCCCGAAATGACAACTGAGAGGGAAACAATCTGGGAAGTTTTAACCTTCAAAATCTGTCTCTTAATCCTGGTTGTGATTTCTGCGAAGGCGAGGGAGGAGAAAAAACACAGCCCGAGCGGTGTCTGCTCCTGCCTTACAAAGGCAACTTTAAATGGGATTTTAAGAGAACATGACTAGGCCAGAGTTAATGCTATTAAAATTCAAAGTGCAAAGACGGCCGATAATCCCAGCCGGTTCCTGGGACAAGAATCCGATCGTGCAGCACACAGAGATTTGGTGCTGCTCGCTGCTATTGATTTCCTTTTATTGGAAGGGGGGGGAAAAAAAAGGAGAAGGATCAACAAGGAAACCCAAAGCTCTTTGTCAGCCCAGCTCGCTTTCAACACCCGCGGCTCAGCAAGCGGAAAGGAAACCGCTGGCAAACGGAACGCAAAAACATAGGAAAAATGGAGATTTGGAGAGAAAATCATCCCCTGGGCTGTCAGACCTGCCCAGGCATGGATGTGCCTGCCTGGGAGAGCTGGGGAGCAGCAGCACAGCGTGGCCTGGAGCGGGGCACAGCGCAGGCAGGAGGTGATGCAGCTGCAGAACAGCCCCAGAGCATCCGCAGCAAGACACGGCCCATGAACACAAAATACCTCCCTCGGACCTGCAGCACTGCCCTGGGAGCTCTGGACACCTGAAATCCCAAACTCGATCATGATCCTGTGCACCTTCATTTCCTGCACGTATCAACCAGGCTCTGCAGCTGCAGGAGCCGCTGAGGGACCACTTAAGAGGAAACAAGTGGAAATGCAGTCCCTGTATTTATACACACAGACTATTTCTATTTTTAAATTATTTTTTAAATTTTTTTTTTAAGCACATGGTCACATACCGCCTTGATTTTGTACCAATTAATCCTACAGCAAGAGATTTTCCTCTGTCCTTCAGCCACTTGCAAAATCCTCCCGAAAGACTGCTGGGGGTTATGGAGGAATTATGTTGGTTAGTGAGCCAGTTATTATCCCTCTGATAAGAGCAGCTGATCTGGGCAGAGAGGCATTGGCTCCACGCTATTTGCAAAGAAAAATTAAAGCAGAGATAGTGGCAGGTTTGCTCAGCTCCTGCCTTATCTCCAAAGCGTGGCAGAGATATTATTCGATGCAGCTCCGGCCAGGGAAGGAAAGCAGGGCTCCAGGGGAATTCAGCAAAGGCAGCTTTTCCAGGCACTGGCAGCTGTAAGCACTGTGGAGAAAATCAAAATACAGCAACAGAGGTGTGCAGGGGCACCTGCATGCCTGGAGTTTTGGGAACAGACACCTGGAAATTGGGTGTCCTGTGACTATGGCTTATTACATGGAGAAAAGCACCTATAAACCATGCCACCTGCAAGGTGTCAGGAATTCCCCTCCCTAGTGGATGTAACCGAGCTGGACAGGCTGAAAGCAGCCCTGAGGGGAGGCTGCAGTCCCAGGAGGGCTGGAAGCACCGGCTGCCCTGCAGAGAAATCCCTGCAGCATCCCAAGCAGCAACTCCAGAGAAAACGTGTCCAAAAGAAACTCTCCCCTGCCTTCACAGCTATAAATAGGGCAGGACTGGATGTTATCTGTGGTGCTTAACACACTTGGGAACCGCTGGGAAATGATTTGGAATTAAGGAAAATTTTTTTGGGTTTTTTTAAAAATTTTTATAACATTTTATTTTTAGATTTAGGGTCACCAATGGAGCTCCCTGGAGCTACTCATTGCCCTGAGCCTGGTTGGGAGAGGGCAGCACCACACAAAGCTCTCCTCAGCGTGAACAGAGATGAGGACGTGGAGCAGGACAATGAGGTTTGTCCCAACACCAGCTTTTCCCTGGGAATTTCATGTTTGGGAGCAGTTCCTTTCCACCCTCCTTAGCAGCTGTCATTATTTGGGTTCAGTTCATACCACCAGGTCCCATTTGTACCTCCAAGGGGGTTTATAAGCCTTCGCCACCCCGTAACAGGAGCACAAGGAGATTTACATGCAGGAGTCTCTCTCCAAATGTACTCCAGGGAGGAAAAGGGTATTCTTGAGGAGATAACCGTATTTTAAGGGCTGGGTTTTTAATTTTAAGACATATTTTAATCCAAATTGTTTGGACCCGAGGACCAGACAAACGGCATTTACTCCAGCCACTTCTCATGGTCTCTGCTCTGCCGTCACAGCAGAGGAAGGGAAGAAAAGCAGATCAAAAGATCCATGTGGGGAAAATAATGAGTTTGGATTGTGCTGGTGGCACAAGGTACAACACAGAGCGAGGCAGGAACAGAGAAATCCATGTGTGATACTGAGTTTCTTTTACCTACTACTGGGCTTTTGAGTACACCAGGTATTTGAGGAAAGATGCAGGTAAACCCAGAGCAACTGCAAACCTGTTGCAAATGTGAATTGAAAACTTAATTTTTAGATAACCCAGGAGGTTTTTTTTTGAGGGAGCCATAACAGTGCCTGCCCTGATGAAGCAAAAATGGGGCACAGAGGGGACCCCAGGGGCTGAGCCCCCAGTGCTGGCAGCGTTTCCTTCGGCACAGGGCTCACCTGAGCGAGCACCCGGTGTGGGATTAGGGGTGATGGAGGAAGCAAACCCCACAAGGCAAGATGGGCTGATGGCTCTGCAAGCACTGCCAAAATATTTTAGGGAGCAGCTGTGCCTTACCGAAAACATGGACAATCATCCCGGCTCCCTGCCCGAATCCCAGCCACCCGCATATGGCATTTCCCTGCTTAGGAAATTGCCACAAGGCCTATTACTTTCCACAGCAGTTGTTGAAGGGCCATTAGAACAAACCAAATGAGAGGCTAAATTCTCCTGAACACACCATTTTGATCATTACAGCCCTCTCATACTCTGCAACATCCAGCGAGGGAGGGACGAGGGAGGCTGCCAGGCTGACCAAAGGGATGCTCAGCCCTGCCTCCAAAGGCTGAAAATTGATTGTTCCCCCCTTGTTTTCTGCAGAACAACCACTGCTTGCTCCTCAGACTCACTTGTGAAGGATTTTAGTGTCTCAGGATACATGTCCTTACCCTCAGCTCCCACAGGGACATTCCCACCAGCCCCTGTGGATTCTGCAGTGCACCACGGACTCTGCACTTCCCAGGTCCTCTCCACCTTCTGCAGGGGCTCCCAAGAATAACTTACTGCAGTCTTAACATTACTCACTTATACATGGAGGCCTTTTTGATTTAAATTGTTTAATTTGAAGTCAAAAGCATGTTTTAAATTAACACACACAATGGGGGGGGGAAGGAAGCACACTCCAAAAAAATAATATTTGCAAGAGATAATTCCACACATGAATACTCTCCATCATCTCCCTATCCCCCAGTTCTCCTCTTATCTATCCCCAAAGCTGCAAATGTTAACTTCAAAGCCAAACAGTCTTTTTCCAAGTGGAAATCCATGGACTGGTCCCCAGTGGATGTGGGGAGCTGAGGGGCAGCTGGGATGCTCAGCCCCAGGCAGTGTGTCCTAGGAACTGGTGAGTCCCCTCCTCCCTCAGGGATCACTCCCCCCAAAACCCCCACGACACCCCACTGCACATGTAACACACACACTGCCCCGGCTGCTGCATCTTCCCATGGAAAATGCCAAGGAGCCAGACCTGCCCTTGGCAGGGACTGCCCAAGGATGGGGAACTTCACGGTCCTCAGTGCAAGACATTCAGCATCCCAGAAATAACCCCCAGGAGGATGTGGGGAGCTGGGGAATGCTCCATCTAACTGGATTAAGCTCCAAAATCATCTTTGGAGATGCAGCTAAGCAGCAGCTCTCCCCAGAGCAGCCGGGGAGCTACAGATGCAAGCACAGACCTAATTCCTCTCCATGCAGCAGACCCCTGGCATTTATCTCCGCTGCCTAAAGATCCGCTGGAGCCCCGAGGATCTCACCATGAATCAGCAGCAGCCAGAGCTCTGCTCCCTCGAGCCCCCACCTCAGCACAGCAGCATTAATTCCTCCCCCCCCCAAAAAAACCTGCAGCAAAGCACAGAGCAAGAGGCAGCATTTCAGAGGAGCTGCAATCCCGGGCTTTGCAGCCCCGACATCTCACATGAAAGGGAGGAATTTCCCTCCCAGTGAATAGCGGTTTATACATTCCTTGGCAGCCTGTTACCATTAGCAAACACAATCTGTATTTCTGCCTCGCTCATTTGTTTGCCAAGTGCATTGGAAAGGAATATTTTATCCGCTGCCAGATAAAACCCGCAAGCGACCGTGCCCAGCGCTTCACTGCAGGTACGGGGTTTGCTCCTGCAAAGGGACACCTCCAAACACCCCACCTGAACAAACTGCCCCCCAAATGGGTCTGAGAGTTCAACACAAGGGTGGGGGGCAAGGAGGTGTCACCCCAGCCCCTCTCCTGGCCTGGGATAAAAGGCGGTGGGATAAGGGGAAAGCTGGCAGCACCAGAGCGTGGTTTAAAAGCTCATGTTGGATTTGGGACAGAAAAGAGGAGAAGCCCTCCAGCTCCCAGCCCGAGCTGCCACCTGCGCCGCCGCCTCAGCGAGCGCCGGTCCCTGCCAGCGCCTGCAGCTCCCGGGGGTTTTGCCTTCCTGCAGCTCTGGCCCAAGCTCAGCCCAGCTCCTGGACCTTAACCCTCGGTTTAAACCAAGCTGCTTTCAGCTCGTGCCCCAGCTCCTTTGCCTAGGATACCATTTAAACAAAACTCCCCGAAAATGCCCAAACCAGACATTTGTGGTTCCACAAGTGTTTTTTTTCCCTGCCCTTGGTGATCTGCACATCAAACGCATGAAAAAACAGACAGAAGAAAGGACTTGTTTGAGTTATTTTCTCTTTCCTCTGACCCAGCTCTCGCAGCCGAGCCTTTCCCGCATCCCCAGTGCAGCAAAGTTCTGAACACACATGGGAAGAGATCCTGGGAAAGGGGAGCAGCCAACTCACAAAGTCCCATCATCCAGCCTCAGTAAGCTTAAAAAGCCTTTTTTTTCCCCCCCCTAGATTTTAATTTAATTTTTTCCCCCATTTCCTGCCTGTATTCTGCTCCTCCAGCTGGAACATGCTCCCACGCAAAACTCCTCCAAACCCACACCAGGGGCTATTCCTATGGGAAAAGCAGCTCCAGCGCCGGCTTGGAGCCCCAAAAAGCACCCCCAGGACAACACACACTGCCAGCATCAGCTCCTTGACCCATTACTGTGAGACTCCCCCACCCCGGCAGCCCCCACAGCCAGACTAGAACTACTGACCTGCATCTGGGAAGCTCCCAAATCCCACTGGCAATTCCCACAGCCATCCGGTTCCACCTTTCATTTCCAGAGCAACCTTTCCCCTCTTTACTTGGCTTCCAAGTTCATTTGAAGACATTAACCTAATTACAGCTATCTCTGGCATCGTTTTTGTCTCCCTCTCACTCCCCCTGCATTCAGGCAAGGTCGATTTTGCAGCTTATCCCAAAAATTCCTGCTTGTTTGGGGTTTTTTTTTCCGCAACAGTTCCGCTTCAGCCAAAAGGCGGGAGAAAAGGAGATGCTGTAGGGGAGTGAGAATAAATGGAAAAGGCTGTGCCAAGGGTGGCATGAGGGGAAAAAAAATCATTATTTTAAATTAAGAATTAAGAATTAAGAATACAGCTGCTCCCCGGATACTGTTTGAGCTAAGGATGGGGCGATTCTGGAGAAGGCTGGCAGGTGTGGAGCAGGCAGCTCAGTTTTATTCCCTCCTGGCAGCCTGCAGCTAATCTGGGGGGCACAGAGGATGACCCCCATTACACCTCTGCAGGCTGCATGCCCGGAGGTGCTGGAGAGCTGGGATCCCTCACTTCAGGGTGCATTTTCAGCAGTTATTTAAGATTAAGCAGGATTTTCAGGAGCACCTAAGTCGTTTAGGTGCCTAAATCCCACCGAGAGTCCCTTTGAACACTGCCACCTTCCCACATCCCAGCCGGTGATTATTGGTGTCATCAGACACTCAGACACCCCCAGGCACGCTCCTAATCCCAGGGCTGGGAGGCTGCCGACCATCACCAGCTGACCCAGCTCTGCAATATGTGGAATATGTGGGCAGGGATTCCCCATTTGGGCACTTCCAACTTGTTCCACCTCCAACCCTTCCATGTCTGACCAGGGAGTTCAGGTTTCTCCCTTTTTTTTCCCTCCCTCTTGCTCTATCTGGGTGAGCATGGGGTGAAGGGGAGATCACTATCTACAAAGCCTCTTTGAAATGGTTGTGCAACAACCCCCCTGCATTTCCTCCTGTTCCACACAGGCCCCCAGCCCTGCCCTGGTGTAGGATAAACCTTTAAACCAAGGGACAACCCACGAGGGAGATGTGGCAGCACCCTGGGCCCACGGATGGAGCTGCAGTTCTTGGAGCTGCCCAGTGCTCCAGCTGTGGGTGCTGCAAATCCCCCAGGCAAACACTCCATCACCCCAAATTTGGGGTGATTTTTACCTTTTTGAGGTCGCAAGGAGAGGTGATGCAGCTGCAAGAGGTGCTCTTGGGGGTGCAGAACCTCCCAGTTTCTTTCCTGCATCCTCAAGCCATTTTAATTCTATGGACCTCTCTGATAATACAGGGAAAGAACGTGCCAAGGCATGTGTTTGGCTTCTACCATGTCAAATACATTTTAACTGGCGATAATTCCTGCATGCCTGGTATATCCAGGTGAAAATGAACCCTGCGTGCTCCTCTCTGCTCTGCAGGTTAATGTTCCTCAGGCAAGTTGGTATTAAAACCAAGGGGCTGGAGCAGTGGGAATGAAAAACTCAGCTTTTAAAGGGCAGCTCTCCCAAAAGCATCATGAGGTGTTTAAACTTGTCTCCAACCTGGGAGCAAACTCCTGTTTTAATAACTGTAAGGGATTTGGGGAGATTCTCCCCTTCCTCTGCTGCACGGGAGGGACATGTGGCATTAAAGCAGCACCTGGGGGGGGGGCACATTCCCATTTTATCCCACGTACAGGCACAGCAGCCTGTACGTGCTCAGGGGGAGATGCACAGCTCTCCATCACCTCCTCCAGGCTGTAATATTTTGATCAATAGCCTCATTCACATCGAGAGGCTGATGAAGGCACCCACTGTTTGCTTCTCCCTCCCTTGGACCAGGGAACAAACACGGCAGACCCGGGAGGGATGGAGCCCCCGCGGCAAATCCGCACGGACACGGATGGTTTGGGAATTATCTGCTGGGCGAGCAGCTATCGACCCGGGCTACAAGTGCACGAGCAGCCAGGAACCTGAATGGGGTTGTGATTAATCCACATGCACACACGTAAAGAGCTGAATTTATGGGATATTTTTGTTTCTTGGTTCGTTCAGCCAGCTTTAATTACACCACGGCCAGATGGATGCTCCATAGCGTTGAGGTCTCTGCCTTCTCCCTCTCCCCAAGCTGGCTCCAGCCAGCACTGGGCTCGTGCAAAGGCAGTAGGAGGGGGGTGCTGGTTTGGGGGGCTCTGTGGCAGGATGAGCCCCAGGACCATCCAAAGAGCCTGTGATGGAGCCACAGCAGCTCCTCCCGCACCAAGCAGGCAGGGGTGAGTTTTAGGCAGCATTTAGCACAGGTAGTCACCACCCTGGGCAAAATACTGTGGGGTACAGGTCTCCAGGGTTCCCACCCCCTTTGCATTTTCTCCCCAGTGCCCACCACCTTTGCAGGTCCAGAACTGGCAGGTGGGAATGGTAATAATTCAAATATTCCTCGGGGAGTGCTGGCAAGAAAAGCAGAAATCTTCCCTTTGAGCCGTGTGTGAAAGGCAGTCTTTGTGCTCAGGAGCATCGCGTGCCTTTGGAACCCGTGCTGGAAATCTGAACCCAATCTGATGGGCGCTTTCATTTTATTTTTTCCAAAACAAACCAAACAACTCTATATAAACAAAATCTGCCAAAGCTCCTGTTCTCCCTCACCTGTCTGATTATTTCTTCCTCTCTTGCTTTTCCTTTATCAAAATAAACAAACACTATCTATTGATTCTGACGGTTCTCTGAAGATTTGTGGCAGAAAGCTGAAGTTCCCTGAGTTACTGAGGATGCTCACTGGTTGGAAATGCTTCCTTGGAACAAAAAAAGAGATAAAAAAGTGGCTATATCATAGAAAAGGACATGCTTTGCTTCCTCAGACTGGAAGGAAGTGTGAAGTATGACTTTGTTAATAATTCATTTTGACAAGTCTCCATCCTTCCTGCCTTTTTTTTTTCTAATCCAGGATACACTAGGAAAATCAATACAAGAAATACAGAGTTTTGCTTTTATTTTATCTTCCAGAAAGCAGCAGGGCTCACAGACCCTGCATCTCCTTGCACCCAGCACATCCAACCATTTCCACCAACCTTTCCTGCAAAAGCACATTTTCCTATTTCATCTAAACGATAGCACGAAATTAAAGGCTGAGCTTTGCCCAATACCTCCTGCAACCCACAAAACTTCAAATTAACCTTTTGCTTTCAGAGTAATTAATGCTGCAACACCACTAATGACCTGGTTGGATTCCAATACACCGGAGAGCTGCTCCAGCCCGATTGGGATGCCCTTGGTCCGCACTGGAGGCGGAATTATAATCTTCTTAAGGAACGCTGTTCAGCTCAGTAATTGCCTTACACTGTAAAATCCTGCAGAAAAAAACTTGCCCTCCAGCATATTTGATATGTTCTGGTCCTTGGCTGAGCTCTGCACAAGTCCATTGGACTCTACTGGCCTTTTTCCCCTTTAAATTTTACTTTTTTGGGGTTTTCTCTATGGTTACCGTGGCAGGTTTCAGCACGTTTCATGCACAGGGAATGACAGCACCAGAGAAAACGACAGAGACCACAATACAAGGTCCTCAAGACCAAAAATCACAGGAAATCACACAAAAGAAATCTGGATTAAATCAGCCCCAATAGTTCAAATTGAGCTACCTTCGCCCTAAAGCAGGAGTCCAGCCCAAACTCACACCAGCCCCAGATTTCTGCTGTTTACTCACCCACACAACCCAGAGTGATGGTCAGGCCCCCTGGGGGTCACCAACCTTGTGTTCCATTTATCTTCACTGGCAACTCTATTAAAAACCTCAAATGCCTCACTCATGAAGCATCGAGATTTTGTCCCAAACCTACCTTGAGCTGACCTCTGGCCATCAATTACAGAGGAGAGCCCATGGAGGGGGGAGCACTCAACCAGCTCTGCTCATTTCCGTAGCTTGGGGCAGCATCCTCTGCCACCCTGGTCTTCCAAACCCACCCTTCCCTGCCAATGTTCCCACTTTCCCCATTATCTGCTAACAAACAACAAGGAAAGACCCCAGGGAAGATATTCAAAGCAGTTGCTGGAAATCAGGAGCTTCATCTAAGCCCAGACAGGGTCGATATCACCTCCAGCTACGCAAAACCAACCCACAGGTGGCTTGTAACAACATTCCCTTTGTTCACAAAGCCCTCAAGTTCATTTGCACTGAGCTTCTTCTCCAAATAACTGGGATTTGCCCCCAAAACCTGGGAGTGTTGGTGTGGCACAACCACCCCAGGTGGTTCCCCTCCAGGAGAACTCGGTGCCTGCGGCTGCGTTGCCTGAGGCTGCAAACAAGCTCCCTTCTGCCTATCAGGCTGCTGGCTTTTTTTCCATTTTAAGACTCATGATCACTGCTTTAAAGAGGGAATTAAACTGATGGATTGTGGATGATGTAAAACCTTGATGTCCTAGGAAACTGCACAAATAAATGTTATCAGAGTAACTAAACGGGGAGACAAGCTGATTTTGACACTAAGGGGGATTGAGATAGTCTGAGTTTTCTCCATCTTCCCTGAATCACACAGTCCTGGTATCGCCCATGTACAAAACCACCTGCAAATCAGTCACCCTGCAGGAAAGGGCTCGATCCGGAGCAACTTCAGCCCAGAGAATTCTCCTTGTGTTCCACTGAGGAGACCAAGCCATGGCCACCCACCTCCCACCACTGTTGGTCTTGGACTGAGACCAGAAGCAACCTCAAGAAAGGCAAGAGTTTTTTTGTTCAGAAATGCAAAATCAGCACTAATCACCTTGTCAGGGTATCAGCTCACGCTCGCTGCCAGCACATCAGGCCAGCTGTGCATCTGCACTTCCTCATTTGGCCACTAACCTGCTTTAGCAATTACAGATAATTAAAACATCTCCTCTCAGCCATTCTGGTTTCTGGTGTGCCCAGGTCCTGGTTCTGCTCTGGAGCTCAGCTGGAAGATGAAGGATGGGGGAAACTTTCAGGGGTGCAGACCAGAGTGTTCCCATCTAATCTCTGCAGCAGCACGACGACTCACGCTGATGGGAGACGTGACTGGTGCTGGAAGGTGAGGAGGACCAAGGCAACCCCTCTGCTCTGCACAGGGATGCTCTTTTCAATTTGCAGGCCAGAATGCCACATTAAATAAGCCCAGTCAGGTGCAAGAACAGACCCTGAAATCTAAGGAATACAAGTAACTTCATCTGCTGGGGGAACGCAGTGCCAAAGCCACCACGAGCCATGGGGAAGACCAGGCAAACACCTGCCCCCTTTCACTGCACACGGGGAGACTGTTTCTGTGGTCCAAATGTCCTCGAGCTGGTAAAGGTTATCAAAATACCAGGGTTTGGAGAAAGGGGGATGTTCCAGCAATGCTCCCTAATAACAAACACCAAAGCAATCCCTTCCAGGAGGAGATAAAGAATTTCTTCCTCCCCTGGCAATAAATCAAAGGCCACTGTTCAGCTGATGGGAATTGATTTTTCTCCCTTCCTCTGCACTTTGAGAGCGGCGGGACCGTGGTGAGAGCCCCCAGACGTGACAGAGCCCAGCTGATGGCAGGGAGGGGACGTGGTGGGGACATTTGGCACCAGCACACGGCATTCCCAACCCCCGTGCAGCACGGCCACCCTGCTCCTGCCCTGAGCCCCGATGGAGAGACACACGGAATGGAATCATTTAGGTTGGAAAAGCCCTCCAAGATCACCCAGTCTAACCACTAACCCAGCACTACCAGACCACCACTAAACCATGTCCCCAACTGCCACATCTGTCTTTGAAATCTTCCAGGGATAGGGACTCCACCCCTGCCCTGGGCAGCTGTGCCAGGGCTGGATAACCCTTTTGGTGAAGAAATTTTCCTTAATATCCAACCTAAACCTCCTCTGGTGCAACTTGAGGTCGTTTCCTCTTGTCCTGTCACTTACTACCTGGGAGAAGAGATTGACCCCCACCTGCCTCTAACTTCCTGTCAGGGAGTTAATGAGAGCAAAGCCCCAGCAAAGCCCTTCCCAAAAGTAAAGGGAACAAGTGAACTTTAGTTGGCAATGAATGAGATTTGATCCAGATAAAAATGGGGGGGATGGGATTGGGATGGGGATGGGGATGGGGATGGGATGGGGATAGCATGGGATGGGATGGATGGGATGGGAGACAACCCCCCTGCACCCTCCTGCCTTCACAAGTGATAATTAGGAGCTGCCCAGAAAAAACAGGCATCTGCCATTCCAGCTAAAACATGGCTCCAGTTCTAATCCACTGTTAATTAAAAATATTTTCACTATAGGTTCCATCAAACCCAAACCTCTTTGGCTTTTTATCTGCACAGAAGGAAAGGAGGGGAATAAAAAAAAAAAAGCTGTGTGTTATGCAGATCATCCAGAGATCAATCCCTCTCTCCTCACCAAACTCTTCAGTAACAGTCACTGAAGGCAGTGATTTACCCCCTTTTTCTGCACCCAGCACTGTGCAGCCGCAGGACTGGGGACACTGGATTGGTCTGGCTTCCCTCTAAACCCCTACGACAGCCTAAGGTGGTTTTGGGTAGAGGCAGAGGCCTGATTTAACAGGTTATAAAGCTCCACTGTTCTCTCACTATCAGCTTTATTGCAGTGTGTAAGATTTTTAATGAGAAATAAATTGATAGAGATACGTTACCACGGGGGAACTCTGATCTGCTCATTTGCCAGCTATAATGGCACAGACCACATTTCTGAAATCCAGAGGGAAAAACGCACTCACGATGTATTTATGTCAGTATTCAGCTGGAATGGGCACTTAAAGTGTCACCTGGGTGGTGATGGTCCCTTGCAGTGATGCTGGTCAGGACAGTGGTGGTGGGACCAATGTAGGTGATGCCCAGCAAGTGGCTTTGCTGTGGCAAACAGAGCCTGGGAAGCTGGAAGGAATAGCTCAGCTGCACCAAACCAGGGAGATAATCACCTTTCTCACCTCTTTGCACCCACCCTTGGGTATCCCTGAGCCTTGGGAGCAGTTGAGGTGCACCCCATGGTAGAGACATCTCTGGCTGCCAATATTTACATCAGCCAAAACCAGCAGGGAGTCCTTTCCACGTCACCTGCTGTGCCCCAAGGACGACATGGGAGATAAAAACCAGAATATACTGGTATTTCAATAAAAAACAAAATGAGGAGCAAAATGTGGCACGATGGGGAAGTGTTGCCCTGTCCCAACACGAGCATTGTATCTCCATCCTTGTGCCACCTTCTGCACAGCTCCTGTTCCCTTCAATCTCTCCCTTGGCAGGGGCTCTCCCACCTTTCCTCCAGCTCCACTGTGCCCAAGGCAGCTTCTCAGTACCTGCCCACAATGCCAGGACACACAAGGCAAGGTGATGGCCTTGGCAGGAGAATGATGGCAGAGCCCTTGTGGCCACAAAGGGGACCTCATGCATGGGGGGACCAGAGGTGACTTCCATGCTGCCCCCAGATGTGCTGTCAGGTGAGGTGGCTGCTGCACACCTGGATAAATCCCTTTCTTTTTTGCCTCCCTTCTCAGGAGAGGCAGATCAAAGCACAAACATTTCAAATATGATGTCCAGGAATGCCCTTCCCACAGCCCTGCCACGGACAAAGCCCTGGACTTCTCTCTCCCTCCCACATTCCTGCCTGCACGCTCCAAGCGCTGCCATTCCTACACCCACACACCACTGCTCTCCTGTGCCAGGGACCTGCATCTGTGCAGATTTACCTCCAAATTACTACTCTAAATGTGTACTCACACTTACATGGCTAATATTATTATTTTTAGTATGGAAAACAACTCCTTGCTTTTTGCCAGCTCCCACCTATCGCTTTGCAGCCAGGCTTGGGCTGATGACTTTATCACTCGTCCATCCCTTTCCACTGGGAATATCCCCCTCTGCAAGAGGAGCACACAAATCACCTGGGAAGCTGGTACGAGTGTTGCCACCTCTGACAACCCTCCTGGTAAGACAATGGGTACAGGTTCCTTCTGTGATGCCCCCCACCCCAGAGCTCTGCCCCGACACGCTGCCTTCTCCCTGATAGCAAAGTGGAGGCATCCTTCAGTACGTCAGTTAGCAAGTGCTGGAGCAAATCAAGCCAAATCTCATCTTCTGCCCTCCCTTTGACTTTTTCATTGACTACTAGGGGGAGAAGAAAACAGCTCCTTGAAGGTGAAGCTTTAATATTCAGAGTGCTGGGAGAAATCCTGGTTCCTACAGTGACAGTCAAGGAACTGAGGACAAACATGTATATCCTGTATATCCAAACGAGAAAGAGAGCACTTAAACTATAGGAAAACAACTCTAGTAGTAATTACTGTGCTTGTAAAATAATAAAGATCTTTATCAGCTTCCAGCTTGCCACTGATGGTTAATAACACACATCCTAGTGCTGTTGGACAATGGTATTTGGAGAGCTGTGCCTTGTGCTGCAGCATCGGGCTGGGCTAAGGGACGCAGCCACATCCTCATCCAAAGGGTTTGGAAACCCCAAGCAAGCAAAGCAAAAACCAAGCAAAGCGACAGACCTGAATTTTGCAAGGTGTTTATTTTTGATCAGAGAAAAGGAAGGTAAAGTAACAAAAGTAACAAAAAGTTTTTTCACAATGAAGCATCATCCAGGTTTCCCTCCACTCTGGGGTGGAAGGGTTATGTGTCTGCCTTTGCTTTGAATATAGCCCAGAGCTGCCAAGTGCTCCCAAAACCAAAGTGAACAAGCTTGCAAATTATGGCTGGCACATCCCTCTGGATTTTTTTTTTTTTTCATTCTTGCTGTATTTTCCAAGCAAGCAAGAACTGTCTCCTTCCCCCTCCGCAGCCCTGGCACTTTGCACGACACCATTTCCTCACCAGGATTTACTGGAGACACCCACAGCCCTTGGCCTGAGACAGGGAGGTGGCTGCAAGAAGCTTCCAACACTTTTATTCAGAGGGCATCCTTTTGCCGTGTGCTGTCAGCGGGCAGAGCACACGTGTGGCCCTGGGAACACCTTTCCCATCGCCCACACCCTGCTCGCAAAGTCTGGTAGAGCACGGCTGTTCCTTAGCTAATGCCTTGGGTATTTTCCTGCGGCTAAGGGCTGTGGAATGAGCTGGTAGCTGAGGGAACAGAGTACAACAGCTCATCTTGTCTGGAAAAGGCACACGATGTTCAGAAACTGGCATTTTTATAGCCTTTTAAATTGTTCACTTCTGAAACTGCTGCAGCCGTTCTCTTATGAATTGAGAAGGACCAAGAGAAACGGCTCAGCCCTGGCAGGAGGGGAAAAATAAAGACCCAAAACCTCCAACTCTCCCTCCCCAAAGTACCCTCCTTAGCTTTAATAACTCATTATCGTATTATGAGGCGAAGGCTCACAGGATTATGGTATTTAGTAATATTATAATGGATGTGAGCCAGCCTTCGAGAGAGCTTTTTGTATTCCTGGTTTGTGCTGACCTGGCCTTGGACCTGGGGTTTGTGTCCCACTGTGCTATCAAACACAAACACCCCCCACTCCCCATCAGTAAATACACATGCATTCAGTAAATACATGCTTAGTAAATTACATATATATGTGAATAGATATATGTGTTTAGCACAGGTAGGCGGGAATTTCAGAGCTTGAGGTTTTCTGGCTGCTTCCACTCAGACAAACAGATTATACAATCCTTCAGCAGCAAAATAAACAGCTTAGAGCAAACAAGAGGCTTAGTGTGCCAGTACTTTATATTTTCTGGCTGGGTCTGGCCATGGCTGCGGCCATCGAGCCCAGCCCCTGCTGCTGCCTCTGCACAGCCCAGAGACCTGCCCTGCTCTCAGCCCTTTGGGTCACCCAGCACTGTGTGCAGCTGGATTTTCCTTTCTTTTGCTTTGGTGCACTATAGACTTGGGCAGAGTTTCTTCTGGCAGAGATCAAAGCAGGAAGAATAAATAGGCTGCTCCTCTGCTCTGTGTGCAGAGCCATCCTCAGTTTCATGGAATCATGGTTCAAGTTGGAAGAGACCTTAAAGATCATCCAGTTCCTCCCCCTGCCCTGGGCAGGGACACCTTTCACTAGACCAGGTTGCTCAAAGCCCTATCCAATCTGGGCTTGGTTCCCAAGATGAGTTTTAAGCACTCCCAGGCATCACCCCTGCCTCTTCATCCCTCACTAAAAGGAAACTAAGCTCACAGCAGAAAACTGTACCCAAAGTTGTTGAATGCACAAGAAGGCAAAGCAAAAGAAAACATGTTTTCCTCCACCTTTTCTCAATTATAGCAGCAAACGAGTTTTCATGCCAGCAGAATTAGAACCGAGACCAAAGGCATCGTTTTAATGTGAAAATGAGAGACAGCTTGGGTGGTTTGCTTTGTTGCAAACATGTAGATGCATTTTTGCAATTCCAGTTTAATTTCAAAACTTCCTTTCTCTGGAGGAGGGCACAACCACATCCTACCTGCCTGACCCAGCACACGGGGGCTGTGTTTCCTCTCCCAAAGCCAGGAAAGGTTTCTGCCTCATTAACACCTTCCTCCAGCCCTTCCCTCCCTTGGGAGTTGGAATAGATGACCTTTGAAGGTCCCTTCCAACCCAAACTATTCTAAGATTCTTTGATTCCCACCCCATCACCACCAGCTCTCACTGATTTCACAGGACTGACATCACCCAGGAGGCCCAGGGCTGCAGCCCATCTCCCCTCACATGGCATTTCTGGGAACACCTGCAGCTCTGCTGCCCTTCCCAAGAGTCTGGTGGCAGCACAGGAGCAGCCAGACAAACAACTATCCACATTTCTACTAAAACAAACACAATTTTTTTAATTCCAGCAACTAACCCTGCATAAGAGGGAAGGACTACTATAGCACAAGCAAGAGGAGGCTGCGTTTTACTCTTTTCTCCAGCATTTTCACACCGTCCCTCTCCCCGCCACGTTATTGAATCAGAAACATCCAGCTTCATCAAGACTTACTTTGTCTAAACAGGATTTGGGGTCTCTAAGGGCTGCTGAAGAATATCATGTTTAAAGAGAGATGTTAAACCTCAGGACAATAAGGGATGTGTTAATGCACTGAGAGCCAAGTTCCTCCGCTGCCACTCTCTTCTTCCCAGACAAAATTACACAGATTAAAAGAAACACATGAGAACTGGATCACCCCACTCTCCTGCCAAGTGATCAAATTAACTTCCTACAACCCATCCCAAATCTTACATTTCACACTTGTGAACTCTTGCCAGGAAACACAAGAAACTATTTCCTAGCGGGGAATGGAACAGTCCCAGCGGCCAAGGACAGAGCTCGTGGCCAACGCCAACACCTCACCCAGGGCATGGAATGGAGCAGAAAGAAGCAGCACCATGAAATTCTCCATGAGGACAATTTATATGCAATGGGACTCTCCTCTTCTGTGCAAACAATCCTCTCACAGCTTCAGCTTCCTCACAGACAGAAATAATTTTCCACCGCCAAAAAAAAAGACTTTCATGGGATATGGGCCAACTTAAGAGCAAGTCCAGGAATAAGGAACTTTTGAGAAATTTGCACTGGAGGAAGACGCCCAAGATGAAGCCCAGCGAGGAGGGATCTGGCCCTACTTCCCCACCTCATCACCTGGAGGAGGAGGAGGTGGCACCTTCCCCAGCCAGGCGCTGCAAAGCCAACGAGACACAATCCTGAGACGTGTTCCATGCTGGCCCCCTGGCCAGTCAGTACGGAATATTTTAGACTTCAACGAGGCTGTGAGATGCCTCTAGACCCCAGCCTGTGCAGTGTTTATACGCTGTAATGGCCCTCCCCTCTGCTTCAAGCCTCCTTATGTAGGAAAACCTCCAGTGAAAGCAGTGGGAGGCTCTTAATTGCCTCTGCTCCAATCAATACAAACAGAGCTCGGCAATGCCAACCACCACAGTGAATGCTGGCTCCCCAATGGCACAGTTTCCACATTTTATTACTGTTTCCACTGCAAAAGAAAGCAGGCAGAAGGCACTGGATCTATGGCTTCCAGGATGAGCCCACCAAACCCTGTAGCTGAGGACTTAGATCCAAGCTGAGCCAAGATTTATGTGGAACCAGCCGGGACATCAACCACCAACCACTGCTCTTCTAAAGGCTGGAGAGAGCTGACACCAATCCCTCCACTTGCCCAGCTCTCTTCCTTGGCTGGAATATTAACAAGGAAGCCCTGGGAGCACTGCTGCCAGGCGGGATGCAGAGGATCCGAGTTATTCCTGCCCTTACATGAAGCGCTGCCACCGACAAACCCAGCCCGAGAGGACTGACCACAAGAATTTCGATTTAATGCCATCTGCAAAGCATCTGAACTTCTCCTCAGCGGGAGGCACAGCAGAGGGGATTTCCAAAGATGCTGGGGCAATCTGAGCTCCTGGATCATCTCAGTTCCTGGGATACTTCACAGTCAGCCTTAAGCCTGCTTAACTCGAACAAAGCACAAGAGAAGAGTCTGCTCTCACATTACAAAATCCTACTTCAGACCCTGAGAAAACACAGCAATGCCAGAAATGTATCTAAAAATCTGGGGTTAAGCAGTTCTTGAGGATGGTACTACATTTATCTGAAGTGAACACTGAATTGTCTTTAAAGATGTGTTAATTGACAGGGTTTCACCAAGTTTATTGAACAGCTCTCCCAGGCTCTATCACAGGCAAGTCCTTAGCCCTGCAAGTTTCTAAAGGGCTTCCATTCAGTAATTACAGCCTTGCCTGTGCCATTAGATGGCCCGTTATCCTCATTTGGCTCTCGTGTTGTAATTACCGAGATCATTTTAACAGGTAATTTGGCATAGCTGTCATCGCCTCCGAGTTTAACGCACCTTCATTCACAGGAGCCTCACACACGTGCTTCCCCTGCAGTCCCCAGAGCAGCCCAGATGGCCACGGGTGGGGTTTTCCAGAGCACCCCAGGACCACGTGCGAGGTATCGGCAGGGTACACCTGAGCAAGGTACAAGCAAGACAAACAGGTGGCTTCTCTCCAAATGACTCGGGATAAGGTGTGGGATGCCAAATTAACACAGAGGGATGGCAGAGAAGGAGGAGTAGACAAGGCAGTGCTGGCGAGCACAGCAGTGACAGCAGATTAGACTTGCAACAGACCAATCATAGATACATACTGAGAAAAAACACATCACAGAGTCACAGAACGGTTTGGGCTGGAAGGGACTTGGGAAGCGCCGTCCAACCCGGCCCTGGACACTTCCAGGGATGGGGCAATCACAGCTGCTCTGGGCAACGTGTGCCAGGGCCTCACCACCCTCACAGGGAGGAATTTCTTCCTAATATCCCATCTAAACCTCTGTCAGGTTAAAGCCATTCCCTATTGCCTCACCTGCTGCTCTGGGAATGGAAGAAATCCCTGGATGAGCTCACATGAGCTTCCAAGCAAAGTCTGACTCTGAGCAGAGCTGCTGCAGGGTAACCATGAACCTTGGCAAGCCAGAGCTCTGCCTGGGACCTCATTCCCCACCACTCCTCCTACCTGTGGCCTCAGCGAGTGCTTTGTGGTTTTCCTTCTAAACCAGGACTCCCTGAAAGCACTGGGAGAGGACATGGACTTCAGCCAGGCTGCAAAGAGCACCAGGCTCCTTAATTACTTCTTTTCCCTGGCTATGCCTGTTTGTGCACAGCTGTATCTTGAAATTTGTCAGCGTTAACAATGTAGTCTCCTCCAGAGACCCATTCACTCAACAGGGCTGCAAATGTGATTGGTAAGAAATTAATTTACGGTGCAGTAATATATCAAAAAGGAGATGGAAATAAAACAACAGCCCATCCCTGCTGTAACAGGAATGTCAGCTGGCCAGGGGATCAGCAGCAAGACCATGGTAATGATAAAAACCATGGAAACTGTGCCACAGTCATCTCTACAAACCAAATCCCAGAAAAGAAACCCCAAACCAACCCACACTTTAATGGTAATCATTGGGTTAAGGTAGGATCCAAAGTTTGAAATGCCTCCTTATGATACATTTCTACAGTCTTTCTTCAGGTTCCAAGTGTATTCATTTTCTGTTTCCCATAAATCTGAGCTTCTTTTTAATCTCCTTACGATATTGTGGGGGAAGTACCCTCATTTCATAAACTGTGCACCTAAGAGAATAGCCAATAAAACCCACCAGATTCCCGTACAAAGGACTTCAGAAGAGCTGATGAGGAGGAGACGCCACAGGACGAGAGGAGGTGGAGGACTGTGGAAGAGGCTTTCCAACATGCAGAGGAGGTTATGCAGCCCACTAAGCCCCAGCTTGCTAGAAAAGCACTTTTCACATGGGTGTGAGAAAAACAACAAGATCAGAGTTAGCCTGATGAAACTGCCTTTCTTAAAAGCTGAAGAGAGGGGAGAAGAAAGGGAGAAAAGGCTGAAATCCCAACCAGCAGAACATGGATCCTCCTGAGGGTGCCTCCAAGGTGTCCCTCACTCAAGGGGTCCTGCCTGTTTTGGCAGGGAGGGACAGAAATCCCTCAGCCCTGCAGAGAAGCTCTGGAGGGCCCTGAGACAGCAAGAAATCTCCTTTTTTTATCAAGAATCTAGACTTAAAATCCAACCCAACCGTGAGTGCTGCTGAAAGCACCTGGCAGCTCCATAAAACAGCACAAGTCCTGCACTTGTTTGTGCCTTCATTCCCAGCAAGGAAAGATCATAAACCTGCCCCAGTGATTTACACCCCTGCTCTTCCTTACCCACCCAACACCCAGAGAACATCTGAAGGGTGCAGGTCTCCAACAAGAGTGGAGCTTGGGGGACACCCACACAAACAAACCCATCCCCGTGTTTTACAAGAGATGACGAATTCTTCTTTCAGAAGAGGAACTGAGCACCCTCTGTGGCTGCTGTGACTCTAAATGCTTGTGAGAGAGCCGCCATATGGGCTCAGATTTATCACTTGTGTTTCCTAACCTGCACATCTGTTTTCTATAAGTAGCTGTCCAAGTCAATGCATCTCCCCTTTCCTCACGAACCGCCCACGGAGCTTCTCAAGGACAAATCATCTTTCCTTTCGGTGGTTATCTGCTCAGTGGGCTCCACTGAGTCACCTTAACAACCTAAAGTGCTGCTCACAAAAACCCAGAGTGGACATTACCCTCCAAAAGAAGGGCAACACTTGCAGTGGTCACTGGCAGTGGGTGCAATCAGGATTCTGAATGAGAAGAGAGTGATCTGTTCCCATCAGGGACCCTGGAAACTCCCTGTCAGCTCCTCAAATTCCATTAAAGTCAAGGAAGTTATTCCCATTGCCCTGTGTCAGGACACCTCCTCCTAAACTGAAAGCTGAACAGAGAAATCTGAGAGGAAAGGGGAATTTTTCCAAGGTCAGAAGTATTGGGAAAGTGGCACAAAGCCAGGCGGGTCACGAGGAACTAATGAGACTTCCCAGACCCCATCTCATCTGGACACGAGGAATGTGTGGCATGCAGAGGGCAGAAAGGGCCATCCCAGATGCGGGAAAACTTGGTTCCTGTGGATGGCCATCTAAACCACAAACCCTTATTTTGCTTTGAATGCTTTGAAATTTTAATGAAGAGCCAGTAATTTCTCTTTCTTCCTGAAAAAAAAAGCCAAACCAAAGGTGACCTCAAACGTTTCTCTGCCAAAAATGTTGTGTACAGTCTCTCATGCCTTCTTCCTTCAGTGTTTACAAGAAACCTACCAACTTGGTACTGAAGGGCTGGGGTAAATGGAACGAAATGACTGAGAAAAAAGACCACGAAAGGAAACAAAAAGCACCTACCAAGACGTTCCTGCTCTGAAAGTTAAGGACACAGCTCTGCATGGCCCGCCAGGCTTTGGGGCAGCAGTGCCACTGGGTTTGCAGTGCTGTGGGGACAAAAGCATGAACCACACAAGCAGGGGCAGCGTGGTCCTGCTCCAGTCACTTCATCACCCCAGCCTGGGAAGGGACTGAGGGCGGTGGCTGATTTCATGTCACTTCAGTAGTTCCAAGTGACGTGGGGATGAGCAGCAAGATGCTACATCAGTGGAAAGCAGGGGTGTCATCTCGCCTCTCCAGGCTGCGAGGTGCTCTCAGGCAGGACACATTTGGCTCCCAGACAAGTGCAATTAGACAGCAAAACAGTTTTAAAATAAATGAATATGCTCAGCTGTTAATGATGCCCTTCAGCAGAACTGCCCAGAGCAGGCTACTGCCATCCCCAAGAGGAACCACGGGCAGCCCCTCAGGTGTTAAAGAGCAGGGAGGCTCCTGTGGATGCAAAGTGGGGAGATTAATAGCGAGTGTATTAAAAGTGATAAGAGAGTAAGCAGCAGCTGAAACAGAGATTGCAGAGGATATTTGAGAAGAAACTCTCCATCCACAGAAGAAATAAAAGGTCAGTGCAGAGAGATGGTGACTTCTCTAAGAAATGGCACAAGTGCTTTCCTGACACAAATATTGACAGCAGAGACAGATACATACAATTTATTCATCTCCCTGCCCTGATAGCATGGAGAGACCAGCACCATCTGAACAGAGGGACAGGAGAGAGGAAAAAAGCAGGATAACTGAGCAGGCAATCAAAGCTAAGGGCCACTCAGGGCAGGCAGGAGTCACCCAAGCAGGACACCACTCGTCAGTTAATATTTACACTAAAATCCTGCCTTTTGCTCCTGCACCAAAGAAAACCCCCAGCAACAAAAGGGGAAATTTATCTTAAAATGTCTCTGAATTCACCAAACTGCACTGCAACAGATTAAACCGTAACAACACAGCCCAGAGAGGACAGACAAAATATTAAGCAGAATTAAGCCTTAAAGGATGTTATGGTCCTTGGAGAAAAATGAGCTCAATTTCTTTTATCCTTATGTTTTACAGGAACTTTAAAAAGCCTCTTCTTCAGAGAATGCTCAGCGGTGACTTTTAGACCAGGCTTTCAGCAGCTGTCCCCCTCTCTTCTCTAACATATATAATCTAAATTACAGTGGTCACAAACAGTATTTCCCTTGCAAGAGCTTTATTTCAGAACACTGTCTGCTGCAGTAGTAGCAGAAGAATTTACAATCTCCCTTTGCCCCTGAAATGTAGATTTACAGGAAGAGCCGTTTATTTTAATTCCAGACTAATGACTCTCTCTTTCCATCAATGTATTTAATTCCTTGAAGACCTCGGTTTCCAGAGTTATTTTGCAAGTCTTCCTCCTGCTTCTCAGTTAATTATTACTGACAAAACAGCAAAATGTGAAGTGCTGCTCTCACCTTGGACACACTGGGAAGATGTCCCACTGCTGCTGGGGTGGGTGAGGATGGAGACTTGAAGGTATCTAGGGCCACCAGCCAGGTTTTCCTGCAAAACTATACTCTTCCCCCAGCATCAGCAGCAAGCCCACAACTTTTTAATTGAAAAAGAAAGGGTGAGTTAATAAAGCAGCTTGTTTTCTCCTGCTGGACTTCGTGCACCGAGGGAAAGCAGCCTCTCTGCTTTCTGCTACGTCTAGACACTTCTGTTTTGTACCATCCCAGCCCGACTCACCCATCAATAGTCTTTAAATATTGAGGAGGGCTCCCGCTGCCATCGCTGCTCCTCTCGGCCCACGTGCCGCTTCCAGGGACGGCCAAGGCCATCAAGCAGAGGAGGTGGCATCTGCCGGCTCGGGTGCAGTTGCTTAAGTGCACGGTGGCAGCCCCTAGGAAGCACATCCAGCCCAGCTTGAGTCCTTAATTATTAACAATATTTAGATAGCACTGGCAGGAGTGAGAGAGAAAGCCCCGATCCCGCTGCGCGCCACGGCCGGGCCTCACGCAGCTCCCGCGCTGCCCTGCCGGCCGCACCGCTCTGTGCTCGTGTCCAACAGCTCTGCCAGGCTGGGATCAGGGATTAACTCCTCAGCATCAAAAGGCGCCTCTTGCTGTGCTGGCTGAGCTGGCAGGGAAGCCTCAGGTGGCACTAAACATGCTGTTGGGGGAAATTGGTGTCGGGGATTTGGTTGCGGCGTTTCGCCGCGAGCCGAGAGCTGAGGCTGTGAGCGAAGCCCTGAAGGACAGCCTGGCACTGGGCAGCGTGAGGGCAGGTCAGCAAACCCAGGCACAGCAACTGGAAATCCAGGTCTGAGCCCTGCTTTTCATTACAATCACACAGGATGGTCTTGAAGCAACTGAGCAATTGCAGCCAAGCCTGGGTGCTGCTCTTCTGTGGTCTTTAGATGCTGCAGCACACGGCCAGGCACTGTTTGGAGCAGTGCTGATGGATCCAGCCATTACTTCAACCATCAACTGGGGTTTTATTTACCACACTGGGAGGTTTCTCTACCCATTGAGTCCTGGCAGCTTTGCTGGTGGCTCTTGGCCTCATCTCCTTCCCAGAGCCGTGCTCTGCCTTCCCCCCAGTCACAGACCATTCTCCTTTCTTTGTTCCTGGAGGACAGCTTTGTTCTCTGCATAATAACAGGTGATTTAGCAGCTGTCACATCCAGGGGCTGGAGGATTTGAAGGCAAACTCTACTGAGTAAAATGTGCTCCTGGAATCCCTCTGGCTGCCACATCCACCAGAGACAGAGGATGACAGAGAAGGCAAAATTCACTTCTGTGGCAGAGAGACTCCACTTGTCCACGTGCTCGGTTTACAGCCCTGAGCTCACACTCCCAGCCCTCCACACAGACCAAAGGATGCTCAAAACCACCCAAGACAGATGCACAGGTCTCATCTGAGACTGCCCAGTGCTCACTAACAGTCATTTGGGCTGCTACAATGACATCTCCATTCCTTGCAGAATGAGATACCACAGCCAATATTGCCCCCCGGGCCCGTGTGCCTGGACAGACACACTGCTCACAGCTCTCTCCTGCATCACCACCCTTGGGTGCACCAGCACCTCCCTCCAGACCAGAACCAGCCACGCTCAGCATCGCTTGGATTTTTGCGATAGAAGAAAATAAGCAGAGAAACAACCCACAAGTAACTCGGTAATAAACCAAAAAATAACTCAAATCCACCAAGTTATCGCAGCTGCCACACTCCACTCCAGCCAACTCCAAAATCCCTTCCAATCCCAGTTTATCCCTCATCCCTCTACATCCAGACTGACACTCCCACCCTGCCGCAGCACGAGCCCCAAAAATATAAAACACCCAAATATTTCAGCGCCTCCATAATTCATGACAAGCAGTAAAACACAATGAACAAGCATGGGGAGGGATGGAGGGAAGACACTGATTCAAAATCAGCACAATTCCTTTTCCTTTGGTGCCCAAGGCCTGGCATGCACTGAGTTATACTCATTTAAAGGTGGGGATCATTAGGCTGAGGGCAGGATCCCATCAGTGAAATGAGGTACAAGTTAACACTCTATCAGGCCATGCTGAGGTACAATACCAACCTGCAATGATAAAATTATTTAGCCAGTTTTCCCCCCCTCATCCCTCCTCAGACTCCCAGCTCCCCCCACCCCCTTCTCCACCTCTCTGGCTCAGCCATTCTCACATCTCCGGGCAATTCTTCTTCCCTTTTCCATCAAGCCAACACGCAGGCAGGCGTTTCATGGCAATCCCTACCCCACGGACAATGAAATTAGAAGGGAACAAAAGAGCAAACCTCGCTGCTCCATGGCCTCGTGCTCGGCCGGGCAGACAATGGTCCCAGCTGCTTCCCGGGAAGCACCCAGCCACAATGAGCCCAGCTCCGGTGCCGAAGAGGGTCCCGGCTCCCTGGGGGCCAGGAGGTTGTCACTGGAATATGCATCTCATTGGTTACCTGTCAGCTTTCCTGGGCGGTTATGAAGTACAGCCGCTGCCGGAGGCTATAATGGGATGTAATAACGAGGCGGCCCTTCCACAGAGCAGCTTTGATTAGGTGATGGGAACTGGCAGCATCCGCTGGCTTTTGAAAAAAAACACAAGCTCAAAGCTGTAAAATAAAGGGATCGCCAGGAATGCGGCCACTTTTCCAGGCTAAGAGGGATGGAAAAGAGAAATAAATTACAACCCTCGTTTCTTGCTCTAATCTCTCCATCTCTCGCCTCTTTGGAGGTTCCATCGTTGCTGTCCCTCTAGGCTCAGACATTATTTCCTGACTCCTCAGGTATGCTAGAAAAATGACATGTTATAATACCAGGGAATTACAGACTGTGCAGGGGGAAGGAGGAAAACTCCCTGCCCCACAAATCACTGCCAGCCTCTCCTGTCAGCAGCTTGAGCTGCAGCCTGGGGAGGCACCTGCAAATTTATCGGGCTGGACTTTGCCATGGCTGGGATTCACCTCTCCCACCTTTCACATGGGCAATGTCTCAAACTCACTGCAAAACTCGTGACAAAAATACGACTTGAATGCAGCTGCAGCTTGGTGACTCCAGCCCTGTCAGTGGGGTCACTGGGCCCCAGCTGACAAGTCTGGCTTTGAGCTAAATGCAACTTCTGTGGCTGGTAACACAACTGACCATGCAGCACTTTCCACCTCCCCCTGTTCCAGCACCACCGTGCCCCGGTTTCCCTGGCACAGATCAAGCTGGCACTGAGACAAGGCAGAGACAAGCAGAAAGTTATTTTTCCTCCCCACAGGCTAAGGAAAACACGTGCAAGCAAGATGGACACGAGAAAACCCTGGGGTTTGGAATGCCAACTGGAAGAAATAAAACCTGACTAATAAAGCACAGGCTGTGGAAGATGCTATGGATGCAAAGGGTGCAAGGCCAGGGAGAAGAGCAGCATGCAGGTTAATGAACACGCCAGCCCACGACTCCACAGAAAATCAAATTCAATCAATCTGTCTGTGAAGGACACGCAGCGAGACAGTGGCTGGGAGAAAGGAGGCAGAGAATAAACTGTTGGCTTGGCTTTTTCAGCCCAAAAAAGGAAGGGAAAACAGGGTTACCCCCAACAAACTGGTATTTCTCTCAAGCAGGCAGATCTGTATGAAGTTGTGATTATTTCCAAGCAGCGGGTGGTGCTTGACCACGCGAGGATTTGCATGGGGCAAACACTCAGCTGGGCAGAGGGTAGGATTTGGGATTGGGTTGCTGTGGTGAGGACGAGCATTCCAGAAGTAAAGCAGCATTTTGCAGGCTCAGCACAGCTCTCCCTTTCAGCACGAAGCCCATAAACAACGGCCCAACAGCTTAACAGGGCTGAAATATGACGGTATTCAAAGGGGATGTCAGGAGGATTTACAGCCCTGCTCCTTCCCGCCGAAGCCGGGTTGGGACCGGAGAGCCGATGCCGTGCTGAGAGCGTGAGGTTTTACATCTTCATTAAAGCACCAGCCAGCGCTGCCTGGGTGGGGGAAGGATTTCTCCTCTCCATGGCCACGGTGGCGACATGAGGGACGCCTCCCACTCGGCACTGCTGACACCAGGAGAGGCTGGGAATGGGATGGTCACCCACGCTCCCCCTCTGGCACCACATACCTGGGAAAGCATCACCAAGGATATCTTTTACCATGACCGAGGCAACCATGACCAGGTCTGATGGTCATCAAGGCCAGCGATGGCCCCTCAAGGGAGAACTCATCCTACCAGAGCAGATTTGGACAGAGGCAAGTGATTACAGGGTGTTTGACCAGATGATAAATCAACGTGAGGATGGAATAAGAAAGCCTGCTGGGAGGCTTTGTAATATTCGAATACAAGAGAAAAGAAAAAAGAGCCACTAAAAGAGCAAACAAACGCAAAGTGCCATTATGCTTCCTCTGTTTGCCATGCAGAGATGGGGCTTCACGGCACCTCAGGACACCAGGCAGGGCTTTCTGCTCACACAGAACGCTTCGGGTGCCCACTCTGAGTACTGGGGACCTCAGTCTGCAACTCTGCTTCATAAACTGCAGGTTTGGAACTTCACACTCTTCAAGTGCATTAATGCACTTGTCAAAACAGAAGTGAGCTCAGACAATGGTCCCTGTTTTTATGGGCTGATCCACCTACACATCTGGTCACAACATGAGATTTCAAGCCAACTTTCCAAAATTGCAAAGAGCTATCCCAGTCCTGCACCACTGATTTGTGCTGTTTTACATGACATAAATATTTATACAATTACTGTTACTATCCTTCAATGACCAAAGTTATCACATTTCAAAGGATCTATATTTAAAGAACACAATACCCTGATGGAAATGCAGCTTTAAATTTTAAATAGCCGTGTTCCTCCTCACGCATTGCACACACACACCGAGTCACTGGAGATGCTCCAGAATTCCCATATTCTCCTCAAAGCCACAGCAGCTCCTTGCCACCACTCCACCTCAGCACCCTGCATCCCAAACTGAGCATCCCTGGTGACACCGGGCTACCTGCCCACCATCTCCAGGAGGGAAGGGCAGTGACAGCATCACTGTGAAAAACACACATTTATAACAGCGCTGGATTTACCATCTTCTGGACAAAGCCACATGGAAAAGCAGTTTATTTTTATTAAAATAAACGGAGGGTATCACTGCCTATGAGAGGGACATACTGGTTTACACTGATCCCAACTGCTGCTCTCCCATCCCCTCAGATGAACAGGAGTGCTCCAGGTTTCCCCCTGTGTACCAGATATTTCAATACAAATTGTGTATTAGCTCTTCTTCTGTGCTTTCTGAACCACCTTACTCACCAAGTGATGGTGCAAAATTAGAAAGAATAATAATAAATCTAGATTAGGAATTAATAAACTGGGATTAAAACACCTTCACAGATAATTTCATGCTCACTACATGTGGATGGGTGTAATTACTAGGGAAGAATAAAAGACAAAACTCACTTGGGTCAGTGCAATTGTCTTTCTTAGAAGGAAAAAAACCAAACCATGATGAATTATTAGCTATAGAAACAACTCAAAAGTTCTTCAGATTTAACATGGAAGCAGCAGCAGAGAGAAGTCAGGTAACAACCTCCATTGCTGTCCCCAGCCACCCCTGAGGTTTGGTTTGTCCCTTTCCCCTCTTTTCTCCTAAGTTAAGTGAAGCAAAAAATAAACACATCTTAGTACCTGTGGTGTGCAAACTCAGTCCTGACTCATCTATGAGTACCTCTAACAGGAGTAACACAGCTGAAGCAGACGGGGAGCAAAAAGGACTGAGTGGAAAAACATATTTAGGGAAGTGGGAGGGAGGGAAGGAGGGAGGGAGCGCTCGCTGTCCTCCTAAAGCAGTGCCCCACAGCTGCTCCATTCATAAATATTTCACCGATCTGAACTCAGCCTGCCAAATCTGAACCCCTGCTTTGATGAAAAATATAAAAAGGCTTTTCCATTAGTGCTTTTGATGTTCTTTGCACACAGAATAATGAATGCAGGAGATTCATCTTCTTCCCCTCCTCTGTCCTCCCTCACTTCAGTCTTTTATCTGGCCCAACCTCCCAAGGACAGAGAAATCAGGGTTTGAGCAGGAAGACAGAGCAGAGCTGTTGTCCTGTGTGCATTTTCCACGGAATCTTAGAGTCACAGAATCATTTTAGTTGGAAAAGCCCTCCAAAACCCTCAGGTCCAACCATTAACTCAGCACTGCCAAGGTCACCACTAGTCCATGTCCCCAAGTGACACATGTACAAGTCTCTTTTAACTCTCCAGGGACAGGGACTCCACCACTGCCCTGGGCAGCTGTGCCAGGGCTGAACAATGCTTTTGGTGAAGAAATGTTTCATAATATTCAGCCTAACCCTCCCCTGGTGCAACTTGAGGCCATTTCCTCTCATCCTATCATTTCCTCTTGTCCTGTCTCCCCACTGCTCTGCCTCTTTCCACCTCAGGGGACAAGACAGAAAAGAAATGGGGGTACCCAAAGGTTTTTTGGGTGCTGTTGGTGCTTCACACTCTGTTTCCACCTGGCAGGACCATACTGACCATCAGGACTCTACCAGGAGTTGTTCACAGAACGTGAACAGGAGTTTCAAAACCTGTCAGAAGCATCCTACCGAGGACAGACAGATCCCAGCTGTTACCCCGCTTTTGCCCACACGGCACAGTTGGCTCCAGCCTGGATTTTGTGAGCTTTCATGGGAGGAAGCAACCCCCTGTGCCCTGACCTGGGCTGTCCCGAGCTGCCCTGCATTTTTGGGGGGCTCACTGGGGGGAATCTCAGAGGAGAAAGGAATCCTCCTTACAGCTCAGCAAAGGAAGCAGCACAGAGGCGAAGCCAAAACAGAGGAAGCAGTACGTGACCTTCTCCCAGCCTCTCAATGCTCTCAGGAACTTAATAGCTCAACATTTATCTTAACTCAGCAGAGATGTGCCAGGGATAAAGTATCCATCTCCCAGCACACCAGCTCCAGGGTTTCCAACCTGCTGCCGAGCCTTAAATTGCAGCTTTTATCGTCTTCTCGCACTTCTGCTGTACCACAGCATCCAAAGCAATTAAATCCAACCTATTTTTTCCTACTTTTATTCCTTGAAGTGGAGCTTTCTTGTGTGGGGCAGAGATTACAGGGTTTGGGCTGGATTTTGATTCACATTTATTTTCCATTAAGGACTCGGCTCCACTCATCTCCCTCTTCCTCCCGTGAAGCTCGCTGCGTGCTCGGCAGACTCGGCAAATAGGAATTTGAAAGTAGTTTAAAGGAAAACAAACAGAAACTGATGCCTTGCAGAATTTTTGCAACAAGAGTCCCGGAAACACGCGAAGCATTTTAAGGGACTTGAAAGAGAGAGACGTTTTATCACCAGGAGTGGGATGCTAATGTTTGCAGGAGAGTTATTGCTGCACATTATTCATCCTCCTGGTTTGTATTTGTTAGGAATTATTAGGAAACCCATCACCTGCCGAGCTGCAGGCCCTCTTGGCAGCACTAGCACAGCAGAGAACTCCTTGTGCCCAAGGGCTCCTGCCTTTTTGGGGGTGGTGGGTTTCCTAATCCCGTTTCCTGCTCCATAACCCCAGTGAAGGGGAGGAGTGAAGCACTTCACTATGACTGGCAGATGCTCCAGTTTCAGGTGGAGGACATGGAGGTCTTGGGCACTCGATGGCCTCGTGGGGTCATCCCAAAAGGACTCACAGGGACACAGGAGCGCTCACACTTCATCTGGATTATTTTAGAGCAAGCTGTGTTCTTCCTTTTGGAACCAGAAGGGACTGACACCTCCCAAGCACTGAAGATCAGTGCATTATTGTGCTCCTGAACACCAGAGGACCAGATGAAAAAGTTGCCAAGGAGACCCCAATACAGCACATGTGCCCCTGGTGTTCCCCCACTATTCTGCACCTGCACTCCTTGCACCTTTTTAGCCCAAATCTCCTTCCCACCTGCCTCTTTCACATTCACCTGTCTCTGAGCAGGCCACCCCACTGCTCCAGTATCACAGGGCAATATGCTGCATTTTCTCTGCTTGCTCCTAACTATGCAACCACAAAAGAAATTAGCTGAAAAATAACCTATTTCCCATCCGAAACATCCACTTCCCAGAGGAGTTTAGCTTTTTAAATTATGCCACCTTCTACCAGCAAACAAGCCCTTCTGAAGGGCAAGGCTCAAGCCACTGCAGGGATGCAGATTTTAAAACCATTCATTATGCAAATGGCTCATTTATTGCTGCTGAGCTGAAAGCAGGAATTCCAGGCATGCAAATAAAAATAGTTGGGGAGCAACAGCCAGTAAGTGCCTGATGGCATCTGCTGACTTGGGTAACACACAGCATGGACAGCAGCTTATGGTGGAGTTTCAAACTATAGGATGAGATTGGTCTGCAGCCACCACTGGTGACTCCCTGAGCTCTGCAGGACCAGCAGCATCTCCAGCTGGAAGTTCTGCCAGTGCTGCAGATCCTGCCATACCCCTATCGACCCTGAAGTCTTGCTCGTCACAAGATGCCTGAGCTAAGCAAGGCTGAAATTCAATAGTTCAGGGTGACTGGACACAAGGGGTAGAGCTGAGGTGTGAAGGGGTTATGGGAGATTTCACTGACAGGGTTGCAACAGTGCCAGAAGCAAAGCTTTCCCCAAAACCTTAATAAACATCCCAGGGCTGGGTGGGAACGAATGCTAATTAGCATCTGATAAAGATTCGGAGAGAGAAGCTGGCTGGGAAAGGAGACAAAACTCAAAATTAGCCATGCAGGCGGGAAATTTTAAGCAGGACTATCCTGGGAACAGCCTGCCTCCACAATTCTCTTCTCACACTGCCTGGAAGCACAAGGAGTGTAGGATGCTCCACGGCCAAGGATGAGTCTTTGTCCTCCAGGAACTGAATCATGTACAAACATTTCTGAGGCCCAGCGCCTTCCAGCTACTGAATCTAATTCAGGTCCAAGTCCTGGAAATGACCTGGCACGGGGTATCAGTTTGCACTGCAGCCATGGGAAATAATAAGGAATTTAAAAAGCAAAACAGGAACATTGAGCTGAGTATTAAAGAACCTTTCAAGTTCAAACATGGGGAAAAAAATGCAATGCTGAGCCAGTCCAACATCAGCACTCAAGGTCAAATGGAAAAAGAAATCTCTGTGGATTTGCCTTTAACAGGCTATTGTTAGTGCCATTATGTTTAATATCATTAACACAGAAACATTATGTAAATTCTGGTTTTTAAGCTCAGTTGTCGCTATCACAAGTTAGTTTTAATCTAGAAGCAAAGTAAAAGCAGCTGGTGCACTGACCCGGGCTCAGCACACTCAGCATTCATATTCTCCCACTGAATACAAGATTTGCTCGTTTTTATGTGCTCCTGTATCCTCAAACAGCATCAGCAAAAATCCATTTCAAAATGTGATACAGGCCTCATTGCAATTTTTGCTGCCAAGTGACTGAAATGACAAGAGATCCCGGCAGGAGCTGGTCGAGTGTTCATCAACGAGCAGATTAATTGCTAAGACAGAAAGGTCCTGATACACAACCACCCGACAACAATCGGGTAATCACTCATTATGTGTCTATTACTCAAAGTCCTGGAGCTGGCACGACACCCGAATCTGGAGCCACATCAACCCAAGCGATGACAAATATTGTTTCCTGTTTTAAACAGCCGAGCTCAGCAATTTCAGACCCAGGAATTGAAAAGAATAAATTTACCTGAGCCCATCATTTCACAGCAATAGCTGTATTATATTGGAAAAAAAAAAAAGGTTTCTACAATGGACAGACTGTTCCTGGCTTCAACAAGAACATAAGCAATAATGTACGTGCAACAATACCACGATTGACCGCGTGTTTCAATGAGCATTCACGCACACGGTCCTGAACAGATGAAGGACAAGTGCTACAGGCTGAATGGGCTCCATTGAGTAAAGCTAATTAGCTGGATAAGCATATGCAAGACCAGGACCTAAATTTGTTCTCTGCCTCCTGGGACAATGATAACTCCTTTTTCTTGCTGTTGCGCCACAGAGATGGAACGGCTCTAAGGCAGTGCTCTAACCCCTGGCTGCCACAGAGCATTTCTTCGTGCAAAGGTGTTAAGGCTGGGAAACAGCAGCTCAGGAGAAAGAAGAGCATTGTCCATGCTCTTGTCAGGACTCGTCCCTCCCAAGCTGCCATTACACATTGCTAATATCCAGCCATGCATAACACCACCAGAACATTTGCTGTGATCAACCAGCACGACTGCTGGGTAACGGACCTGATAACCCAGAGCTGCATCCAGCAAGACAAGGCTCTAATTTCACTCATCCGAAACGCGTATCGCCACGGCAGGAGATGCAGCCTGTTGATCCAGCCTCGATCCCGTGACTTGGCTTTGCACGGCGGAGCTTTGGCACGATCCGTGCTCGTCTGGCTGGGCCCTCCGAGGCGGTGGCCACGGAGAACGGGCACGGAGAACGGCGGCAGAGCGGAGCGCCGGGCGAGAGGAATCTCAGCGCGCATCAAAATAGAGAGAACCTCCACCACATCCCTCTGAAACAGGGCTTTTGCAGAGGACTGAGGTGGACGTGTAGGTCTTGTGAAAAAGCTGCCCGTGCCTTCCAAAAATGCAGCCGCAGCTGTGGTTGTTGTTTTCTCATCCCCAGCCAGAGTGCAATGCAAATATCCCAAGGGAATAAAACCAACCTGGCCACTGAGTAATGCTCTGACCTGCCTAATGAGAGCACCTCAGATCAAGGGGCGTTTGCAGAGAGCTCGGGAAAGCCTTGCGTGCATAAGGAGAGGAAATGACTGTCAAGGTCTTGGTCCTATCCTGACTGGAGTTACTGGCAAAGTTCCCACTGGCTGCAGGAATAGGAATGAAAAGGTTGCAGAGCACAGAGTCAGTGACAACAAAGGGTAAAAGGACTTGGCAGGCACAAGATGAGGCATATCCTCCACCAGGTGACACAGTCGTGTTTGTGGCACTCAAGTGTGGCATCGCTGCTCCTCACACAGAGCCATGCACAGCCTTGCAAGCCCGACCCCAACCCCCACACCAGCACCCAAAACTCCCAGATCTGACATTTTCAAAAGATAAAAACTGATGCCCAATTCAAGCTTTTCCAATAAGATTTGTGCCATTCATATCTACTTATGTTGTTACTTACTAAAGGAAAAAGAAACACAACTGAAACGCAGAGTAACCAAACCAAGTTCTCCCTACATTTTATTCCTTCTTTAATCTAAACATAAAGTCGTAAGAGTAGGATATTTGCTATAAGGAAATGAGCTGTCAAGTGATTTACAGTCTTGCTTTGTCTCCGTCTCAACAGCTCCAAGTCTTTTCCAAGACCTATTTTTAGCAAGCTGTAAAAATTAGAGGCAATGAGGGACAGGGTGGGGAGCCAGGAGTTGAGAAATGCATAGAGCAAACTCATCTATGTCTTCATTAACCTCATGCACCTCTAACTGCTGGATCTGGATACCACAGGGACAGCCACAGTCACTGTTACAGTGCCTCTACTGCAAGGTGCTTCACACGAGATCACCTAGGCAGCCACAGACCACAAAGGAGCAGTGGTGGGAGAAACATCCCTGCGCCTGGGTTTGTTTGCTGGGGTTTTGGTGTTGGGTTCTTGTTCTGGTTGGTTTTTATGAATAATGGAGTAGTGCCATTACGTACCAGGAACTCATACACTCTTTGGATGGTAGACAAGACCAAATCCAGCCGGAGTCAGCACAGGCTTTCCTTTATTCCCAGGATGCCTCAAATTGAAACCCACACACTCCCCCCATTTCTCTTAACACCTAGCTCAGCCATTAAATCAATGAAGGCAGTTGCCTGATTCACATTTTATTGGTCATTCCAGCCAAAATTATTCTAATAATTCCCCTTTAACAAGAACCAAGGTCCTCTGCTGCAGAAACTTTTATTGCCAGCACCTTCGCTTGCAAATGATGACAATAATTACTCCAAGTCCCATATAGCATTTTCCATACGAGAGCTTTAAGAGCTTTAACAATGGGAAGTTATTACCAGAGCTTTAACAATAGAAAGTTATTACCAGCATCCTTATTTGTGAGAATGAGGCACAGAAAGATCAAACGAATTGCTGAAGATCATTCAGCAGCTTGCTGGCAACTCTGGGAAAAGAACTGTAATCTCCTGACCCTCCATCCAGAGCTGATTTGGACAGGGAAAAGAAAAAGCATCCTTGAAGCACGTATGAAAAGGGTTTGTTTTTAAAAGCGCTGAAAATGAGCTTTTTCAAAAGGAGCAGTGATGGCAAACGTCTGAAGTTTGATAAAACTCTGAAAGAGATGAAATGATACTATTAATTATTGCATAGGTGGGAAATGGATAAACAGAGGATGCATGTGCCTTTTGACCACTTTCTTATCCCCTTTCAGATGTCCCATGGAGAAACCCCAACAATCACATACCTTGTTGTACAAGCAATGCCACATTTAAGGATTAAAACTCTTTTCTCTCCCTCATCTTTCTTCTTCCCTTTGTCTTGGCCCCTGAACTCTCCAAGTTGACACATCCAAAATCAGCAGTGAATTCTGACCATCTTGGCCAACACGGTTTGCTCACAAGTACCCAACACACGCTAAGTCTCCATGAAACTCTTCCTGTTCAGAAGTATTTTAGGAGACTATTTAGGAGAAAGAACAGACCTTAATCAGCAGAAGAACCATGGAGAAACAGAATATTTATCTGAAGCCACATCCTTAAACCTAACAGGATGAAATCCTCTGAGGCAGCTATTAAGGAGATTGCCCAGCAGAAAGGAAATTCAGCAAACCAGATTATCTGTAACAGGCTTATCCACTGGAAAAAATCATCAGAGCAGCGACAAGATAGTTTTGAGAGACAATTAATGAAAGGTAGGGGAGAGGGGAGATTGTAACAGGGTGACAAGGAGTGAAAATCCATAAAATACAGATTGTCATGGCTGATCAGACATAAGGACATTACACGACCCATCACACATCTAGAAGAGGAAAGGGAGCCAAGATGTTCGCAGTGTCTTGTGTCTACGGCTTTGCCAGGGGCAGAACTGCTTTTATCTTCTTTAATACAGCAAGAAGAAGAATCCCCCTGCTAGTTCTGCTGACAGCCATGAACTGGATCAAAAAAGCTTCCACCAGCACCACTCCACTCCTCCTCAGAGCCCAGCCCTCTCCTGCTCCTGGCCATGGCTATGTCCTACAGCAGAAGGAGCCATCTTCTCCAAGCATGATCCCAAATGTTTAAATCAATGGCAAACCTCCAACAAACTGAAAATGGGTGAATGAATAAAGCCCACTGGCTGGTCTTGGACTGGAAATCTTCCCACTGGAGGAAACCACCACTCCTTGAGCAGGCCCACAATGGAAACAAAGAGCACAGAGCTACGGCTCTACACTGCATCACTGCTGGGATAACAGGCTTTCTTTTACAGAGTTATTTTACGTTATTTCCAAACCAGACTCCTCCTAAATCTCTGATGTTAAGTCAGAGCACAACATCAGACAAGGCGGGTAACCCTAAATCTGTACGTCCCCCTCCCTTACCTTCAAAGCACTGCTACCCCCACATGCTCCTCAGCAGTGGAACCGGGCAGAAAAACAAGAAAAAAAATCCCACTGAGGAAAGGATGAGGGCTCCTGGCATGAGAAGATGGCTGTGCCATCAGCCCTGGCTGAAGATGGGACAAGCAGGGACAGACAGATTAAGGGATTTGCCAGAGCTAATGACACAGACAACTTTCCACTGACTTCACTAGGCTTTGGAACAAATGCCTGTACAAAGAGCTGCACTCAAGAGCTATCAAGAAGCTTAATTCATTAGCATTTTTAAAGTGCTTTTAGATCCTGGAGCGAAAGGCTATCAAAGTGCAAAGTCATTTTATTAGTGATAACGGTCTAAGAACAGCAAGTTTAATCCTTCAGTCTAAAGCCTTACAGCACAAATGGGTTTGTAACACAAAGATGCCACAAAATCCTAAGAGATATTAAAACTTCCTTGCATAGAGTTTTACTAGACACTGGTTTTCTAAGATTCCCTTCAACTCCACAAATTCTGATGGTAATTAGTAATATTCATGCAGCAGGATGGACCCAAACCCACCCAGGCAAAGCAGGAGGATGTAAAGGCTGTTGCAGCCCCTGAAAAGCTCTTGTTGGAGTTGGCAGAGCTCTCGTGTTCGGTGTGCTGTGTCAGGACCACAGGGACCCCACAGCTCTGAATTCCTCCCATCCTCTTGGGAAGCAGAAAATGAAGCTGTCACGGGCTCTTTGCACGTGGTTCTCCAAAATTATACAGGGGAACGGCTCCCAGGCAGTGGGAGAGGACACAAGGCAAGAAGCTGGCACGGCTGCAGGTTGGCCTTGCATGCCGATACTCTTCTTCTCCAAAATAAAATCTCAAGCCTATAAAAACATTGGCAGCAGGCGCCGGAAGATGCACAGTGTACTCCTCCATCGTTTCACTGGTGGAATAGACTTCATCCTGTTCCCTCTGGCCCCAGATCAAGCACAGCTCCTCACAGGAATTTTCCATTATCCTGTGGCAAACACACCAGGGCAATCCGGCCGCTTAACCAACTTACACTCTGACCCCCCTCTCCAGCAGCAGCGAGGTCTTGCATAAACACAAGCCATTTCTCGTAAGATGCGCCAATTCCAGCACCACAGCCCAAGTGAACCGGGGCTGGAATTCCCAGGCTGCCTGACAGAACTGCAGTGGGGCAATGGAGACATCATCAGTCTTCTTTGCTCCAGCTCTGCCCTCCTGGCAGACCCTGCTGTCCCGCATTTGCAGTTGCTGAGCCCCTCATTTATTTCCACAGCTGAACAGACTCGAAACCAGGGGAAGTATGGAAGCTCTCAGCAACCCTCCTCTGTTTCTACTTCAGTAAATCCTCTCCTTGCCCTGCTTTTCCACTAGGCTGTGAACTCATCTCCAAATCCATACAACCATCACACCATTGCTCACAGCTGGCTCTCCATGTGAAAGGCTCAGCGAGTGCCAAATTCATCCCCTAGGAGCTGGAAGGAGAGCATCTCCACGACTTCAGCTCCCATCCTCAGGCAGAGGGGCTCAGGAAACGCATGCAAACCCCACAACATCTTTGTGGATACAGGGATCCATTAACACAAGTGTCCTTGAGCCACCAAGGAGCAGGAACCCCCCTGGCACCACGGAGCGGTGCGAAGGGATTGCCCGAGGTGCGCTCGTGGCACTGACAAATGCGCAGAGCTTATTCCTGACATTCCCTCTGCCGCATCTCTTTGCTCAAGAAAAACGTTCAGCATCTCCTTATCCCTGCTCATTTCCAATGTGGTTTCTACTTTCCCCAGGGTCACAGGCAGTGACAGGCATCCCTGAGGCTTATTTGTGTTTGGAGCCATGTGCTAAAGCAGGGAGGGCTGAAGGAGTCTACAGTAAGAAGGAGCCACCGAAGAGCACTGTGGTTTCCTTGGTAGGGGTGACCAAGTGACTAAAAATCATTTGGTTTATTCCCTCTTCCCAGAGATCTGGTCTCAAATAATGCGATGGCTCAGCTCCAGCAACATCATCTCTCCCAGCAGCATGGTTCATATTATCTTGGACAGAAGGCTGCAGCTCCAGAAACACACGCTTAATTACGCTGCAGCACGCCCACTGCCTCACTCGGTCCGGTTTGCAGGGGAGGGGGAATAGTGGGATGTTTCACCCCCCAGACATCCACACCCGACTCCTGACAGCTTGCAGGTGCCCACTCTGTCCCCTCAGCCACCACACCCCTTCACTAACCGGTCTGCAAACGAACTACAAAAGCCTTAATCCTGCAAACAGCTTCTGGATGAGGGAGAGACCGGAATCGCTGCCAGCTCTGCGGGAGGGGGAGAGCAGAAACCGTCCCCAGCACGGGGACAGTCACACAAAGGCCACATTGTCCCACACTGCAATTAACTCCAGGCGGGAAAAAAAAGGCCAAGGGTTTCTATTTGTGAAGGGGCAAGGCTTTTCTAGGACATACCCAGCAGACGGCAGGTCCCTGCCCTGCAACGTGCAGGATATTGCTTGTGCACCCAAAACCCGTTCAGGGCACAGACCCCCGTGGCACCCGGTGCTGCTGTCTGCTCAAGGAGCTGCACTTCCAGTGTGCCACCCCCAGCCTACGCTCACAGGCATTTTTCTAATACGAGTTTTACAGGGGAAACAAGATCCAAAGGCTTTCAAAGCCTCTTTACAATTTGTCGGCACTTTCCTCAGGCTGGAAGGGATGAAGTTATTGGGAATATCATGAAACAAGTGCCACATCACCTCTTTGAAACTCAAATAGCAAGAGACCACATCAAGTCTTCAAATATTAATCTGTACTTACCAACTAATCAGCACTGACAAAAATAACCCATCTAATTATCAGAACACTACCACCTAAATAATGAATGATATGCCTTATTAAAAAGTATAATAGATTAGAGGACGTGAAACAATTGCAATTAGTAAAACAAGAAACGCTGGGAAACAAAAAACCCTACAAGTGTGATCTGAATTGCATAAATTAATGTTCCAAAATAGCGACTCATCTCCTCCGACACATCAAACGACAGGAACTTTTGAAGCCTATCACAAGGCAGTGAATGCAATTCACCTTAAAATTGCTGAAAACTCATATTAAGATGTGGTCTTTGCTGCTCAGAGTGTTGCTTTGTCCATGACACATCCCTGGCCTGGCGAGGCTCGTTACTGGGAGCGAGCCCACTCCTGGGCCTGTAATTGCTTCGTTAGGAGGAGATGGGGTGGGGGACAGGGATGCTGCACAGATAACAGCCAGGGGAGCGAGGGATGCCTCCGAGCACTCAACACAGGAAGCATTATCAGTTTTCCTTTAGTATCACGGGCCCCTCGGTGCTGCACGTTAAGCAGACTCAGCCCCTGCCCTATATAACAGCACGAGGTGGGGAGGGAGGTGAGGGACACACTCATCAAACCTGTCCCTCACTCCAGCTTTCCATCCCACGTGTGCCCCCATGGACAACGAGGCATTTCCCCATCCCAGGACTCCTCAAGCCTGTGCTTTTGGTGAAACAGCCCCCACTACCATGTTTAGCCCTTTGCTTGTTGACCCTGCCATTGTTACCAGCACAACACACAGATCTTGGGCTCTCTGACAGAGGGCAGGGTTAGATGGGATATTGGGAAGAAAATCTTGGCTGTGAGGTGGGGAGGCCCTGGCACAGGGTGCCCAGAGAAGCTGCGGCTGCCCCTGGATCCCTGGCAGTGCCCAAGGCCAGGCTGGACGGGGCTTGGAGCAGCCTGGGACAGTGGAAGGTGTCCCTGCCCATGGCAGGGATGGGGCTGGATGAGCTTTAAGGTCCCTTCCAACCCAAACCATTCAGGGATTTTGTGATCTTTGCAGAGATTCTATGACAGACATCCATGGTCTGCAAGATTCTCCAAGTCCTCAACCCCCCTCTGCAGTCTTCAAAGACCAAGGGGTGAATAAATCCCAAAAATGCTGTTGGCTTTCTTTTTTTCCGCCAGGACTACTGCTTTTCCATCCTCTGCAATATTTACCTTTCCAGGGCTTTAATGCTTGCTGCAGTCCTGACACCACTCAGCTGCAGAACACACTCCTAATTGTACCCCAAGGTACAGCACAGAAGAAGAAATGTAGCACAAAAAGAAACCAAAAAAGCTTTAGAGGGAAAAAAACCCACAAATTGTTGATTGCAAAATATTTTTTAAATAAATAAAAGAAATCACAAACTCTACGTGTCTTTGAGGTGGTATAATAGCACCTGAAAAAGGTCATTGATCTTTAAAATAACATCCTCCTTCCAACCAAGAAGAAAGATAATGAAATTCTTCTTCAGTTTAAAGCAGGCTTTTAATAACCTGAGTGCTGTTCGTGTGGACTAGAGGTTATGACAAGGACAGAGTAACTCACTTCCTGTTCAAAATTAATTTTATTTAGCTCAGCCCTCAATAATTAATGCCATTCCTTGTAAACACATCCCCAAATGTCTCCCTGCAATAACCTGCACCAACCTAAGTGAAGAAGAAGAGGCTTTTGGTTAAACTGTCCCTTGTAGTGGTCAATACATTGTAACTCACAGCTGGGTTTACAGCATTTTTCTCCTCACAGGTAATCCACAGGTACCTTTATTAAAATAAAGTATTTTTGATTTAATATTCTAGCTTACTCCACCTTTCAAAAGAGGTATTCCCTCAAAAGAATGTGTTAACACTTCACACAAAAATATTTTGCATGTGAGCTCACTTTGAAGGGAGAGGTTCAGCTGGAGACAATTAGGGAGGTCAGGAACACAACCCAAAGAGCGGAGGGGAGGGGATGATGCACGGGCAGGGGCCAAAACCCCGCTACACATTAATTTAACTTGGAGCATGTGGCTGTTCACACCAAAGCCTGGAACTGGTGGGGCGCTTAAAATCTCACGTAGGAACGCCCGGATGTGTAGATCCTTCCAGAGAAACGAGTCAGCCTTCAATTCAGGCATTTTGCCTTATGCTAGAAAACAAACATTTTCAGTTCAAGCTAAAAAATGTACAACCTCTTGCCTACTTGCAGCTCTGCCACCGAGTGTGTCAATGCATGGGAAAGAGAGAATGACTGGAGAAGAAGTTAACTCCAACCCAAGGTGAAGCCAACTTGTTTGTTTTCATTACTAAAACCCACAGAAAAGAAATGCAAAACACGAAACAGCCCAAAGCCAACGGTGAAATTCACATTCAGTCAGAGGATTTTCCGAGGGTAAATGTTTGTTTTTATCCCAGTGCACTTAGGTCAGCTTGAATTTATGTTAATACCATCAACAGAGCAGTGCCAAAATACTCAGTGCCTGACAACCTGTAGGTTAGGGTTTTTTTTTAAACTATTAACTTGTCCCGAATGTAACCACCCAGCACTGCCCCTTTCACACTGCACACCAGTGTAAAGTCTGCAGCACCTACAGTAACACTGATTTTGGCCACAATCCTTGGAGACTGCAGACAGCCCAACACCCTCCTTTATTCTAAGAATTATTTTCTCACTAAATCCCCAGTCTCTACATTTTTGCCAGCTACCACAAGCACGGTGGCATTTGCTTCCCAGTTTGCCATCCCTTGCCTACCTTTCCATCCTAAATCACTGTCCTGCCTGATGCTAGCAACACTAAGTTTATTACCAGTTGTGAGTTTAATTAATGTGTTGTTTCTTCCCTTCAACCAGATCATTAATGGAGTTGATAAATCAAATGTGCCATTGTACTCCATAAGAGTGGATTTGTGATATTCCCCAGGGGTCAGAGGCCACACAAACCGAGGGATGAAATTCACTGAGACATAAATACAGCATCCTCGTCTGTGACAGTCGGATGCAATCATACTCCAGTGATGTGAGCATTATGTAAGAGAACTTTGTATCTGCCCTCTTCCACAGAAATGCCACAAGACCAATGCAGAAAAACAAAAGCTGGCTGACAGTCCATTTCGTACATTGCTTCTCATTCTCCTTTCATTTGTGCTGCCAGGTCAGTAATATTTACTTTTGTTTTATCAGAGCTTGGGTAGAAAAATACCACCAGGGCAGTATTTTTATTTATTTTAAATGAAGGATGGAGATTAAAATGTGGAATGCTCTGACTGTTGTCCTTGAGACTGTTTGGGATCTTTTGCCCCCTCTTATGAGAATTAGCTGGATGGGGCTTGGAGCAACCTGGTCCAGTGGAAGGTGTCCCTGCCCATGGCAGGGGATTGGAACTGGATGATCCTAAAGGTCCCTTAAAACCCCAGCCAATCTCTGATGCTACGATTGAGCTGGTCCCCACATGCTTACCCAGTGCACATCACACACCGCCCCTGGCATTAACAAAATCATTAACAAAAGAAAAGTATCATGGAGTTGTGATGAAAACTAAACCCCAAAGCAATACAGATAGCTACTGTCCACTTTGGACCAACCTGTCCAAACCAGCCCCACAACAGATGTCCAGCCTCAGTGTCCACCACAGATGTCCAGCATGGCAATACCTGTGACCTGAGCACCCATCTGTGGTCCACCAGACTCCTCAGCCACCTGGTGCATAAAGTTTTGCACAAGTAGCAGCTATCAGAAAGCACCTTAGAAATGAATAAATAAATGAAAACAACAAACCTTGTCCCTCTGCAATCACGTGGCTTGACTTTTAGTTCTACTTTTCTCTCAGGATTGTGCTGAGCAGCCTCTGGCTGAGGAGAAGGTCCCACCTCTGAGAGCAGCAGCAGTGTGGAAGGTTCCCATGGTGAGCCGATTGAAATGCTAATGAACAGGGCAAGGCTGGGTTCATACACCCGACAGCACTCACCTCCTCACCGCTTTCACCTGGAGGGCCTAAAGGATCAGGGTTCTGGATGTAGGTCACAACCCCAAAACCCCAAGAAGGTCGCAGTGGATGCTCCGGGACACCAAGACTTGGCAGAAGAGGCGGGTCAGGGAGGGGCACTGGGCAATGAGCAGTGCTGGGAACACCCTTGAGGAACCAACCCTGCTTGCAGGCGCCTCGGGATGGGATTTGACGCAAGCACGACAGGGCAGCCTTTCCCAAACACAGCCCAGTCACACCTAAGCGGCGATGCAGCCGGCGGCGAGAGTAAGGCGATGGGTGGGATCATCTCGCCCGCTGGCCTGGCTCACGCTACAGTCAGTGGGCAGAGACCAGCACCCGCTGGGGACCGTGCATCTCCTGCTGGGATGTGTGAAGCGTCTGGGGAGAAATGCCCTCCGGAGGAGCCGGTCCCTCCCCGCGCCCGCACCGACCGGCCCGGGCGAGCCCCGCACCTGCCCGAGGGCTCGGCTCCGGCGTGACGAGTCTCGCCGTGGGAGCCCCGCCAAGCTTCGAGCGCCTCGCAATTAACTTTCACAACAAACCAAAGCCTCAAGAGCTTTTAATCTCCAAATAAGCAGGAGATGTGGGTCCCCGCCAAGGCTTCTGCGCCCTGGTTTATCGGCGAGGCGCTGATAAGGACCTCGCTGCTCCGTGTCTGACTGAGCACAGCAACACAACGGGAGCTCCGGTGTTACACCTTCATTTCCACAGCAGGAGAGCCGGGAAAGGCACGGGGTAGCTGCGCAACAGGTTAAAAACACAGCGAACCTTCTCCTGGCAGTGCAGCCCTGTGCAAATAAGCTCGAAAGAAATGCTGGAGAGCAAAGATAAAAATTCCTGCACAGGTAACCCATCCTCTGCAAAAATCTGGCCGTGCTGTTCTGCATCCTAAAAAATAAATTAAAAATACTAAAACTATAAAATACGCGTATACATTCAGGATTTCATCAGAAAGGAGCTGATCTTCCGTGCCAGCCATCAGTTACAAGAGGCGAAATAACTACCAAAACAAGCCCGGGCTTGCCTGAATAAACAAGCAGGAAGGAAATTGCTGTGTGCAGATCCCAGCCCGGCAGGATCCTCATCAGGATTCTCTGTTGGCAGCAGCACTTGTCACACACACAGACAGACACCGTGCTCGTGCCTGCGGAGTTCAGCGCCTGACCAGCACCTCATCGTGATAATACTTTTAATAGCACCCGGAACAAGTCTCCTGTGAGTACCGCGGCTCTCCCGCACGCCCTCGCTCTCCCCGGGGAATGGAGATGCTGCTGCAGCAGCACACGAGCACACGCGCTGGCCTCGGCTTCACCCAGCGGTATTTAGGGCAAAATTCAGAAAGAATTGGCTGTATGTTTCCCAGGACAATACTTTGGCATTCTCCTTGACTTCCTTTGAGCCTCAGCCATTGCATCTGTGGTAATCTATGCCCTGTCTTCCCACCCTTCTTCCCTGACAGACTGGAATAAAGACACATTCATTTTTTTAATCTATATTCTAAGTTCTGTGGTGGTTTATTTTCCTTACCATTTTTTACTCATTTTCAAAAATGAAAACTTTTCGGTGTTATTAATTACCAACTTAATCCTGCTTTCCTAATGACACGTACACAGATTTACCATAAGATCAGAGCAGCTCTGCTAATCAGGGATAAACCCCGTGTACTAAAGAGGGTTATAGTTTTATATTAGTCTTTGCCATTCGTCTAATTAATGGTATTACCCTCTAAACTGTGCACACACACTTAAAGTTCAGATATGATGAAAAAGTGCTGCAAAGGAACCAGAGTATATTGAGTAACTTCCTACCAGTTACCTCCAGCACTATACCCATCTACTTGTAGCCAACAATATCCATCTCTCTTCTTAGTCAAGATACTTGGTTTGGTAACTGGCTTTGGCCATTGACATAAAAAAGCATGAGCAAAATTATCTTCAGAGTATCACTTGATTTTTCTGCTTCCCCTCTCCTCACCAGATTGCCACAAGGATATCAACACTCATTTGCTGATTCAAGTCCAGGAAAGATGAAAAGCATCAGTGCAGAATAAGCTTGTACTTACATCGGCAGAAACAACAGAAAATGAATTAGCAAATGAGAGCTACCTCACAAAAACTGCAGTTCAGCAAAATATCCCCCAATCTGGAGTCTTTATGTACAGCTGCAGCTAAAAGGAACCAGAATAAATCACAGCAAGTCTTCAAGGCTTGGATAATTTTCCTTCTTTGAGACAATCCAAAAGCTCAGCTGCTCCCAGCTCTGAACACACTGGAGGATCCAGCACCAACACTTTTGAAGGTATCTGGGTGACTTCCAGCAGCCAGCTGAGGTGACACTGGGCAGGGTTCTTGCAGCAGGTATCCCAACCCAACAGCCAAAGCCCCTCACTTGACCTGGGACAGGTCCCTGCAGCCACCCAGGGGCCTCTCCAGCCTCACAGGCTTGACCCACACTGTGGCAAAGAACTGGAGGAGGTCACCCATGTTCCCACAGGTGTCTCACCCCAAATTCTTTTACTCCTAACCCTGACCCACCTCCTGGTGTAAGGATGGTACCAAAGGGTGGAAACAACCCTTTGAAATTACAGGAACCTTGGCAGCAGCACCAAACCCCACGTGCCCAAGAACCAGGTGTATCAGCAGCTTGATAAGGGCCCTAAAACAGGCACAGCCCTGCAAATTCCCATCTCGGGGGTGTAAATACTGCTTTTACTGCTCCCAAGGCTACCCATAAAGGGTCTCACCATGAAGGATTTACTTGATTTCTCCCTGCACAACATTCCCATCCACTGGAAAACACAGCCGTGCTAAACCGGGTTTCACTGAACATCGTGATGAGGTCAAAGGCATCCGTGCTGACATCACAGTATGGACAGGCTGTCACTGACAGCCCAGCCAGCTCTGCTCCTCTGATATTATCTGCATCACTTATCTGCCAACAAGCACAGTTAATGCTTATCTGAATATGGGGTTTTAATCCTGCAGGGTGGTCATTACCACGGTATTGTCACGCTAATTAACAGGTAGAGCTCTCACGGCTTTTTTATGCATGTTTCCCCAACCAAAACAAAACAGATACAAATTAATCACAATCATATATCCCGATTTTGCATCGGGCTATTTCCAGGACCTACAGTCCGTGGCAGTCCAACCCTGGCAGCAGAGGAAACACATCAGTCCACAAACCTCAACAGCATCAAAAAAAACCCTGCCCAAGATAATACAGCTCCATTTAAATGGAAAAAAAAATCTTTAAGGAACCTACAAGGTATTCAAACCTCTTTAGTAAAGTGCTTTCCATTAATCCTGCCACACGTGAAACGCTGAATCAAAGATGCTCGGTAAATGTGCCTATCAGAGGAATTACGCCCAAAAATCAAACTCTTCCCTAATGAGTGCACTCAGAAATGACAGCGATAAGCAGGGCATGGGAGATGTGTTAAATTACATCATTTACCAAAATACGCTGGAAATGATGCACGTCCAAGGAGGAAAAGCGCATAAAAAGGACCTCTGCAAAGGTGGAAAAATGCAAAGTGTTTTTTTGAAGCTTTTTCCTGCCTGAAAGGAACAGCAGCTGGTTCTTGGTGCCGTGCTCGGAGCAGCCTCGGCAGATGTGGGGGGCCACACGCTCGTCC
>VZRQ01007970.1:147234-160566 GCA_013397975.1 Machaerirhynchus nigripectus | reverse complement strand
CTGAGAGAGAGACCCCCCCCCCGCAGCCCCCCGGGAAGTTCAGAGGTGCTGCGACGATGCTGCAGCGCCCGCGGTGAGCTCAAAATGCCACTGAAGAGCCGTTCTGCTGACTGCGTTCAGGTTCACCCTGCGAGCGGCCGTGCCCAGCAGCTGCCTGCAGCAGGTGGAGGAAAATGGGCTCCAAAAATCCCCCTGGAAGGATTTTGGGGCGGGGGGAAAGAGCCACCTGAGCGCTGTCACCACTGCAGCAGTACTAGTGCGAGAGCTCTTACGCTGGCGGTTCGTGTGGCACGAACCCAGGGTGAAAAATCGAGAATTATTGGTATCATCCATTCGCTGGCGACTGCTAGAGGGAGCGCGGATGTTTCCCTGTGCCTTATCCATCCCTCAGAGGGATCCACTTGTGTGTTTGCCAGGGCTGCAGCAAGCCTGCAGAGCTGCCACCCTGCCCGTGGCAGCCATGCAGATGGCTTCATCCTCACTGAAGTGAAATTAAAGAATCACAGGCTGATTTGCGTTGGAAAAGACCTTAAAGACAGTCTCATTCCAATCCCCTGCCATGGGCAGGGACACCTTTCACTACACCAGGTTGCTCCAAGCCCCATAGATAGGGATGCTTTGGAGACCACGGCCCCCATGGCTGTACCTCCCCAATCCATCCCTGCATCCCAAACCTGCAGGCAGCCGTGCTGTGAGTTGTCACCTGAGCCACCCGTACCTGGAAAAGTTCACAAATGGGTTTAGGAACCAGGCAGGAGCCCCCATGGCAGTGGGGTGGGAGCCTCACAGAAACAGGAGCGGGTGTGGGAAGCACAGCGAGGAGCCGGGACGGTGAGCAAGGACTCTTGCTAAGGGGAAAGTCAGAGACAATCATGAGCCGTAAGGAAAGGGGAGAAACAGCCCTGCACAGTTTGCTAAACCCTCTGACATTTGCCTAAATTCAGGCTTTTGGCTGAGCAAGCTGAGAATTCGGGGCAGTTCTTTGAACTTCAGGGTGTCCTTCTGCAGCACCACTGGCACTGCTGAGCCCTGATTCAAAATGGAGCAAAAAGGATAGAAAAGGGCTCCCGTTCTTGAGAGCTGCAGGGATGGCTCCAGGAGGGGCTGGAGATGGGGCAAAGCTGGAGCACATCCCCATCCCACACATGCAGGGACTGCGGGGATGGGGCTCTGCAGGAGCAGAGGGTTTGCTGTGCACAGTCCCCAGGCAGCTTGTGGGGATAGAAATGGGGCAAATCTGCTGGGTCAGGCTGCTGAAAACCTCCACAAGAGCAGGTACTGGATCCCTCAAAACCTCAGGTCTGATCTGGATCCTGGGTACAACCAGCTCTCCAAGAGTCAGAAGGACCAAGTCCTTGTCAAGTGGCATCTAGACCTTACATCCATCTGGATCAGTCCGTCTGGATATTGTAAAACAGAGAAAATTTAGCATTTAGTCAGTGAAATGGTACCGTGGCTTTTGCAAGGGACAGTTATTTCTGACGGAGGGTTTCCAGCAGTGTCTGCAACCCAGCCTGGGTGCTGGGCCAGGGCACTCAGAATATCAGTGGAAAGGTCTGTTTTCCTTAATGAATTCCCAGAGGGCCAACGAACAACCCTCAAGGAGAATAAGTGCAATTTTTAAAATTCTTTCTCCATCATCTCTGCAGCCATCCCCGAATGAGATAAAGTCCTTTAAGTATATAAAGAAACTGAATTCTAATCAAGATAAATGCCCAGTTTCATACCTAATTTGCATGAGTATGTGCTGCAAACTGTGTTTGCAAATGAGAGAATTATGTATGTAACCAGATAACCTGAGCATGCAATCCCAGTACCGTATATGCAAAACTTACTCATTGCACTTGAATAAAAATAAAGCTTCAGCAAAAAGGAACTTGGCTTTAAAGTACCAGCACATTATTTTTATCATTAAAAAATCAGGTTAAAGCTGATTTGAACCTTCCAAGAACACATTTAGCTGCTGAGGCAAATTCCAAATGATGTTTCTCACTCAATCTAACCTTAATAATAGACTGGTTGAGTTGCTGCACTGTCAGAGCTGGATTTTTTTTAAATGTACTGACGAAGAGAATTTCTACATTAACACGTGATTATTTAAAAAATGTGTCCTAAAGTTGGCTGTGGCCTCATGGGTAAATTAAAAACCTCACATTAAAAACTTTCCTTACTACTTCCAAGTCCTCCTGAAATCCCCTGAAGATATCTTGGAAGGTTTTCTCCCCTTTCCCATGCCTCCTCCCATCCTTACTGGGGAACAGCTGGATCCATTAAAATTGATTTCGATCTCTCAGAGCAGAATTTGATTTCTCTGAGCTTCCGCCTGGAAGGAGCACAGAGTGTCACAGCAATCCAGCAATGTGAGCCAGAGGAAAAGGCACAAAGATGGGGCATTCCCAACCCAGCTGGGTTGTACCAGCTCGCAGCCAGAAAGCCAAGACTTTGCTGGAAACCTCAAAACTGGGATGAAATGAAACTTTAGGAAATGAATTGTGCCTCATTCCCTTTCTCCCATTAGTTTTAAATGAAGAAAAAATGGAAATTAAAAGCTAATTAAAGTCCCAAAATTAGAAACATATTATTTCCCAAAATTGCTTTGATGATTTTTTTTTAATTTTTTTTTTTTTTTAATTCCAGCTTTTACCAGGAGGTTGACAGCTCTGCTGGGAGCCTGTGTCCCCAAGGGATGGGAGTCCCTGGCCGTGTAGATGAGGCATAAAGAGATTGGGAATATTTCCTAAGGACATAAGGCAAACCTGAGTCAATGCCAGTAAGTCACAAATCTTCATTCAACCTTACTACACTCAACATCTGTTCAGGTGCTGCAAGGGGAGCCTTGAAAACCTGGAAAACACCCTCAGTCTTGGGCAACACGTTCTAATAGTGTCATCACGTCCAGGCAGGCTGTTCCTCAAAAGTATGTCAGTGGAATAAACATGGATGGAGGAAGATTTGAGAGTTCTACCCTTCATTTTTGCTCTTGTTGCAACCTAAGGAGTGAAGTAAAGGGAATATGAGAAGATTTAGAAGATGAAAAAGGGCTGAGAAGCACATGAGTACCATTCAGGCCTTCCAAACCCTTTAATTTGCTATTCAGATTACCACTTTTTATAGTTTAATATGTACAATATGCAAAGGAACCAGTTTAACTAAATGGGAAAAGCCTTCTGTGTTAAGGTTGAACGTAATCTAATAGGGCCCTTTGACTTGATTCAATTAAATCCTTCTTTTTCCAATTAAATAATCATCCAGAATTTAATAAAAATGAATTTCCATGTGTCATCCTGCAGAATGATGACCTCTGTGATGGGGAAGGCTTATGTAAATTCTGCTGATCGCTTTTTATCTGCCTGTGCCTCACTTCCTGCAAAAAAATTGCCTTCTGTCTGTATATTTACATTAATTTCTCATCTGCTCCATGTATCTCTGTTTGCAGGAACAATTCCCAGCTGAAAGGGCCGTGAGTATCACCAGCTTCTGTCAGCACATCCTCGAAAACAGACCCTCTGTGATGGGAAAAAGATCTCCAGAGCGGGATTTCTGATCCGTGCCTCAGGTTTGTTGTGCCCTGGCACACTGTAGGGCCAGCTTCCAACTGGCCCCTCCTAAATATCACCAGAGGCATCTGTGTGGCTGTTTGTCACCAAGAAAGTCCAGTCCAAGAGACCAGCAACTCCAGCAGCAGTCCCCAGGAACAGCACGGCGTGGCCCGTGTTCCACAGTCTCTTCCAGCCCATCTCTGCTAAGTGATTCCCATCAAAGTTACAATAGTTGTTAATATCTACAAATTTTTTTTTCCCCTCTGCAAAGGTCACAGTGTAATTTTGTGTATTTGTAGCTGCCTTTCACCCCCTTCTCACTCATAAAATAAGGAGCACCAACTCTTTCCTTCCTCAGCTGGGACATACAGCAGCGTCTTAATGCAAACCTTGCTGATGTGGCACTGCTGTAATAACTTGTTAGGTTAAAAGTTATTAACTTCTAAGTTACTAAAACTGAATTAAGCAGAGCTAGGGATGGACAGATTAAAAATGTGAGCGAATATTCTGTTCCTCCCTGTGGTGCTGCAGTGCCACACTTCCTTTTCTGTGCGGGTAAAATGGTCCTGGCGACCTTCCTGTGCTGCGCATCCCTCGGGACCGTGAAAACAAACCCATTAATGTTTATAAAGTGTCTCAGACTGGGGGAATTACATCACTGCGGCGAGATACAAGCTTAATGGATCAAAACAAACCCCAGCTCCAAACCCCCCAGCTTAGACACATCTCAGTTACCCAGCACAAACCTCGAGGAATCCCACTGAGAAGGGATAATTGAGAGAAAAATGTGATCCCGGAGATATTTCTGCAGTAAACCCAGTTTACGTTAATAGGAAGCAGATTTCTAGACCCCTTTAGCAAACGAATGACTTCCACAGCATATTTCACAGCTGAGCGCATCCATGGCACCAGCTTTGGACGCGGGGCTATTAAACCCAACATTTGTTTAATGAATTACAGCAGTCCCTGGATCCGTGTGCGCTCGGCCCACGTTTGAATGTTTATTGGGAGGACGTCAGCAGCCAGCTCTGCATGAGCAGGTATCGGCCTCAGCGATGAGCTCCCGCTGCTGTGGACCCAAAACTTGGATTGTTTTTTTTGGGTTCTGCTTTCTTATCGAGGGCAGGTTACCCAGGAGGTTCAGGGTCCCTGCTAAACATAAAATTGTTTGGATTCAGTGCAAGTTTGGGGGGTTTTCTCCCTGGTGATGAACAGTGTGAGAGAGAGAAATTGTTGTGCATCTCCCTCCTGGCTGGGGTTGGTCTGTGCAACTGAAGGGTGAATTAAGCCATTAAAACCCACACGTTCAAGCAGGGTTGATGTGCTGGAGCCGTTCCCAAGACGACCCCACCCTCACCTCACCAGTCAATCTATAATGCTCAGCAAAAAAATTAACTCGGGTTCAACCTCCTGTTTCAACGCAATCTCCACTGCAAACTATGCACGAAGCGCTCCTTTTCATGGCACATAGAGACAGCAGTGATGATGTGCTGTGATCATTCTGCTTTCCTGCAAAATATCTCTGATTTATGGTGGTCTCCACCCCAGAAATCCCCACCCAGGAGCAGTTTCTACAGAGTCACAGAATCACAGAATCACAGAATCTCCAGGTTGGAAGAGACCTTCAAGGTCATCGAGTCCAACCCATGCCCCAACACCTCAACTAAACTAAACCATAGCACTGAGCACTACATCCAATCTCTTTTTAAACATGTCCAGGGATGGTGACTCCACCACCTCCCCAGGTAGACCATTCCAGTATTTTATGACTCTTTCTGTAAAGAACTTTTTCCTAATATCCAATCTATATTTTCCTTGGCACAGCTTAAGACTGTCACTGAATGGTTTGGGCTGGGAGAGCCCCTAAGGACCATCTTGTTCCACCCCCGCCTTCCACTGTCCCAGGGTGCTCCAAGCCCTGTCCAACCTGGCCTGGAACACTTCCAGGGGTCCAGGGGCAGCCACAGCTTCTCTGGGCCACCCATGCCAGGGCCTCCCCACCCTCACAGGGAAGAATTCCTTCCTCATATCCCATCTAACCCTGCCCTCTGGCAGTGGGAAGCCATTCCCCCTTGTCCTGTCATTTCAGGTGAAGTCTGTGTGAAATGCCATTTCCCCCTCCTTTCCCCATCACAGATTAGGGAGCAGAGATGTGGTTGGGCTTTTTCAGAACTGCCGGGGTGATTTGGGAGATCAGGTGCTGCTGACTTACTCCAAGACACCCCCTGTCCTCTTGGGAAGGGAAGAATGGGGAGCCTGTGGAGACATTGGCCTTGCAGCCCCGATTTACGCCTGCTCTGACACCGATGAGGATCGTGTGAAAACTTCAATGAGCAGGGAGAATGTGAAGCACTCAGGCAGCAGGATAATAGGCGCCGTGGAAAAAATCCTGTGATCAATCAGCAGACAAATATATACTTAAATTAGGTGTTAGTGGGACAGATGCAGGAAAGGTGATTATGGGTTTGCCTCCGTGTTTCCCTCAGCAGCAATGACGACACGCCGGGGTGGGTCACCCTACCCTGTCATTAATGGAGCATCAGCATTCATCTGACAGCTCCTTTGTCCTGGGAAGTCAATTCCGATGAAGATTTGACATTAGCAGAGGCACGCTGAAACTCAGACGCCTTTGCATTTTCATGACCCTCCAGATGCTTTAGCCTGATGGATTACAGGTAAGATCACTGTCCTAATTTGGGCAGGAGGCAGAAATAAATATTTGCACCCTTCTGTTTCAGCTGTGGCAATAAACACCGCCGGCAGAACCAGGGGGAGAACAGCCCTTTGCTCCCTCGCAGAAAACAGAAGTGGAAGAAGGGGCTGCAGGGCAGAGCACATGGGAAGGGTCAGCTGGAGCATCCTGGGAATGGAAGGTGCTACAGAGAAATGTGATTTTTTTATCATTTTGTAAAGTAAGCCAGAGACAAGATCTCACGGGTGGTTCAACCCTGTAAAATAATCCCAAAATTAATGTGGAAATGAAGAACTCCAGAAGGTAATGGAGAGGGGGTTTGACATGCACAGCACACTGTCCCCTGTTGGCACCCAGCACGCAGGGAGCACATGAGCATCCACAAAATTCCCACAGGAGTTCCAGGGACCAAAGAGCCCAATCCAGACAAGACTGAAACTTAATTTAGTCTCTCACTTTCTATTTCAGATGAAAGAACACACATTCTGCTGTAAGGTCCATCACCCTGCCTTGTTTTGTCAGTGGCACCAACCCTGGGTCACGCATGGTTTGGGGATCACACTGCTGCCAAACCAGTTCCTTTCACAACAACAGAATGTGCTGGGGAGTGTGGAACAATAAAACTAGCCTTTTACCTCACTTTTCCCTGTTTTCATTCAAGGTGCTACCAGCAGGGTGGAGTAATCCTGTATTGCATAAGATTACAAACCTATAATTACATTCCCCACTAACCTGTGAAAGACCTAAAAATACACCTAGATAAAGTTTCAGCATTGAGAAGGCAGCTGAAAAATTGACATTATATTTCTACCCATACATATTACTTTAATTACAGTCATGTTTGAAGGTGTCAGTATGGATTCTTTGATTCTGTGAATTTGGGGCGTGGAGTGTATTGATGTCCATTTCTTTGAGGGTTTGTAACACAGGCTGGCTGGAGTCAGCTACTCTGTGAAAAATAGCACTTTTCCAGGACTGAGAGAAATCCCTCTACATCAGATGATTCACAAGTGTTCTTTTTCTTGGGTTAGGTAGGAGAATACTGCAGGTATCATTTCAGGGGATGGGGAAACTGAGGAGCAGATGGGCTGGAACAGGGTGTGACCAAGGTCCAGTGGGAGAGGGCACCTGCAACCCATGAAACAGAGCAAGGCTTCCCAGTTAAATCAGGAACAATTCCTTCATCTCACCGTGATTCACCTTAAAGGAACGCCCAGCCAGAGAAGGGCAGGGAACATGTGTCTTCTAATAAAGCCTGTTTAACTTTGACATAGATTACTTCTAAAAAACCCACACCAAACACACAAGTGTGATGAAGTACCTTGGTATAAAATCAATTCCGAGGCGACTACCAGCCTTTGAAAAATTCGGGCTCTACGTCAGTTCATGGCAGGGATCAAATTGAGCTGCTGTCAACTCATTTGGGCATTTTACTTTGCTTCTGATATCTGACAGTTAAAATAATCTCAAATGGTTCCCACTATTCCTGCGTTTTCTACTTTTTGCCCCAGGGAAGGGCCATGCAGCCAGGCTTCCCTCCCAGCCTGCAGCATCAGTGCCCAGCCACGGCTGGGGGGAATCCCGAGGCTGCCACAGCTTCCTGATCACTTCCTTCACTTTGGGGAGAAATCGTGGATAAGGCTGATCAGCTGTGAGCTGCTGCAGGCAGAGCCAAGTCCCTCTGGCTGACTCCCAGCTGCTGCTGGGAGCAATCTCAGGTCCCAGATGGATTGCACTGGTCATCAGCTGGAATGCCAGGAGGAGCTCGGTCCTCCTAGAGAGAAGGCATGAAGCATTATCTTCTGCTAATGCAGGTGAGACTAATTAATATTAATATTATTTATATGAATAGCTTTTCATGAAAGTGGGGAAGTTTTCTCCAGAGAACGGGGAGATGCCTTCAAATGATGGTTTGGTGGAGCAAGAGGGATCTGAGGAAAAGCTGATGTTCTTATCATGGAATCATAGAGTGGTTTGGGCTGGAGGGACCTTAAAGTCCTTTAAAAGGATCTGAAAGCTCAGCTTGTTCCACCCCCTGCCACAGGCAGGGACACTTTCCATTACCCCAGGGTACTCCAAGCCCCATCCAACCTGGCCTTGGACACTTCCAGGGATCCAGGAGCAGCCACAGCTGCTGTGTGCCGGGGCCTCCCCACCCTCCCAGGGAAGGGTGGGGAGAGGGATCACTATGAGTGGTCTCAGAGAAAGCCAGGACAGGTGTGTGATGCCCCCTCACCCTCCCACAAAGGCTAAATAAATAATAATTTTTAAAAAGCACAGCTGGATGGATTCCTTAGAAAAATCTGAGCATGTTGGGAGGCTTGCGTGGATGCAGGAGGTTCTGTGGGTACCAGCAGATCTGTCACCCCAAAGTCTTCAGGGCAAGAAGATGCCAGGATTGTTGACACGGGGATTTTAAGAAGGTGATGGATATAAAACCCACCAAAGGCAATTAAACCAAGCAGGACAGCTTCCAAGCCCTTGTGTTTGCTCACTGTCACTAGGTTTTATGGAGACAGAAATGTATATCTGCAAAGCTATTCAAGTGCATTTAATTTTTCCAATACCCACATACTGCAGCTTGTATGAGGATAATATGTTTATCCTATAAGGTTCCTGACTTCATTCTGCAGTACTTGACTCCAGGGTGGGTTTTGTATTATTAACTTCCTTCCAGTATATATGGAAAATAAAACCTGTTGCATTGAACACCCTGGGATGAGGTTTTGTTGGGTGTTAAGTGCAGTTTGTCACAGTGCTGGAGGCCTAGGGTGGCTCAATAAGCCTGGAAAAACCTGGGGCCTCAAACCCAAGGGAGATGTGAGCTGAGGTGTGGGGAATGCAGGGCTGGACGTGGGAGCTTGCTTTGACACAGCAGAAGACAAATGGAAAAGGGGTAAAGATATCTTTCTATCTGTCTGGAAAGTGTAAGGGAGAAATCCGTCCCTGGGAGGGTTTGGAGGCCCTGGCACAGGGTGCCCGGAGAAGCTGTGGCTGTCCCTGGATCCCTGGAAGTGTCCAAGGCCAGGTTGGACACTGGGGCTTGGAGCAGCCTGGGACAGTGGAAGATGTCCCTGCCCATGGCAGGGCTGGAACAAGATGAGCTTCAAGATCCCTTCCAACCCAAACCATTCTGGGATTCTGTGATAAAACCCATTACATCTATTTTAACATCCACAGTTGTTTCCAGACTAAATTTTAGGCTAGACCTGCAATGAGAGGGGGTGATGCTCCATCCTTCACACCCCTCACTATCCAAAAGGTCTTGATAAGCATGAGAAATGACTGAGGACTGTTTTTTGCCTTCTGATGCCACCTCATGAAAGTAACGGTTCACAATCTGCACCAGACCAGCTTGACTCAAGATAAGGATCTGCCTCGTTTGCAGTTACATAATTAGCAATTACCCTAATTTCACTTACACTAAATTACTTTTTTATAAAATAAATGTTATCTTTTCTGACAAAAAAAAAAAAAAATTATCCTGGGTCTACTTTAGACTTTTTTATATAAAGCAGAAGCATCATTATCCTGTTCTCAGATGTAATGTCTAGACACTTTTAATGAAAATATTCATTATTGCTAATTTGCATCTCTTTCAATTCCAGGACAGAAATCAAATGAAGATGTCAAAACTGTGCTCCCTCTGCCTCAGGCAAAATGGAGCCACAGTGACCCCCAGGTCCTTCCAAAGGGGCGCTCAGTTTGTGTGAAGGAAAAGCATCTCTGGCGTCCTCGTAACTGAGGGCAGCGCGAGATGAAAGATGAGCGAGGGAAATCAGAGGAAAATAATGGTGTCAGGATCTGGATCTGCGGCTTTAAAGGAGGGAAAAACCAGGGAGATCCCAGCCTTAGGGTGCAAGATGTGTTGAAATACAGATGTTAATCGGGGTGGTGGTAACTCACATGGGCTCAGTAGTGACGTTTCCTGAAGATAAAGCATGTTTTAAAAGCACTCCTTACTTGCTGGTAACAAAACTTTCCATTAGTACAAGGAAATACAAATTATACCTCAAACATGCTTCACTGAGCTTGGAGAGTAAAGATAAAATAATCTTTTTATAGCAAATAGGAACGAATACTTAAAAATAATAAAAAGTTGGTGAATATTCATTTGAACTCTTAAGCAAATTTGCCCTTGTCATATTTGCATCCCTCTTGTGTTCTCTTTCTGTGCAATGAAGTTTTATTAGCATGAACATCCACAGAAAGTGAATGTGAAGCCTCAATACCCATGGGAAATGAATTTCAAATTCACTTGCCGTGTGCAGTCACCCAAGAAACTTGATCATAATTGTTTATTGTACTTAAATATTTATATTGTCGCAGCACTTGTTAGATAAAAAGGCCGCGGTGCTCCTCTGCTGGGTGCTGTTCAAACACTGTCCCAGGTTACAGGAATCACCTCCATCCCCAGCAAACACACGGGTGGGACAGGTTTCACCAGGCTGGTTGATGTGGCAGGTGGCAAATTTCAAGGTCGACAACAGGTACTGGGAGAAAAATCAAAAAAGTTTCTCTTAATTTTTCTTAGCACGTCGAGAAAGTTGCAGTGGACCCCCTGAATGGCACCACCTCCCGTGGGTGTGGTCACACAGGGCACTTGAAGTGGAGTCAGGCATTTGAAGTTCATCAGGAACATCGTTTTGAAGCTTTTATAACCGGCTGCAGTCCTCTGGCACAGACTCCATCCCTCGCCCCGAGCTCGGATTCCAGCAGTGCCTTTAGGCTTTACAATGGCCCCTTACATTCTCTCCTTCCCTTGCCCTGCTCCCCATTTGCATCTCTAAATGCTCCAGGAGCTGCACCCACGGCCACTGCCTCCCCCGGCAGATTCCATGGCCCCGGAGCAGGAATCCCATCCCTGCCCACCCGACCAGTTAACACCTTCCCATCCCTCTGTGGCAGCTGTGCAGGGCAGTGTTGCCCCCAGCTCATCCAGAGGTACTGCTGGGGTTTTTGGGGAGAGATCGACAGCAGTTTCTGCAATAGGGAGACCCCATTTTTCACTTAGCACCCCACAAATCTGTGCCCCACAGCAAGGCCAGGCTGCCCCTGCTTGATCCAGCACTGACTGACCACACTTCCAGACCAGTCCTCACTAGATCATTGTTCTCTGCTCCCTGCCTCAGCCTGGAACACAACGAGGGAGCAGATTTTTTATGGTTATGGACGAATAACTTAAAGCTCAAACCCCTGCTGGGAGCTGGGCAGGAATCTGCACGTTGCACCCGTGGACTGTAGCACCAGCAGCCAGCTGTTAAGGGCTGATGAATGAAAAAGACCCTGAGACTGAGACTCAAGTTATGACAATAAGGATGCACCAGAGAGAAAATCGTGTCAGGACGCTCACACATTCCCCTTAATCTGGATTCAGTGGTGGGAGGAGGGGATTTGGAGCCACCCCTCGGAGCAGGTTCAGGTCTCCATCAGCTTCTTACACACGACTGCGCCTTTTCATTGTCACCCACCATGGTCAGATTAGGGTTGGCTGTGTCAATTTGCATTTGTAACACACCCTGGTGCACCAGATCCCTGCTCCTTTATGGAGACAGCAGGTGGTATTGGCATCGTAATTATGCACCACCGATAATTATCAACAATTTCATTTGCCCCAAAGATGCTTCCAAGATCAGATACTGGATTTCATGGCATTTCCTTCAAACACAGGCCACCGAGGGGATGCTGGTATGGAAGTGGAAAGATGCAATTAGGGGAAGGGGAGAAGGAGAAGAGGAGCCTGATGAGACCAACCAAGAGCTGTCACTGGCACCGCTGCAGGAAGGGGCAGTGCTGGGGGCACCTACTCCAGGAAGATTATTTCCAAAATCTTGAGCTGCTTGGGAATGACATTTGAAATCCAGAGGGTTGGAAAGGGGAGGAGAAAGGAATGGGAACTGTGGCTGGGGATGAGCTCTTGCACAGGGGGATAACAGGGCTCTGCTGTTGCACGGAGCATCCTCGCACTGGGAGAGGGAGGCACACAGGGCACTGCCATACACACATACCCCTGTTATATAAACCCTCACCAAATACTGAATTAAAAAGAGATGCTAAATGCTGTGAGCAGGGTCTCCCTGCATGGCCAAGTCCTTTCCACCCCAATGGCAGATGTCACATGTCACAGGAGCAAGATGGATGTTGATGAAAAGAGGATGAAGGGCATAAGCTCAATCCGTGGTGCAACCCCACCATCACTACTATAAGAAAATGCAAGAGCCAAATGGGGTAAAAGCACTTTTTCCAAGATAAAATTTTGTTGGCTGCAGAGGAAGCCAAATTTGGCTTTTACAGCTCGAAGTGGTTAATGATTTGGTTTCTTTAAACCAGGGAATTAATGGCACTGAACTTCACAACAACAACAAAAAATTAAAGGCACCCCAAAGAATGTTCTCTTAATTGTAGCAGCCCGCTGCATTAAAGCTGCTATAGGAAAATTCATTTACAATTCAGCTATTAAATTGCAAACCATTACCACTGCTTTTACAGCTTTATATCCCTCTCACAAATTTATTGTGTAATTACTCGGAGCAACAGGATCATTTCTAGCAAGCCAAGCTGAAATAAGGTACCCGTTCCAGAATCCTCACAATTCTGCCTTTTCCAGATGAAATTTATGCAAAAAGAGGCAAAACGTTACATGCAGTTCTCTTCCTGGGATTCGGGGGCATTTGAGGATGGAGCTGGAGTCTTGGCTGTTATAAAGGTGGGATGGAAGTGCCCACCCCAACAGCTGCCATTTCTCGCTGCAGGAAATGGAATTGCTTTGGAGCTGTTGGGACTTGCAGAGCTGGGGCTTCAGGACCTGGCATTTTACCACCTCCCAGGGGCTCGGACAACCCCCAGCCAAGACACTGCTTACGAAATAAATCATAATAAAGTGGAATAAAAAAAATTGGAATGGCATTTTCTGCCCCTCGTTTTCCACCCCAGCAAAAGAAATCTGTAAATAAATAAATAGACCAACTCCTGGGCATCTTTAAAAAAAAAATTGCATAAAGGGGCATTAAGCAGGACAGGCATTTCCCGGGTAGAATGACTGGATTATTGTTGGAAGATGCAAATAAATTCACATCATGTGCCTCTTTTTTTCTCCTTTTT